>CM050942.1:15975089-16432589 GCA_027789145.1 Solanum arcanum | reverse complement strand
TTTCAACATGTGCAATGTGTTGCTTTAGATTTCTCTTACTATCGAATTGTTAAAATTTGGGAGGTTGATAACCTGCTGGAATCTTCAAAACATCGATTCTTAAAGTATATGGCTCGGTATATGTAAATGATGACTTTGAAGGGACATCATATTTATCTTTGCTAGTTCCCAATATGAAGTCTTTTTGTTGATGAATGGGAATCCCCCCTTCAGCAGATACTTGCAGTTCATCAACATGTGTTTGCTTTGTAGAGGATTCTCCTTTTTCTTGTACCATGGGGCGCTTTATTGGTGCATGGCTTGAGCCTCCGTCCATATCATTTTCAACCCTGTCAGTTATCATTTCTTTTATTGCCATTATGGGTGATGGGGTAAAGCACGGATTTTCCCTCAAACTGAAATCTAATTGGAACAAGTTACGTGGAGAGATTGGGGCAGATCTAGTGATGAAAACATCATCTTCATCTTGAGTAGTACGATCCTTGTTATTGAATGGACTGTGTTGGACCAATGTCTTTTCAACAATCTCAGCTGTATTCCCTCTTTCTACTAATTCATTCGGAGAGAATCTTTCCCCCATTGAAGATGGGAGATCAAGAATAGGAACTGATGTAGAGGACGTTTGATGTGTTTGTTGTCCTATTATGTTTACTTTGTTCCTAGTGATGGGTCCCAAACTTTCATTGTAGTATCCAATATGTTCTCCACCACCAAGTAAAACATGGAATTTACAGTCTTAGAAACAATAGATTTGGAGTGAACTTCTTGGAAGTCATCTTAGTGTTCTTGAAACTTGCTGATCAGAGTAAAGAGATGAGAGATAGAGATTGTTCTAGTGGGTCGCCAAAATTTCTAAACAACAAATTTTCAAGTCAAGAAAAATAAATAATAAAGACAGGAAAATAGAAGTAACAGAATGTAGTATTTGATTTCAAAATATAGTGTGTGTTACAATCTCTATAATACTCCTTTTATTTTCAAAATAATATGAAATGTGTAGAACTTGAATTTGATTTAGAGTCAAGGGCTTTAATAGCTTGATCTTGATTCTTGAACTTTGAACTTTGTAGCTTTTGATCCACGCGCTCTCTTCTTCCTTCTTGTTCTTGAAAAAAAAAACTCTCTAAGAAGAATGAGGACCCCTATTTGTAGTAGTAGGGAGTGGTCTACTGGTGTGATTTGATTGGTTGGTTTGAACTGACCAATCACATTGCTCCCTAGAAAAGCTTTGATCTGATTGGTCAAAACATGTCACACATACACATGTCGTTATTCTAGTGGCTTATTTGATTTGACTTGGATTGCCACATAACCTTTACGTCTGACATGATTTTAGTGGAACATTTAATTTGTCTTGGATTGCCACATAACCTTGACATGTGGCATGATTTTAATGGCTTATTTAATTTGACTTGGATTGCCACGTGACTTTGACACGTGGAATGACCTTAGTGTCATATTTAGTTTGACTTGGACTGCCACATAACCTCCACTATTTTCTTGAATTTAATATAATCTAAAATAATTTATGAATTTAAATCCAATAAAATGTTAATGCTTACAGTGACACTCTTGATCAATTATTTGAAAATTTTGAAGAGATCTATAGGCGGAGTATAGAACACAACACTTGAAGGTTAAATATATGACGCCCAGCCAAATGAGCTGCAACGTTGTTGATGTAAAGCAATATCACTTTAAAAGATTTATCATTTTATATATTTTAGCCTTCCAATTATGTACAGATATTTAAGTATTTTATCCAATAAAATCGTGTCACGTGACACCCCTTAGACTAAGATAAATAAGCCAAACACAAAAAAATAACTTCATGAAAAAATTGCATAAAAAACATACATGTAATCTCAATTATTAAATGAAAGAATAACAATTTTGAATGGGGCTTCTTACGAGGTGACATCCCCGATCTCTTTATCGTGTCACCATCACAACACCTTACTTTTGTTTTATAAGGATATTAAGAGAAGTCACACGTATTTTCAAACATAAAGGATATTGTTATGAGCAAAAATATAAAATAGTAACCGAAAATCCAATTGGTAACAACTTTTGTTATATCATTTATTTTTATGTTAAATCATGCATTATTCATAGCCAAACTATGAGCATTGTAATTTGATTGTAAATTTTATTCTCTTAATTAATGATTCTTAGTGTTTATTTATTCAATTCTACAGTATAAATAAGGAAAAAGATCAGAAGGATAAGAAAAAAGCCCACATAAACAAGAAAAAGATACATGTCATTGCTAAGAGGTGATTGACGTCACGTCACTCTCTAAACATATATATATATATATATATATATATATATATATGTATATATATATATATATATATTTATTTATTTATTTATTTATATATATATATATATATATATATGAATATCAATTATTTTTTTTTAATTTTACCATTCATGATTGAACTATATGTCACATATAATATATGTTTCTAGTGTCGTTTCTAGTAATCATCAAATTTTTGTTAACATTCATTATAGTACAAAAATTTTAACTACCTATTAAGAATTACAAAAAATATCTATAAGAAAAATATCTATAATAATATTGATATAATAAAATAATATAAGCAATAATTTAATATAATGAAACAACCTCCATTTAATTATAATGTATATGCCTATGGATTTATTACAAATTATAAAACTATTTTTTTCAATTGTTAATTGTTTGTTCAATTGGGTTTGAGTGTACCGAATGTATTTGAGAAATTCCCGGAATTTGGAGTGTCACCATGGTGTATTGGATTTGGCCCTGTAGGAACTGTGCGCATGGACTGAAAAGTTTTTAACTCCATGAAAGAACGAAAAATCTCTTTGACCTTTAACGATTTGGTTGAAATGTTCTCAATTCTAATAGCTTCAACTTCTACTGATATACTTAAAAGGAGAAGGACAACGATAGCTACAAAAAGATGAAAATTACTCATGATGAAACTGAAAAATAATATGATTTTGCTTTTTATCTGTTAATTGCTTCATTATATAGTGTTTCAAAATTTATTTATGGACTCAATAAAATAAATAGACAAATATTTTCTTACCAAAAAGTATCAAATATCGTTAGTTACCTTAGTATTGAGATTTGCGTTATCTTCAATACATTAGTTACCTTAGTGAAAAGATTTTTATTATCTCAATCTCAATTATAATATAAGGGTGTGTTTGTTATGAAGGAAATGTTTACTAACTTGCTCATGTTTGGTTGGGTTAAATATTTTGAAAAATATTTTTAAAACCAACTAATTTTTCTCAAATTTAACGAAAAAGACTTCCCTTCAAGACTTAAGGAAATTTTTTTTCCAAAAGTCTCTTCCAAGTTCATGTTAAGTTTTGTTTTTTCAAGAAAAATCAATTTATTTTTTCTTTGCGCTCAAACCAGCTCCCCCAACCCCCACTACCACCCCCCTCCCCTTTCCAAAATAAACAATTTGAAGCTAGTTTATTAAGAAATGATTATAACTTCAGTTTTTTTACCCTAACCTCACCTCTACCCCTAGCCCCCTACAAAAATCACCCCATAAAAAATATTAAAAGTTCTTTGTAAAGGATATTTCTAATTTTAATTTTAAATTTTTTACCCCACAGATCTTCTTTGTCGCCCCTCCCCACCACCCCAATCATCTCTCCACTCCTTTAAACAAAAAAAATTAGTTTTATTTTTAAAAATAATTTCTACTACAAATTGTTTTCTACACGCCATCCAAACATGAGAAAATAAGTCTAAATCGACTTGTTTTTCAAGAAAACATTTTCTAGAATAACATTTTCCATCAAAAATATTTTCCTTCATACCAAAAATTTTGTAGGAGAACATTTGATAAACAATTCATTAAAGCTATTCTATGATTTCTCTGAATATTTTTATATTTCAACATATATATATATAAATATATATCCATCTATATGTGTACCTATCTATCTATCTATATATCTATCTATCTATCCATCCATCCATCCATCTATATATCTATCGATATATCAATCAGTCAATCAACCAATCTTCATATCAATCCATCCATATATTTATCTATCTATCTATATATATCTATATCTCTCTATCCATTCATCCATACAACAATGAATCTATCTATTAATCAATCCATCCATCTATCTATTTGTCTATATATCTATCAATTCATCCTGGTATCTATCTATCTATCTATCTATCTATCTATCTATCTATCCATATATCTATCTATCTATCTATCAATCAATCAATCTATGTGTCACGACCCAAAACGAGCCGCGAGTGGCACCCACCCTAACTCTCCTAGGTGAGAGAACCATCAAATCTAAACCCCAACATTTACCGGTAAAACATTTATAAATAGTGAAAATGATGCGGAAGATCCAAAACTCATTAAGATAACCAATAAATAAGCTTCTAAAGTTAAATACTTATTATTCCCAAAATCTGGAAGTCATCACATCAAGAACATCTATTATCAAATTTCTAAATCTAAGAGTATTTAAGAAGCTAAAAAAAGTAAAAAGATGGTCCATGTCCGAACTTCAAGACATCAAGACGTGAAGGAGAGAATCCATCACGAGCTAGGAATAGTAGCTCACCCTGAATTCTGATATGCTGAAGACCTGCTAGATCTGAGGAGGAGTCGGAGTCGATGGCACGCTTGCTGCACTCCACAAATAACAAATAAGAAAATTACAAGTAGGGTTCAGTACAAGGAACAAGTACTGAGTAGGTATCATCGCCCAACTCAGAATAGAAAGCAATATATACTAAATAATTATATAAAATCAACCATAATACCTAACAGGTTACAAGAAACAAGTATAAGAACCATTGACAACAACACCAAACACACCTATGAGGACTCAAGCCTCCACACCATACTCATTTGGGAAATAGGTTCTTTAAATTTGAGTACATTAACATAATTCAAGATTCATTCTATTTATCGTTATCGTGTCGGAACATGACACTCCGATCCATTATCACCATGTCGGAATGTGACACTCTGATCCCCTAATACTATCGTGTCAGAACGTGACACCTGATCCCTTTATACAACCGTTTCGGAATGCGACACCCAATCCCCTAATAATACCTTGTCGGAACGTGACACCCGATCCATTTATCTCATTATTTTAGTTCATCAAGCCATCTTTATGTCAAGGCATTGTCTTAATAGAGAGAATTTAAGATTGGAGATTCAACAGTCTCATCATTCTTACCACCACAATTACCCAATCACAATACACAAACACAAAATCAAGCATATAGAAGACTTTACAATACCACCCAATAATATCGATCACTATTTAGAGTTTATCTATCACATAGAAATAAACCATAACCTACCTACACCGAAGAATCGTGATTAAGCAAGCTACTTCCCCAATGCCTTTGCTTTTCTCTTCATTCTCTCTTTTTCTCGCGCGTTCTCCCTCTCTGTTCTTTTTATTGTCTTCCTAGATTCTTTTTCTTTTACCCTAATTATCATATAATTAAATATAAAATATTATAATAGTAACCCACTACTTATTCCCTTATTATCTTCTTTAACCCCCAAGTAAATAAATTATTAAACTTACCCCACTAATTCCATCACTAAAATCATGAATAGTCCAAGACACCCCTTTAAAACTTTTAGCAGAAATCCGACCCACTCGAGGTTACGCTGCTTGTGACGGTCCGTCGTACCTGCGATAGTCCGTCCTGCAGGTCCGTCATAGAGTTCAGAGAGTTAAAATTCAGTAGCGGGGATACGCCACTTGTGACGATCCGTCGTACCTGCGACGGTCCGTCCTGCATGTCCGTCACACAGTTCAGAGAGTAGATCCCAGTACCCAGATTTCAGAGTTGAAGTGTTTTGGAATGAAGGCCCTTGACGGACCGTCGTGCTTATGACGGCTCGTCCTACAAGTCGTCGAGGGTAATGAGGAGGGCAGTATAAGAATTTACACAAGTATGGGACGACGAAGTCCATCACGGTCCATCGTGACCATGACGGTCCGTCGCGTGATCCGTCGACCCAGTCAGTTTTATCAAAAATAGTTCTACTGCTCGAACCGACTAAACCGGTCGTTACAATAGATACCAATTTACCCATCGTTCGTCCCTGAAATATCTCAAGAAGAAAAGCAAGGGCGAGAAAGAGTACCTGAACTTGTAAAAAGATGTGGATATCTTTCTTGCATATCAGCCTCATTCTCCCAAGTGGACTCTTCAACTGGCCGATTCTTCCACTGAACATTGATAGATGCAATCTCCTTTGATCTCAACTTGCGGACTTCTCTATCTAAAATAGCAACAGGCTCCTCCTCATAAGACAAATTCTCATCAAGAAGAACTGAATCCCAACGAATAATGTTGTTTCCATCCCCATGGTCTTTTTTCAGCATAGACACATGAAATACCGGGTGCAATCCATAGAGTCCTTGAGGCAATGCCAATTCATAACCCACCTCCCCCACGCGCTTCAGAACTTCAAATGGACCAATATACCTCAGACTAAGCTTACCTCGCTTCCCGAACCGCATCACCCTTTTCATGGGTGAAACCTTCAGAAGGACTTGTTCACCCTCCATAAAATCCAAGTCCCTAACCTTTCAATATGCATATTCTTTCTGCCTGTTTTGAGCTGCTAGAAGCTTCTCCTGAATGAATTTTACTTTATCTAATGATTCCCTCAAGAGATCGGTACCCCATGGTCTCACCTCAAACGCATCAAACCAACCAATGGGAGACCTACATCTCCTCCCATACAGTTCCTCAAATGGGGCCATATAAATACTTGAGTGATAGCTATTATTGTATGAAAACTCTGCTAAGGGTAAGAAATTATCCCAATGACCACCAAATTCTATCACACATGCACGAAGCATATCCTCCAACACCTGAATCGTTCGCTCAGACTGACCATCGGTCTGAGGGTGAAATGAAGTACTAAGATCAAACCTAGTACCTAATTCAGCAAGCAATGTTCTCCAAAACATAGAAGGAAATTGCGTACCCCTATCTGATATGATGGAAAGTGGAACTCTATGCAATCGAACAATTTCTGATATATAGAGTTTGGCTAACTTCCCTTCATTGTAAGTCACCTTGACCGGAATGAAATGAGCATATTTGGTTAATCTGTCAACAATTACCCAAATTGTATCAAACTTAACCAATGTCTTGGAAAGGCCAACCACAAAATCCATCGCAATTCTTTCCCATTTCCATTCAGGAATGGGCATTTTCTTAAGTGTTCCTCCGGGCCTCTGGTGTTCATACTTTACCTGCTGACAATTCGGGCATTGGGCAACAAAATAAACAATGTCACGCTTCATTCTACTCCACAAAAAATGTTGCTTTAGGTCACGATACAACTTGGTTGCACCAGGATGTATAGAATACCTTGAACTATGAGCCTCTGTAAGAATAGTGTGAATCAAATTATCAACATGTGGCACACATACCCTTCCCTTAATTCTCAAAACGCCTTCCTCATCAATTATTGCCTCATTAGCCTCTCCTCGTAATATCATATCTCGAATTCGGCTCAGCTTCTCATCAGTAAACTTTTTTCCCTTAATTATGTCAAGAAAAGAAGATCTTGCCTCCACACAAGACAAAAATCCTCCCTTCTCTAATATTTCCAGCCTCATAAAGTAATTAGCAAAAGTCTGAACCTCTCTAGAGAATGGGCGTCTACAAACCTGTAAGTGGGCTAGACTTCCCATGCTCCCTGCCTTTCTACTTAAAGCATCTGCCACAACATTAACTTTTCCTGGGTGACGCAAAATAGTAATATCATAGTCCTTCAGTAGTTTCATCCACCTCCTCTGCCTCAAATTCATATCTTTCTGAGTAAAAAAATACTGTAAACTACGATGATCCGTATAGACTTCACACTTAACCCCATATAGATAATGTCTCCATTGCTTTAATGCCAACATGGCTGCAACCAACTCCAAATCATGGGTCGGATAGTTACGTTCATGTACTTCCAATTGCCTCGAAGCATAAGCAATTACATTTCTCTCTTGCATTAGCACTGCACCCAAACCAGAATAAGATGCATCACAGTAAACAATAAAATTCTTACCTTCCACTTGCAAGGTAAGAATTGGTGCAGTAGTCAACAAGGTCTTGAGGTTGTGGAAGCTTTCTTCACATTCGTCCGACCATACAAATGGAACATTCTGCTTAGTCAAATTTGTCAATTGGGAAGCGACAGAAGAAAATCCCTTGACAAATCGACGGTAGTAGCTAGCAAAACCAACTAAGCTCCTTACCTCTGTAACATTAGTAGGTCTTACCCAATTCTTCACTACTTCAATCTTAGATTGATCCACCATCACTCCATCCTTGGAAACCACGTGCCCCACGGAAACTGAATCTAGACAAAACTCACACTTAGAGAATTCGGCATAAAGCCTTTTCTCTCTCAACAATTCCAATACAATTTTCAAATGCTTCTCATGTTCTTTCCTGCTCTTTGAGTATATTAGTATATCATCAATAAATACAATAACAAAGAGATCCAGATATGGCTTAAAATTCCCGTTCATCAGGATCATGAACGCAGCAGGGGCATTCGTGAACCCAAAAGACATTACTAAGAATTCATAATGCTCATACCTGGTTCGAAACGCAGTCTTTGGCACATCTGCTGCCCGTATTTTCAATTGATGATAAGCAGATCTCAAATCGATTTTTGAAAATGTACAAGCACCTTGTAACTGATCGAACAAATCATCAATGCGAGGAAGAGGATAGTTGTTCTTAATAGTTACCTTATTCAGTTGAATGTAGTCTATGCACATCCAAAAACTTCCATCATTCTTCACAAATAAAACAGGAGCACCCCAAGGGGATGCACTTGGTCTAATAAAGCCTTTACCTAACAACTCCTGAAGTTGGGTCTTTAACTCCCTTAACTCAGCTGGGGCCATTCTATAAGGGGGTATGGAAATGGGGCGAGTACCCAGCTACAGATCAATACAAAAATCAATATCCCTATCCGGTGGCATACCAGGAAGGTCTGGAGGAAACACGTCCAGAAACTCACAGACTATCGAGACAGACTCAATCGAAGGTACTTGGGAAGTATCATCCCTGAGATGTGCCAAGAAAGCTAAACAACCCTTACTAACCATTCTCTTAGCACGAAGAAAGGAGATAATACGAACTGGGGTGGAAATATAGTCACCCTCCCACACTAGCGGATCTGTCCCAGGCTTGGCCAATGTCACGGTTTTAGCATTACAATCTAAGATTGCAAAATTTGGAGAAAGCCAAGTCATACCCAGAATTACATCGAAATCAACCATCTCTAGAATAATCAAATCTACATAAGTATTGCTCCCCACAAAAGTCACAAGACAAGATCTATACACCTAATCAACAATCACAGACTCACCCACAGGAGTAGAGACACGAATAAGCATGTCAAGCAGATCACAATGTAAATAATGACAAGTAGCAAACGAGGAATATACATATGAAAATGTGGATCTAGGATCAAATAATACAGAAGCCATGCAATCACAAACCAAAAGATTAGCTGTGATAACAGCATCAGATGTCTCAGCTTCAGACCTCCCGGGGAAGGCATAATAATGGGCCCTACCTCCTGTCTGCCCGTTGCCCCTACCCTGTTGCGCTGCAGAAGCTCCATCTTACCCGCCACCCCGGCTGATTTGGTGACCACCATTACCTTGGCCACCACGTCCTCAAGAATGGCGGCCTCTACCATGACCACCTCTACCTCTAATTATTGGGGGTCTATAACTCAATTTTGGACAATGCCTCCTAATATGTCCAGTCTCTCCACATCCATAAAAATCTCGGGAGTCAAGCATAGGTCTCTATGAGAACGACGAAGTCTGGGGATAACCTCCAAACTCAGAGAAATGTTGACTGGTCTGCGATGGACCTTCAGCTACAGCCTGTAGTTAAGACTTAATAGTTCGGGCGGGGTGACTTCCTGAACTGTGCCCTCTTGAGTAAGGACCACTAACATAACCTCCCGTACGGAACATCTTAGATGTCGACGCCATGCTCTATCACAAAGTCAACCACTTCCTGAAAGGATTTTGCTGCAGCAGCTACCTTAAGGCTGGGATCTGCAAATCTGACCTCAATCTTTTCACAAACAGGAGAATATGCTTTTGTGGACTGAAGCAAAGCTTGGTGGCATACCTGGATAGCGCACGAAATTTGGCCTCATAAGCGGCAACACATCCTTCCTTGCTCTAGGCTCAGGAACTCATCTCTCCTCTTGTCCCTCAAAGTCTGGGGTATATACTTCTCCATTAATAAGCTAGAGAATGATGCCCAAGTCATAGGTGGTGCCTGTGTTGGTTGACACTCAACATACGACCGCCACCACATTTTGGCATTCCCCTGAAACTGGTATGTCACAAACTCAACACCGAATCGTTCTACTATGTCCATCTTATGTAGCAGCTCATGACAATCAACCAGAATATCACAGGAATCCTTAGATTCAGCACCCTTAAATACTGGAGGTTTCAACTATAAGAATTTAGTGAAAAGTTCATGCTGATCACTCGTCATTATAGACTCGGTAGTCTATCGAGGAAACGTGTCTATTTCCAATGAGGCATCCATGCGGGGAGCCACTGCAGCTGCATGTTGTACTTCCGGATCCTGAGGTGCTGGTACAGGAAACACTGGAGGTGTCTGGCCCCGATCAGATAACCCGCTAAGATAAGTAAGAATTTGGTTGATCATCTCTGGGGTAGGGTGGGGTGGTAACTCATCATCTTGCACCTGTTCATTTTCTCCTTCCTCACCCTCTCTTACTACTTCATCTGTCAGTGGAGGAGTCACCACCCTATTAGTAGCTGGACCAGGTGTTTGTCCTCTACCTCTAGGAGGCGTCCTCCGGCGACCTCTACCACGGCCACATGCCACTGCCCCTCCTCGAGGTACAGTCTCAATGTTTGGTGCAGGCGCACCCTGTCTTGCCGGTGTTTGTGTTGGCACAATTGTTGCTCTAGTTTTAACTGCGAAATAGAGTGACGATGTCAGATACCAATTTGTATCAACTACATACCAATTGGATCCAAGTAATAGCACGAAAGAATGAAAGAATGGAATTTTCCTAAAGTCCTATAGCCTCTCAAAGAGAAGTAAGGGCGTCCCCCTACGTTCCTCAAGACTCTACTAGACTAGTTCTTGTGTGATGAGACAAACGAACCTAACGCTCTGATACCAAGTTTGTCACGACCCAAAACGAGCCACAAGTGGCACCCACCCTTACTCTCCTAGGTGAGCGAACCAACAAATCTAAACACCAACATTTACCAGTAAAACATTTTTAAATAGTGAAAATAATGCGGAAGATCCAATACTCATTAAGATAACCAATAAATAAGCTTCTAAAGTTAAATACTTATTATTCCCAAAATCTGGAAGTCCTCACATCAAGAACATCTAACCTCAAATTTCTAAATTTAAGAGTATTTAAGAAGCTAAAAATAGTAAAAAGATGGTCCATGTCCGAACTTCAAGACATCAAGACGTGAAGGAGAGAGTCCAGCACGAGCGAGGAATAATAGCTCACCCTGAATTGTGATATGCTGAAGACTGGCTAGATCTGAGGACGAGTCGAAGTAGATGGAACGCTTGCTGCACTGCACAAATAACAAAGAAGAAAATTACAAGTAGGGGTCAGTACAAGGAAAAAGTACTGAGTAGGTATCATCGGCCAACTCAGAATAGAAAGCAATATATACTGAATAATAATATAAAATCAACCATAATACCTAACAGGTGACAAGCAACAAGTATAAGAACCATTGGGAACAACACCAAACACACCTATGAGGACTCAAGACTCCACACCATACTCATTTGGGAAATAGGTTCTTTAAATTTGAGTACAATAACATAATTCAATATTCATTCTCTTTGTCATTATCGTGTCAAAACGTGACACTCCGATCCATTATCACCGTGTCGGAACGTAACACTCCGATCCCCTAATACTACCGTGTCGGAACGTGACACCCGATCCCCTAATACTACCGTGTCGGAATGTGACACCCGATCCCCTTATACTACCGTGTCAGAACGTGACACCTAATCCATTTATCTCATTATTTTAGTTCATCAAGCCTTCTTTATGTCAAGGCGTTATCTTAATAGAGAGAATTTAAGATTGGAGATTCAACAGTCTCATCATTCTGGCCACCACAATTACCCAATCACAACATACAAATACAAAATCAAGCATATAGAAGACTTTACAATACCACCCAATACATATCGATCACTATTTAGAGTTTATCTATCACATAGAAATAAACCATAACCTACCTCCACCGAAGAATCGTGATTCAGCAAGCTACTTCCCCAATGCCTTTGCTTTCCTCTTCGTTCTCTCTCTTTCTCGCTCGTTCTCCCTCTCTGTTCTTTTTATTTTCTTCCTAGATTCTTTTTCTTTTATCCTAATTATCATATAATCAATTATAAAAGATTATAAAAGTAACCCACTACTTATTCCCTTATTATCTTCTTTAATCCCCAAGTAAATAAATTATTAAACTTACCCCACTAATTCCATCACTAAAATCATGAATAGTCCAAAACACCCCTTTAAAACTTTTAGCAGAAATCCGACCCACTCGAGGTTACGCTGCTTGTGACGGTCCGTCGTACCTGCGACAGTCCGTCCTGCAGGTCCGTCATAGAGTTCAGAGAGTTAAAATTCAGTAGCGGGATTACACCACTTGTGACGGTCTATTGTACCTGCGACGGTCCGTCTTGCATGTCCGTCACAAAGTTTAGAGAGTCGATCCCAGTACCCAGATTTCAGAGTTGAAGTGTTTTGGAACGAAGGCCCTTGATGAACTGTCGTGCCTATGACGACTCGTCCTACCTGTCGTCGAGGGTAATGAGGAGAGCAGCGGATAAATTTACACAAGTATGGGATGACAGAGTCCATCACGGTCCGTCGTGACCATGACGGTCCGTCGCATGATCTGTTGACCCAGTCAATTTTATCAAAAATAGTTCTACTGCTCAAACCGACTAAACAGGTCGTTACACTATGTATAAATATACTCATCCATTCATCCATCCATCCATGTATATGTCTGTCATATAATTTGTACCAAAATGTATGTTTTTTATGAAATAATGATTATGCGTTCATATTCATGAGTCTTTTGTCAAACAATTAGATAATTATGAATATCAATTTAATAAGATTTCAATAAATGAATCTGATGAAATAAACTGTTTTGGTGAATGTCCTCCGTTATCTTTGGTGTTCATTGTTCATGCCAAATTCAATACATTGAACATATTAAGTGTTTTACCTTTACATTTAAGACTAAGACTTAGCTTGTTTAGGTGTTACTTGTTACATTTCCTAGATGCAAACCTCTCAAAATTCTTTGCTTAGTTCGATACAATCTCTAACTCACTTTAAGTACCTTTACATTTATGCAAAAAAAAATTATTTTCGTGGATATATAACATGCTTTCTTCAAACATTAATGACTCATTCATCTTATTCTCGAATGACATCCCTTCCGGCTATTGGAAAATGACGCACATAAGATTTGAAGTTACTAAGTTAGCATGACAAAAGCATTAATATTCTTGGCATGATCAGTTCATTTATTTTGTTTGTCATTGTGCCCAGAAGAAAAATTATATTCATTAGTCAATTAAGTAGTAATATTATTTTTTTATCTAATTTATTTAATATGTAACTTTCTAATTATATTCGTCCAACCAAACATAAAAAAGGGAATTATAATGTAATTACACTATGGCAAACAAACATGCCAACGTAGTTATCGGACTATGTAATTACTTAGCTGATAATTACTACCCTAGTAATTACACCAATTCAAATTACCTGGTAGTTTTCTGAACAGACCCTCAAAGTTTAAATAAGCGTATAAATTCACATTTCTTTAGTATTATTATTATTTACTTCACTCAATTTTGTAAATTAATCTAACCAACAAAATTCTTAAAAAAATATCAATACAAAAAATGTCATCAATACTCTTTTCTCTCGAGACTATGAACATAATTAAGGGACACCATTTAAGTATAATTTTTTTCAAAAATATTAGTTCTTGAAATTTAATAGGTGCATGACAATAATAAAGATTATCATAAATATTTTATGTCACGACCCAAAAATTGGTGTGATGGCACTCGTCTTATCCCACCAAGATAAGTCAGCCTAAAACCCAATATCTAATAAAGTGATTAAGTAAATGACAATCCAACAAAAATTTCTATTATGAAACTCAGTCATATTAATTCAATCCCCAAAACCAGGTTGTCACGTGCACAAGTATCTAATGTAAATATTAGAATTGAAATAAAATAGAAGTCTAAAATGAAGTTGTCTTTCAAGTAATAACAAAGTCATACACTGGAGTAGGAAAGTTCGCTGAGATGACAAACAACCACCTCACAACCCTCCACAAGATGCCTCGGAAACGAAAAGAATGAAAAGTATCACGAAGATCCGGGCTCGTAACCTACAAAAATTTGTAGAAGCAAGGGGTGAGTACCAAACCACGCGGTACCCAACAAGCAAACCTCTTAACACAAGTTAAGTAAATAAAATACGGGTACTCCTTGCACCCTATCTAAACCTCCACGCTACAGCCTTACATTTTACAGTTTACCAAAAACACAACTCAATAACCACACTCTATAAGATTACACATTCTCAATATTTAACAGTCACAATCTTTACAAAGAAACACTCACAAGATCAGCAAAACACGTGTTCAAGTTCATCAATAATAAAATGTGCAATGACATGAGATGCAATGTCAAATATAGTGATGCATGTCTTTCTTAGCGATACACACCCGCTGTCTCTCAGTCCGGAACCCATGGGGGACAGATCTGTCCATGCATCTGTTGCGGCGCACGACACGACCGTTTATAATAGTAACCATTGCAGCGCGCAATTCTTCCTCGAATTATAGTATCCATCGCGACGCGCGATACATCTCTCGAAATGGTACATCCTCATAAGTACTCATTCTTTCTCAACGCACATAACACCTGTCACAAACAATGCCTCAGAATAATGCAGATGACAAGTTCACACAAATAATGAGGAGATGACCATTTCATAAAATTGCAGAGTTCAGAACAACACAAACATGAAATCACATCAATAATGATTCAACAAGCATTCAACACTTTCTCAACACATCACACATAAACAATTAAACACATTGCCTTTTGTTATCACTCTTTTTTTCATAATTAGAATTAATCAATTTGGACAAGTCAATCCATCACCAACCCCGTTACTCCCAAATATATACCACAAGGAAATACACGCATTTCATACACTTAACAAGAGTTTAGAAATCCACTTGCCTGAATCCAATAAAAATTTACTACGGGAATTGATTCTTTCCCATTTGTTCAACTTCCTACTCAAAACAATCTATTCAGATACATAATCACAATAAGCTTTCAAAACTAAGAAAAACTCATATTGTTATATGTATATGTATAGTCTATACCCAAAAACTCACTTATATTATTAATCAATTTCCTAAATCTTGATGTCAATTAACATGTCAATTATCATATTTTCAAAGTTTTAAGTCCAAGGTTAAGTCCCAATTTTTCAAACATCCTTAATCTAATGGTATTCATATAGTACGTTACACCTAATATATAATTATATACCTCAATATATAAAATACTAAATTTTCAAATATAATAAACAATTAACATTGTATGAATCAAAGACACTGATTACTAAAATCATTGGCAGCGGCAACATGACTCAAACGTTAAACTTCTCTCTTTTTCATGTAATATGATACAATATATATTTAACTACATATGGTAATATATATGGCTAAGTTAATTATATACTTAATATGTTGAGTCTTAAGGCATTAAGAAAGAAAATGGAAGGAACAAAACGTTATTAATACTTTTACTCTTATTGCAATTTATTACCCTAAATCAATCAATGACAATGTGATTAGCCAATAATTGAGTGAGAATTTTCTTTCAAGAAAACCAACAAATTCAGCAACCTTATCAATTTTCATCCCTTTTGAATTCTTTAATTTATTTATGTTTTCTTTTTAGACCAAGCTAACAAAATTATACTGCATATTTTGTTCCATTTCAATCCAATTATAGAATAGAAAGATATAGAATCTAATCCCTTACATGATCGTGTAGTTTATCACCGTTTCGTCCGCCGCTTAGACTGCCTTTCTTCATTTTTTTTATTTTTCTAAATGAATTATTCTTTAAAAATGACAAACCCTAGTAATTTATTTTAATATATAGATAAAAATAGATTATAAACTTGACTTATTAATCACCACTTAATTACAATAATTTTTTTATAAGTACATGTAAATTAAGTAACTATAGTTGTTTCAAAATTTTAGCCAACTTCACAAACTGATCAAAAGTGAATCGGTGCAACTACCGAGATGGGTAATGCGCTAATTTTGTAAAATTTTCAAAAATGACCTTCTGGGTCATTATATTATTCACCACTAAAAAAACATGTTCGTCCTCGAACATAAGAAAGTAGAAGGATGAATAACCACATTACCAACAGCTTAAGTTATGACCTTCCACACAGTGTTCATCTCTCCAAGTGAGGTTCTCTTTAATACCATGTCATCATGATCAACTACGAAGAACTGAACCTTCTAATTAAACTTTGAAGGATCTATAAATAAAGAGTGATTATCAAGTCACAAACTAATAACTCATAAACCCCCATGTCATCATGATCAACTACGAAGAACTGAACCTTCTAATCAAACTTTGAAGGATCTATAAATAAAGAGTGATTATCAAGTCACAAACTAATAACTCATAAACCCAATCTAAAGTGTAACTCATTGGACCATAACACAACCACCATGACAAATCTTTTTTAACATTACAAAGATAACCTCCTTAATTAATACTGACCACAACCAGAAGTGAGCCTGGATCAACCACCAAACACTTATTATGCACATACCATCACACATCTTATCACGAGTCCCTGTTCACAACACAATCTTTTTACGAGCTTAAGTTATAACCGTCTAATAATTAGACATCGGAAACTCATCAAGGGAGAATCAAACTTATCGAATCCAAAAAAATTGATTAAATAAACAACCAACAAGCGATATACTTAAAAATATTGAACATCTAACTACAATTTTAGATAAATGTAACTCCTCATAGTAGTTCTTATATAAGTTCATATAAGTAAGGTTGTGTTTGTAGATACATTGAAATACTTTAACTATCTCAACAGAACAAAGTCTATCATACTGAAATAAAGAACTCTATCCAAGGAACCTACCCTACCAAGAGGACAATAGAGGATCGGTACAACCGATCCACCACTAGGAATTCACTTATAGATATGCAGACACACAGGTGAATCATACGCAAACCATGTCAAAAATGAAAAAGATGATCACATAAGAATATACAGAATCAAAGTCGAATAACAGTAGATACGTCTTCCATAGTGCCCATATCAAACATTTGCATTTATATGACTCTATCTCTTAATATTTTTTTTCTAGATACCCACAATCACCAATTTAGTCTCGATTATAATTGCTCACATACTTGTATTTATCGAACCACAAATGCTCTTTAAAGTTCTTAAATAAGGTCAACACTCTTCGTACTAACAGAACTTCATAGCTACATAAACTATTTACCTTTTTCTCTAACCGTCACTAGTATTAAACTCTTCTTAACAAACACATTATCGCCTCCAAAATTTTCAAACTATGACTCCCTCTCTTTGCATTTAAGTATTTCATAAAAAATACAATTCACACTTAAGAGTGATAGCACTAATTGCAGATATAAAGTACTTTACCATCGAGATACAATCACTGAATCACAGTAAATGTCAATTTCACTTTATTTTTGAATATCAAATTTCCACTAATATTCAAAATCATTGTATACCTCATATCAATACTTAAGAAATTCTTGGCCGCTCCAATAATTTGATATACTATAAGCTTATAACCTCTGCTCACCATCAAATGCCTATGTAACACATCATAATTGTTTGTATCATCCTATCAACAAAGTAGTTTCAATTTCCTCGAAATCCTCATTAATCATGGAAAATTGTGGGTCCACAATGTTGAAAATTAATAAGTTACCTATCATAATTTGAAAAATCTAGCCCCACATAATATATAAAATCTTCCACTTAGCGTTGTTTGTCACCCAAACAAAAATCTAATCTTCATAAAGTCACTGATAAACTCTAAGTGAGTTAGTGCCTAACAAGTTCACATCTCTAGGTCATATCTAAATTCATAGTAAAATTATCAATAAATCTTTCAACTACAATCAGGGTTTATACGAGAGGTCTTAATCCTTCACTTTTCTTAAATTCTTCCCATGAAAAAAATTCTAAATATCTTGAACTCTTTAATACACCAAACTCTTATTCATTTGGTTGACTCGCTTTCAAATCTTATCATTTGACCAACAATCCATGATATTTTTGCCTTTTTCTCTAAACCAAAACATTATGTGAAATCCCCCTTAGGTATAATAATCAAAAGTAATCAAGTTTACTACTCAAATTATATTTAAGTCCTTCCAAGTGAGTTATACTCAACGTGATCGATCATTTCTTACCTTACCAATCCATACCTTGAAAAAAAAAACATTACCACAAACCTAAACTCACAAAGAAAATCTTCGATTTTGAACCTAAATGTGCTACCCAATCCTTTTATCTATAATTAGTAACTCATATCTTGAAGATTTTTGTGAATCCACATACCTTAGCTTATCATTGATCATATCTCCATAGACCTTATCATATCTTTTACTATAAAAATCAACCGCACTCATTACAAACTCAAAACCACACAATAAAAGTTTATAATCACATTCGAGTTGAACATTCATATACTCTTTTTTAAAGTTTTATCCATTAGTTCTTACCCAATCTGATGATCCTATGACATTATATATTACCATAATCAATGAAAAGGGTGTCACGACCCAAAACGGGTCGCAAGTGGCACCCACATTTATCCTCCTATGTGAACGAACCAACCAATCTAAACCCCAACGTTTCAAACATAATAAATAGAAAACAATGCGGAAGACTTAAAACTAATTAACAAAATCAATAATCAACTTCTAAATCTCAAAACTTATCATTATCCCCAAAAATCTGGAGGTCATCATCACAAGAACATCTATCCTCAAATTACTAATCTAAGAGTATCTAAGAAGCTAAAATAAGTAAAAAGCTAGTCCATGCCGGAAGTTCAAGCATCAAGACATGAAAGGAAGATCCAGTTCAAGCCAGAAGCATTAGCTCACCCTGAAATCTGGTGTGACGAAGACTGGCTAGAGTTGCGGTTGAGTTGAAGATGACGGTACGTTTGCTGCACTCCACAATAACAAAGAAAGAAACATACAAGTAGGGGTCAGTACAAAACACGGGTACCGAGTAGATATCATCGGCCAACTTAAAATAGAAAACAATATATATCAGATCATATCATAAATCAACTACAATACTCAATCTGTAGCAACAACATGTACAAGAATCTTTGATAAATAACGTCAAGTACACTCATGAGGACTCAAGCCTCCATATCATACTCATTTGGGAAATAGGTTCTTTTCATTTGAATTTATTAACATAATTCCAAGATTCATTATCTTTATTCCTCTTGTGTCGGCACGTGACACTCCGCTCCCCTACTACTATGTGTCGGAACGTGACACTCTGATCTCCTAATTCTACGTGTCGGTTCGTGACACCCGATCCCCTAATTCTACGTGTCGGTTCGTGACACCCGATCCCCTAATTTTACGTGTCGGTTCGTGATACCCGATCACCTAGTTCTACATGTCGGTTCGTGACACCCGCTCCACTAATATCATTCTATTAATTCATCAAGCCTTCTCTTATACCAAGGCATAATCATCTCATTACTTTAGTTCATCAAGCCTTCTTTTATACCAAGGCATCATCATCTCATTACTTTAGTTCATCAAGCCTTCTTTTATACCAACGCATCATCATTAACAAAGGGTTTTCAAGATTAGGGATTCAATAGCTTAATCATGCTTATTTCATCACAATTATATAATCACATTCATGCAAGCATACAATTAAGCATATAGAAGGGTTTACAACACTACCCAATACATATCATTCGCTATTAAGAGTTTACTACGAATAGCATAAACCATAACCTACCTCCACCGAAGAATTTTGATCAAGCAAGAAATTTCCCAAAGCTTTGTTCTTCTTCTCATTTCTCCTCTTTCTCGTTCGATCCTCTCTCTCTCTCTTTGTTCTTTTTATTTTTCTTATTCAAACCCTCTTCCTTTTACCCTAATTATCATATAATTAAGTATAAAAGATAAGGACTTAACGCACTAATTAACTCAAGGTTACCTCTTTTAACCCCAAGTAATTGAGTTATTAATATTAAACCACTAACTTTATCATTATAAGCCGGAATAGTCCAAAATGACCCTTAAAATAATTACAGAAATCCGACCCAGCCTGGGATTACGCAGCCTGTGACGGGCCGTCGTGCCTGCGACGGTCCGTCTCACGCCCGTCCTGAAGTTAGAGACTCCATTCCATTACTGTGACGGTCCGTCGTACCCACGATGGTCCGTCCTGCCATTCCGTTACGAAGTTCAGAGAGTCGATTTCAGTACCCAATTTTCAGAATTCTATGTATTTTGAAACGAGACACCCTCGACGGTCCGTCGTGCCCATGATGGTCCGTCGTGGGTTCCGTCGTCTCAGCCTCTTTTTCCAGAAATAAAATTTGTTGCTCAAAACGACTAAACAGGTCGTTACAATAGACACCAATTTACCCATCGTTCGTCCCCGAACGATCACAAGAAGAAAAACAAGGGCGAAAAGGAGTACCTGAATCTGTAAACAGATGTGGGTATCTTTCTTGCATGTCAGCCTCTTTCTCCCAAGTGGCTTCTTCAACGGGTCGATTCTTCCATTGAACTTTCATGGATGCAATCTCTCTTGACCTTAACTTGCGGACTTCTCTATCTAGAATAGCAACAGGTTTCTCCTCATAAGACAAATTCTCATCAAGCAAAACTGAATCCCAACGGATAATGTAGTTTCTATCCCCATGGTATCTTTTTAACATAGACACATGAAACACCGGATGCACTCCGGAGAGTCCTGGGGGCAAGGGTAATTCATTATCTACCTCCCCCACGTGCTTCAGAACTTCAAATGGACCAATATACCTTGGGCTTAGCTTACCTCGCTTACCAAACCGCATCACCCCTTTCATGGGCGAAACCTTCAGCAAGACTTGCTCACCCTCCATAAACTCCATGTCTCTAACCTTTCAATCCGCATATTCTTTCTGCCTGCTTTGAGCCGCTAAAAGCTTTTTTTGAATGTATTTTACCTTTTCTAAAGATTCCCTCAGAAGATCAGTACCCCAAGGTCTAACCTCAAATGCATCAAACCACCCAATGGGAGACCTACATCTTCTCCCATACAATGCCTCGAATGGGGCCATATCAATACTTGAGTGATAGATATTGTTATATGAGAACTCTGCTAAGGGTAAGAAGATATCCCAATGACCACCAAAGTCTATCACACATGCGCGAAGCATATCCTCAAACACTTGAATCGTTCGCTCAGACTGACCATCGGTCTGAGGATGGAATGCAGTACTAAGGTCCAACCTAGTACCCAATTCTGCAAGCAATGTTTTCCACAACTTAGAAGTAAACTGCGTACCTCTATCTAATATAATGGAAAGTGGAACTCCATGCAATCGCACAACTTCCGAAATGTAAAGTTTGGCTAACTTCTCTGCATTGTAAGTCACCTTGACCGGAATGAAGTGAGCAGACTTAGTTAACCTATCAAAAATCACCCAAATTGAGTCATACTTACCCAATGTCTCTGGAAGACCCACCACGAAGTCCATTTCAATTTTCTCCCACTTCCATTCAGGAATGGGCATTTTCTGAAGTGTTCCTCCGGGCCTCTGGTGTTCATACTTTACTTGCTGACAATTTGGACATTTGGAAACAAAATCAACAATGTCGCACTTCATTCTACTCCACCAAAAGTGTTGCTTTAGGTCACGGTACAACTTGGTTGCACCAGGATGTATAGAATATCCAGAACTATGAGCCTCTGTGAGAATAGTGTGGATCATTTCATCAACACGTGGCACACATACCCTTCCCTTGATTCTCAAAATACCTTCCTCATCCATTATTGCTTCTTTAGCCTCTCCTCGCAACACCATATCCCGAATTCGGCTTAGTTTCTCATCATCAAACTGTTTTCCGTTGATCTTGTCAAGAAAAGAAGATTTTGCCTCCACACTGGCCAAAACTCCTCCCTTCTCATTTACTTCTAGCCTCATAAAGTTATTAGCCAGAGTCTCAACTTCTCTAGCCAATGGGCGTCTAGAAACTTGCAAGTGAGCTAGACTTCCCATGCTCTCTGCTTTTCTACTTAAGGCGTCTGCCACAACATTAGCCTTTCCCGGATGATACAAGATAGTGATATCGTAGTCCTTTAGTAGTTCCATCCATCTCCTCTGTCTCAAATTCAAATATTTTTGAGTAAAGACATACTGTAGGCTACGATGATCTGTGTACACTTCAAACTTAACCCCATATAGATAGTGTCTCTATTGCTTTAAGGCAAACACTACCGTAGCCAATTCCAAATCATGGGTCATATAATTATGTTCGTGCACCTTTAATTGTCTTGAAGCATAAGCAATTACGTTCTTCTCTTGCATTAGCACTGCACCTAAACCCGAATAGGATGCATCACAATAGACAGTGAAATTCTTACCTTCCACTGGCAGGGTAAGGATTGGTGCAGTAGTCAACAAGGTCTTGAGTTTCCAAAAACTTTCCACACATTCGTCCGACCATACAAATGGAACGTTCTGCTTAGTCAAGTTCATCAATTGGGAAGCAATGGAAGAGAATCCCTTGACAAATCGGCGGTAATAGCTAGATAAACCAACAAAGCTCCTTATTTCTGACACATTAGTAGGTCTTACCCAATTCTTCACTGTCTCAATCTTAGAAAAATCCACCATCATCCCATCCTTAGAAACCACGTGTCCAAAGAAGGACACTTAATCTAGCCAAAACTCACACTTGGAGAATTTGGCATAAAGCTTTTCTCCATCAACATTTCCAATACAATTCTCAAGTGCTCCTCATGTTCCTTCTTATTCTTTGAGTATATCAATATATCATCAATAAATACAATCACAAATAGATCCATATATGTCTTAAAAATCCCGTTCATCAAGCTCATGAAAGCAGCAGGGGCATTCGTAAGACCAAAAGACATCACTACAAATTTGTAATGCCCATACTTGGTCCGAAAAGCAGTTTTTGGCACATCCGTTGCCCATATTTTCAATTGATGATAACCGGATCTCAAGTCAATCTTAGAGAAGACACAAGCACCTTGTAACTTATCGAACAAGTCATCAATGCGAGGAATGGGATACTTGTTCTTAATAGTTACCTTGTTCAACTGCCGGTAGTCTATGCACATCCGAAAACTCCCATCCTTCTTCTTCACAAATAACACTGGAGCACCCCAAGGAGATGCACTTGGTCTAATGAAGCCTTTGCTCAATAACTATTGAAGTTGGGCCTTTAACTCTCTTAACACAGCGGGAGCCATTCTATAAGGGGGTATAGAAAAGGGGCGACTACCCGGTTCAAGATCGATGCAGAAGTCAATATGTCTATCCGGTGGCATACCAGGAAGGTCTGCAGGAAACACATCTAAAAACTCGCGGACTATCGCCACCGACTCGATTGAAGGTACTTGGGTAGTATCATCCCTGAGGGGTGCCAAGAAAGCTAAACAACCCTTACTAACCATTCTCTTAGCAAGAAGAAAGGAGACGATACGAACCGGATTGGAAGTGTAGTCACCCTCCCACAATAACGGATCTGTCCCAGGCTTGGCTAACGTCATAGTCTTAGCATTACAATCCAAGATCGCAAAATTCGGAGAAAGCCAAGTCATACCCAGAATTACATCAAAATCAACCATTTCTAAGATAACCAAGTCTACATAAGTATTGCTCCCCACAAAAGTCACCATACCAGACCTATATACTTTTTCAACTATCACAGACTCACCCACCGGAGTAGACACACGAATAGGTATGTCAAGCAATTCACAATGTAAATTAAGACCAGTAGCAAATGAGGAAGATACATATGAAAATGTGGAGCTGGGATCAAATAATACAGAAGCCATACAATCACAAACCAAAAGATTACTTGTGATAACAACATCTGATGTCTCCGCTTCCGACCGCCCAGGAAAAGTGTAACAATGGGCCCTATCACCTGTTTGCCCGTTGCCCCTACCATGTTGCGCTGCTGTAGTTCCCATTTGTCCATCACCCCGGCCGTTTTGGTGACCACCATTACCTCGGCCACCACGTCCTCCAGAATAACGGCCTCTACCATGACCACCTCTACCTCTAGCTATTGGTCGGACTGAGTAACCTCTTGAACCCTGTCCTCTAGAGTAAGAACCATTAAACTCTCCTCCCTTTCGAAACCTTTTTGATGTCGATGCCATGGTGAAGTCATCTGGCTTCACTCCTTCCACCTCTATCACGAAGTCTACCACTTCTTGAAAGGATTTTTCCATAGCCGCTACCTGTAAGGCTGAAATCCGCAATTCTGACCTCAAACCCTTCAAAAAACGGCGAATCCGCTCTTGTGGACTGAAACAAAGTTGGGTGGCATACCTGGATAATGCACAAAACTTAGCCTCATATGCAGTAACCAACATTCTACCTTGCTCTAGGCTCAAGGACTCATCTCTTTTCCTATCCCTCAAAGTCCGGGTAATATATCTCTCCATAAACAAGCTAGAGAATGATGCCCAAGTCATAGGTGGTGCCTCTGTTTGTTGACACTCAACATGTGACCGCCACCACATTTTGGCGTTTCGTTGAAACTGATAAGTCACAAACTCAACACCAAACCGTTCTACTATACCCATCTTGTGTAGTAGCTCATGACAGTCAACAAGAAAATCGTAGGCATCCTCCGATTCAGCACCCTTGAAGACTGGAGGTTTCAATTTCAAGAACTTACTGAAAAGTTCATGCTGATCATTTATCATTATAGGCCCTGTAGTCAGACGAGGAAACGTGCATGTTTCCAATGAGGCATCCATGCGGGGAGCCACAGTAGCTTCATGTTGTACCTCCGGAACCAGAGTTGTTGGTGCAGAAAACACTGGAGGTGTCTGGCCCTGATCAGATAACCCGCTAAGATAAGCAAGAACCTGATTGATCATCTCTGGTGTAGGTTGGGTGGCAATTCCTCATTCTGCACTTGTTCATTCTCCCCATCCTTACACTCTCTTACCACTTCCTCAGTTAGTGGAGGAGTCACCGCCCTAGTAGGGCTAGGTGCTCGTCCTCTGCCTCTAGAGGGCGTCCTCCCACGACCTATTCCACGGCCTCTTGTCACTACTCCTCTTTGAGCTACAACCCCACTGGCTGGCTCAGACGCTTCTTGTCTTACCGGTGTTGGTGTTGGCGCGGTGTGTGCTCTAGTTCTAACCATCTGCGTAATAGAGTGAAGATGGTCAGATACAAATTTGTATCACCTAGATACAATTTGGATTCAAGTAATAGCACGAACGAAAGAAAGAATGGAATTTTCCTAAAGTCTTATAGCCTCTCAAAGAAAAGTAAAGGCGTCCCCCTACGTTTCCTTAAGACTCTACTAGACTCGTTCTTGTGTGATGAGACCAATGAACCTAATGCTCTTATACCAAGTTTGTCACGACCCAAAATGGGTCGCGAGTGGCACCCATATTTATCCTCCTATGTGAACGAACCAACAAATCTATACCCCAACGTTTCAAACATAATAAATAGAAAATAATGAGGAAGACATCAAACTCATTAACAAAATCAATAATCAACTTTTAAATCTCAAAACTTATCATTATCCCCAAAATCTGGAAGTCATAATCACAAAAACATCTATCCTCAAATTACTAATCTAAGAGTATCTAAGAAGCTAAAATAAGTAAAAAGCTAGTCCATGCCGGAAGTTCAAGCATCAAGACATGAAGAAGAAGATCCAGTCCAAGCCAGAAGCATTAGCTCAGCCTGAAATCTGGTGTGACGAAGACTGGCTAGAGTTGCGGTTGAGTTGAAGATGACCGTACGTTTGCTGCACTCCACAATAACAAAGAAAGAAATATACAAGTAGGGGTCAGTACAAAACACGGGTACCGAGTAGATATCATCGGCCAACTCAAAATAGAAAACAATACATATCAGATCATATCATAAATCAACTACAATACTCAATCTGTAGAACCAACATGTACAAGAATCTTTGATAAATAACGTCAAGTACACTCATGAGGACTCAAGCCTCCATATCATACTCAATTGGGAAATAGGTTCTTTTCATTCGAATTTATTAACATAATTCCAAGATTCATTATCTTTATTCCTCTTGTGTCGGCAGGTGACACTCCGCTCCCCTACTACTATGTGTCGGAACGTGACACTCCGATCCCCTAATTCTACGTGTCGGTTCGTGACACCCGATCCCCTAATTCTACGTGTCGGTTCATGACACCCGATCCCCTAATTCTACGTGTCAGTTCGTGAAACCCGATCCCCTAATTCTACCTGTCGGTTCGTGACACCCGCTCCACTAATATCATTCTATTAATTCATCAAGCCTTCTCTTATACCAAGGCATCATCATCTCATTACTTTAGTTCATCAAGCCTTCTTTTATACCAAGGCATCATCATCTCATTACTTTAGTTCATCAAGCCTTCTTTTATCCCAAGGCATCATCATTAACAAAGGGTTTTCAAGATTAGGGATTCAATAGCTTAATCATGCTTATTTCATCACAATTATATAATCACATTAATGCAAGCATACAATTAAGCATTTAGAAGGGTTTACAACACTACCCAATACATATCATTCACTACTAAGAGTTTACTACGAATAGCATAAACCATAACCTACCTCCACCGAAGAATTTTGATCAAGCAAGAAATTTCCCAAAGCTTTGTTCTTCTTCTCGTTTCTCCTCTTTCTTGTTCGATCCTCTCTCTCTCTTTGTTCTTTTTATTTTTCTTATTCAAACCCTCTTCCTTTTACCCTAATTAGCATATAATTAAGTATAAAACATGAGGACTTAACCCACTAATTAACTCAAGGTTACCTCTTTTAACCCCCAAGTAATTGAGTTATTAATATTAAACCACTAACTTTATAATTATAAGACGGAATAGTCCAAAATTCCCCTTAAAATAATTACAGAAATCCGACCCAGCCTTGGATTACGCAGCCTGTGACGGGCCGTCGTGCCTGCGACGGTCCGTCCTGCCACCATGTCACAGAGTTCAGAGACTCCATTCCATTAAAAGGTCTGTGCCGGTCCGTCGTACCCACGACGGTCCGTCCTGCCATTCCGTTACGAAGTTCAGAGAGTCGATTTCAGTACCCAATTTTCAGAATTCTAAGTATTTTGAAACAAGACACACTCGACGGTCCGTCGTGCCCATGAACGTCCGTCGTGGGTCCGTCGTCTCAGCCTGTTTTTCCAGAAATAAAATATGTTGCTCAAAACGACTAAACAGGTCGTTACAAAGGGTGAAGTAACGTATCTCTAAATCCAGTTCTAAACTCCTCTAAAAATATTCTTACTCTCACCTCTTTCCGAATACACTATATCCCACAAATTTATTATTATTTTTCATTATACTTCTAGCTCCTTTAATTTCTATTTGATCGGTGTTTCAATCATCCTACAATTTTCCTTGCAACCACGCTACTCGCCAAATAATAGCAAATCATAATCTTAGATACCCAAAAGCCACCATTACCCTAAAAAAATTCTTTTTACCCAGCACCTGTATGATATGGTTGTATTTCAATTATAACGCATCATAAAACCTTATTAACATCATGCTTAGATAGTCTTTTCCCTCACCACGAATTTAGCGTCGCCATTAACATGACATTCCAAACCTAGGTATGTCAACCATTTAAGTGACTTACTCAATTTATATGCACTTTTTAATAACACCCTTCAATTTCATTCACCCAAGTATACTCACTATAACATTATTTATCCATAAGTTTGTTATTCCAATAATAATTTACTCCTTTGGAGCTTAAGATAATTATCTAAACTTATTTAGAATTTCGGGATATACTTTACAACCTAAATATATTATACTACTCCAAAGTTCCACCATTAAAATTTCCGTTATAAATAATGTTTAACTCATTCATCTATAGTAACAAGCTAGTTGATTTCTCAAATGTGAATGCAACATCGGGTCTCATTATATGAACATTTGGATCACTTAAAACTATTTAAGTAGTTAATATTCATGCTTAAAGATAGACATATCTGTCTTCATATATCACTAGTACCACAAATAAAAGTCTGTTAAATTCACCACTAGGATTCTACATACACCTCGAGAAGATTATACTCAACAGCTCACACATTTTTAACCATATGGTAACTGCAATACACCACTAAATTTATTTGATCTCTCACCTAAAGTGATTCATTCATAGATTAGGTCAATAGTACGAGCAACACACTCCATAACTCTTAACAAGTGATGATCGATACCTTTATATTAGTAATTTTGAAATTCTCTTTGACATTCCCCCAATTAATGAAACTAAATTAAAGTCTATGACCTTAATTTGTGTAATATCACTCTCATCATTCACTAAGTAGCCCATATATGTTATGAAATTTTAATTAAATGTAGCTTTTAAAGTCATCACATTCATTATGTAACCTTCTTAGTCATTTCACTTTCAATTATCAAACAACTCAAGATATTGCATACACCACACAAGTATTGATCCCACTACTAGATAACTAGCCTAAAAAAATTATAAGACGCTCATGAAGTCCGCTAAACCACTGTTCAACCTAATACACGAAATGTTTCATAAGGTAATCACCTAACTCAATCTATTTGAGTTTTTGAACATTCCAAATCAGATACACATCCTTCCCTTAAATATATCACTTCCACATTTGTAACAAATCTGACATCAAAGACTAATACAACACACCAGATACTCAAATGAGGAACAAGGCGCGATCATCACTGTAAGTGAGAGTGAACCAAATAAGGCGATAAGACTCAAAATCGGACCAAGTACGCACGATAGAGATTCAATAAGTGAAATGTTTTCCTAAAAGTCATTATAGCCTCTCGAAGATAAGTACAAACGTCTCCGTACTTATCCTCGAGAATCTACATAGATTCGACTTGTACACACGTGAGACTTATGAACCGTGGGCTCAGTTACCATTTTTTCACGACCCAAAAAAGGTTGTTATGGCACTCGTCTTATCCAACCAAGACAAGTCAGCCTAAAACCCAATATCTAAACAAGTGCGGAAGTAAATGACAATCCAACAACAATTTCTATTATGAAACCAACTCATATTAATTCAATCCCCAAAACCATATTGTCACGTGCACAAGCCTCTAATGTAAATATTAGAATTGAAATAAAATAGAAGTCTAAAATGAAGTTGTCTTTCAAGTAAAAACAAAGTCATAAACTGGAGTAAGAAAGTTCGCTGAGATGACAAACAACTACCTCACAACCCTCCACAAGATGCCTCAGAAACAAAAAGAATGACATGTATCACGAAGATCCGGGCTCGTAACCTACAAAAATTTGTAGAAGCAAGGGGTGAGTACCAAACCACGCGGTACACAACAAGCAAACCTCTAAACACAAGTTAAGTGAACAAAATACCTGTACTCCTTGCACCTTATCTAAACCTCCACGCTACATCCTAACATTTTAAAGTTTACCAAACACACAACTCAATAACCACACTCTATCAGTTTACACGTTCTGACTAACAACTCAATATTCAACAGTCACAATCTTCACAGAAAAACACTCACAAGATCAGCAAAACACGTGTTCAAGTTCATCAATAATAAAATGTGCAATTCCATGAGATGCAATGTCAAATATAGTGATGCATGTCTTTCTTAATGATACACACCCGCTGTCTCTCAGTCTGGAACCCATGGGGGACATATCTGTCCATGCATCTGTCGTGGCGCATGACACAACCCTCGATAGAAGTAACCATTGCGGCGTGCGATACGTCCCTCGAAATATAGTATCCATCACAAAAAAGCGATACGTCCCTCGAAATTGTACATCCTCTAAGGTACTCATTCATTCGCAATGCACATAACACTTGTCACAACCTATGCCTCAGAATAATGCAGATGACAAGTTCGCACAAATAATGAGGAGATGACAATTTCATAACATTGCACAGTTCACATCCACACAAACATGAAATCACATAAACAATGATTCAACAAGCCTTCAACACTTTCTCAACACATCACACATAAACAATTAAACACATTGCCTTTTGTTATCCCTTTTTTTCATCATTAGAATTAATCAATGTGGACAAGTCTATCCATCACCAATCCCGGTACGCCCAAACATATATCACAAGGAAATACACGCATTTCATACACTTAACAAGAGTTTAGAAATCCACTAGACTGAATCCAATAAAAATTTACTCTAGGAATTGATTCTTTCCCATTTGTTCAACTTCCAACTCAAAACAATCTATTCAGATCCATAATCACAATAAGCTTTCAAAACTAAAAACACTCATATTGTTATATGTATATGTTTAGTCTAGACCCAAAAACTCACTTATACTCATAATCAAGTTCCTAAATCTTGATGTCAATTAACATTTCAATTATTTTTTTTCAAAGTTTTAAGTCCAAGGTTAAGTCCCAATTTTTCCAATATCCTAAATTTAATGGTATTCATATAGTACCATACACCTAATATAAAATTATATACCTCAATATATAAAATACTAAATTTTCAATATAATAAACAATTAACATTGTATGAATCAAAGACAGTGATTACTAAAATCTGTGGAAGCGACAACATGACTCAAACGTTAAACTTCTCCCTTTTTCATATAATATGATACAACATATATTTAACTACACATGGTAATGTATCAAGCTAAGTTAATTATATACTTAATATGTTCAATCTTAAGGCATTAAGAAAAAAAATATAAGGAACAGAACATTATTAATACTTTTACTATTATTGCAATTTATTACCCAAAATCAATTATTGGCAATGTGATTAGGAAATAATTGAGTGAGAATTTTTCTTCCAGATTACGAACACATTCAACAACCTTATCAATTTTCATTCCTTTTGAATTCTTTACTTTATATATGTTTTCTTTGTTTCAACCAATCTAACAAAATTATACCACATATTTTATTTCATTTCAATCCAATTATAGAATATCAAGATATAGAAGTTAATCCCTTACCTGATCGTGTAGTTTCTCACCGTTTCGTCCGCCGCTCAGAGTGCCTTTCTTCATTTTTTTAATTTTTTCAAAATGAATTATTCTTTAAAAATGACAAACCCTAGTAATTTATTTTTATATATAGATAAAAATAAATTATAAACTTGACTTATTAATCACCACTTAATTACAATAAATTTTTTTATAAGTAAATGTAAATTAAGTATCTATAGTTGCTTCAAAATATTCAGCCAACTTCGCAAACTGATCAAAAGTGACTCGGGGCAACTACCGAGATGGGTAATACATATTACATGGACTATTTGTTTGAATGCGGCCTACTAAATGGGCCCTAAAAGCATACTTAATGGTTTAAATACAAATTTAGACATAATACGAAATTTTAATAGAAATAATAAATACAAAACAAACTAATAGTAAATTGTTCTTCACCTTGGTCTTCATCATGTTTTTCAAAATCTTCTGCACCCAATTTTATTTAATTTATCAATAGTGTCTTTACCTAACATTGCTATCTTTAACTTGAATGCGGATAAAATCATGAAGAAAGTTAGATCGCATGTTTTGAGCCATTTTAACCGCAAAGCCTACATGTTTGTGGTAAAATTCTCCCAAAAAATTGACTGAAAATATAAACAAACTTACATAAAAATCGAGAATAATAACGGAAAATATGTAATATGAACAACGCGAAATATAAACAATTATACTGAAAACAAATCATAAGAAAATAAAAAATATAATCGAAATTACCTTAATCAAATTCAAAATTTGATGAAATAATGTATACCTGATTGTTTATCGACAAAGAAACTCCATGAATTAATGCATAGATATTTTTGAAGAATCAAATTTTGAATAACCTTTATTTGAAGAATGAAGAGAATCTGGAAACTTGAAAGGTGAAATTTTTTTTTTAGAGAATAACGTTAAAAGGGGAGAAACGTGCAAGATTAGGGGAGAATACTGTAGTTGTTTTTTATTTTGAATTTGATTTTGGTTAGTGTTTGGTCTAATTAAGGACAGTTTTAGTTAATAAAATAAAATCTCAAAAATAATAAAATGTAAATAAAAATTATTTTTGAAAATATTGTAATGATGTTTTACACAAATATTTTAAACTGTTGTTATTTTGACTAAATATGTTATATATTATGACTATATAGCTAACAAAAAGTATATCATCTTGTGACATAGAAAGTTATTTAAGACCTCTCTTTGGCGAAGAAATACAATTGCAATATGATTTTTTGACTTTTTTCTATTTATTTTTATTACTATGCTATATAAAAAATATTTATAAAATAACTTATTTAACTCTAATGATTGTAAATATGCAATATAAGAAGTAAGAGAATCTTTTAAACTCTCTAATATAAAAATCAGTGCTCTTTATCTTTATTATTCCCACAACGTTGAACTCAATGAAATGTTTATCCTTCCATTGACGTGTATTGGTGAGTTAAATAATGCTCATAGACCATCTCGTGCTATAAAAATGATTGAGAAATTCATGTTCAAGGTGTTTCCAATAATCAATGGAACCAGCCTCAAGATCCGTATACTAGTTGAAAGCATTTGCTTGCAAGGAGCGCACAAATTGTTTAACTAGATAATCTCCATATGTTCCAGTATTATTGCAACTTTCAACAAAATGTGCAATGTGTTGCTTTGGATTTCTCTTACTATCGAATTGTTAAAATTTTGGAGGTTGATAACCTGCAGGAATCTTCAAAACATAGATTCTTAAAGTGTATGCCTTGGTATTTGTAAACGATGACTTTGAAGGGACATCATATTTATCATTGATAGTTCCCAATGTGAAGACTTTTGGTGGATTAATGGGAATTCCCCCTTCAGCAGATACTTGCAGTTCATCAACATGTGTTTTCTTTGTAGAGGATTCTCCTTTTTCTTGTACCATGGGGCGCTTTATTGGTGCATGAATTGATCCTCCTTCCATAACATTTTCAACCCTATCAGTTAACTTAACAATTTGATTATCCTTATCTTGTACATACTTGTTTGACCTTAGATTACCTTTGTCAAATTTGTCAATTGTTCTTCAAAAGTTTAGGTGTTAGTCATCATTGCTTGGATTGGCATTATGGGTGATGGAGTGACTGGGGCATATCTAGTGATCAAAACATCATATTCATCTTGAATTGTACGATCCTTTTTATTGAATGGACTGTGTTGGACCAATATCTTTTCAACAATCTCAGCTGTATTTCCTCCTTCTACTAATTCATTTGAAGAGAATCTTTCCCCCATTGAAGATGGGAGATCAAGAATAGGAACTGATGTAGAGGACGTTTGAAGTGTTTGTTGTCCTAGTATGTTTGCTTTGTTCCTAGTGATGGGTCCCAAACAATCCATAGTAACATTCAGTATGTTCTCTACCACCGAGGAAAACATGGAATTTACAGTCTTAGCAACAATAGATTTGGAGTGAACTTCTTAGAAGTCATCTTAGTGTTCTTGAAACTTGTTGATCGGTGTAAAGAGATGAGAGGTAGAGATTGTTCTAGTGGGTCGCCAAAATTTCTAAACAACAAATTTTCAAGTCAAGAAAAATAAATAAACAAGACAGGAAAATAGAAGTAACAGAATGTAGTATTTGATTCCAAAATATAGTGTGTGTTACAATCTCTATAATACTCCTTTGATTTTCGAAATAATATGAAATGTGTAGAATTTGAATTTTATTCACAGTCAAGGGCTTTAATAGCTTGATCTTGATTCTTGAACTTTGAACTTGAGTGTCAGTTATTCTTCAAGAACACTTGTATAGTTATGACGAATAATTTGTATGAACAAGTAACTTGGTCAAAACATGTCACACATACACATGTCGTTATTCTAGTGGCTCATTTGATTTGACTTGGATTGCCACATAACCTTTACGTCTGATATGGTTTTAGTGGAACATTTAATTTGTCTTGGATTGCCACATAACCTTGACATGTGACATGATTTTAATGACTTATTTAATTTGACTTGGATTGCCACATAACTTTGACACGTGGCATGACCTTAGTGTCATAACTATTTTCACTTGGATTGCCACATAACCCCACTATTTTCATGAAATTTATATAATCTAAATTAATTTATGAATTTAAATTTAATAAAATTTTAATGCTTACAGTGACACTCTAGATCAATTATTTGAAATTTTTATCAAGAAATCTATGGGCGAATTATAAAATACAACACTTGAAGGTTAAATATATGACGCCCACAAAATGAGCTGCAATGTTGTTGATGTAAAGGAAGATCACTTTAAAAAAATTATCATATTATATATTTTATCCTTCCAATTATGTATTGGTATTTAATTAATTTATGCAATGAAATTGTGTCACGTGACACCCCTTAGCCTAAGATAAATAAGCCACACATGAAAGATTAACTTCATGAAAAAAGTACAAACACTAAAACATTCATGTAAGCTCAATGATTAAATGAAAGAATAACAATTTTGAATAGGGATTCTTACGAGATGACATCCCCGATCTCTTTCTCGAGTCGCTATCACAACACCTTACTTTTGTTTTATATTGATATTGAGAGAAGCCACACCTATCTTCCAAAATTAAGGATATTGTAATGTGCAAAAATTCAAAATAGTAACCTAAAATCCCATTGGTAATAACTTTTGTCATATCATTTATTTTTTTTAAATCATGCATAATTCATATCAGATTTTTGTTAACATTCATTATAGTACAAAAATTATAACTAAAAATATAAAATATACAAAATAACAAAATATCTATAATAATATTAATATGATAAAATAAAAGTAATAATTTAATAAAATGAAACAACCTCCATTTAATAATAATGTACATGTCTATGGCTTTATTACAAGTTATAAAGTTTTTCTTTCAATTGGTAATTGTTTGTTCTATTGGGTTTGAGTGTAGCAAATGTATTTGAGAAATTCCCATAATTTGGAGTGCCACCATGGTGCATTGGATTTGGCCCTGAAGGAACTATGCGCATGGATAGAAATTTTTTAACTCCATGAAAAATTGAAAAATCGCTTTGACCTTTAACGAATTTGTTTAAATGTTCTCAATTTTAATAGCTGCAACTTCTACTGATGTATTTAGAAGGAGAAGGATAACAATAGATACAAAAAGATGAAACTTACTCATGATATAGCTGAAAAATAATATGATTTTTCTTTTTATCTGTTAATTGCTTTTACGCTTCATTCATTATATACTGTTTCAAAATATATTTATTCACTCAATAGAATAAACAGACACAAATTTTCTTACTAAAATGGATTGTCACGATCCAAAATCACGAGTCGTAATGGCACCTATGTTCCTAACCGGTAGGTAAGCGAACCCAATAAATTTCACCAATCCAACATAAACATGAATAGGTAAGGACAAAACTAATATCTAATATACTAAGTACTCAAAAATGAATGCGGAAAATAGAAATAATCCAAAGATTTAGTGTAATAGGTACAAGAGCTTCTACAATAGGATACAAGCCCAAACTAATATGAAAAACTAAACAGAAGAAATATCCTATCAGAATATCAAAATAACTTAATAAATAAGAGGAGACTGAAGGTGTGGGCCGTAGAATATCCCAAGCAGCAAACCACAACTCCACGACAATCCAAAATCATACACAAAGCTCTAAGAACGTGTCCAAAATTTGAATCCAATCTGCACCATAAAAGAGTGCAGCAAGTGTAGTATGAGTACGAAATAACGTGTACCCATAAATCTCATTGACTAACAACGAAGAAGTAGTGACATGAGTTTATGTAAGAAAATTAGTTCTTTATGTATACAAGTATATATAATATTTACCAGTCAAGTTCCATCAAATAGAGGAAATTAAATAATCACGTACTTTTTAACCACCAATAAAATCCATAATCAACCAAAAAAAGGAAGGATATAATGAGATGAAATGCAATGTGACACCATGAAATGAGATGCCTCAAATTCCAAATACTCTCTCAATCGTATATACATGATACTCCTTGGAAATATATCGAGAGTTCAAGACCCATGGGGGACTTGCGATCCATATATTGACACGGATGATCGTGACCTGTCTGTACGGACGATCTCAACGCGCCATCATAATATCAAACAATTTTCACACGAACGATCTTTACGTGCAAAAATTATAATCTTAACATCTCACCATCCCCAGCACGAATTATCTCCACGTGCCCAACTTATACTCAGTCTCTTGTCATTTCAAATAAGGGGATGATGATGCACCTCAAACATAGCTGCTGTTCAGAACCTAAAATAGTACCTTACTGACCTCCAAATCTAATCTCCATCGTTTAAATTAACCAACAAAATCTCAAAAATACTTAGTTCATATTTCGGCCCGATCCGTCGGTTAGTTAATTGAAAAATACGATCTGAAGTTTGCTGGTCGGAGAAAAAAATGCAGCAAAACAAATCTTTTTCTTCTCTCTTCTCTCCTCTCTTGTAAAAAGCTCTCTAAAAAAACACTCTTATGTCCTAAAGTCTTTCAAAAGAAATATTAATGAGTAATTGAGTTATTCCCTCAATACCATCCTCTATTTATAGAGTTGTGTTTTTCCTTACAAGTCAAAACCAACTAAAAAATAGGATTACAATTCCAATCCTTTTCCTAATAGAATTGAAAACAAAATAAAGAGAATAAATCCTGTCAATTTTCAAGTAGGATTAGACCATGAGACCCTTGGTTGAAACATGGGCTATAGCCCAACATTAAGCTTTAGAAAACTCACCTCAGACACATCAAACCATTGAAAAGCCGATTAATTCTAGGTTAATCTAGTCAATGCATGTGTATTCAAAACGAGCACCATCGATACTAACCAACTAGGACTAAGAACTCAAAATATCATAGCTAAAATAGGCTAGTCCCAATTTGAAACTGCCTCAACTCTCTTGGGATCCCTCCTAATACATTTCTTGGTCACTCATAGTTCAATCATGCCACCAAACTAATCAAAACCCACCCTTAAAAAAACATGAACAAAGCTTAATTTTCTTCAGAGCGAGAGAACCATCCTCAAATAATGCTCGTGATCCTTCCTACTATGGGAGTATACAAATATATCATATATGAAAATAATAACAAAGGAATATCAATTTGATAGAAACACCCAATAAAAGTGTACTTGATCCAGCAAAATTTCTTACTCAACAAGTCTTGTCACCGTTCTTTCAAAATCACCAAACTATTCCAATAAAAAATAATAGAAATAGGCCGACTGTCTAACTATAAGTCAATAATAATTTTTATATCAAACTCACATGGAATGCCCTTAAGAAAAACTCTTGCACCATTGGAAGGAGATCTAAAGGAGACATCATCACTAGTATCACAACTTAAGACGAACAGGTGAAGCAACCCTTGTTCCTCACATTGAATCTTTAGAAACAATGATACCTTTCTTAAATGTATAATGATACTATACCGCCACTTAAATTTTAAAGTATCAGACATATTTGAAGTTAGTGTCTTACACTTATAGTAATAAATTTCATTGCAATATGAAATTCAATCCATATCAAAATGATGTTTAAATCTTCCCTATATAAAATAACTATTATATTCCACGTGCCATAAATATTAATTCAATATAAGATCGATGTAATCGATATACCACTACGAATCTTCTACCTCTTAAAATATGTGCAAAATAAAAGAACAACTTCAATACATATTCGTATCCAAATAAGGTATGTACTAAAGAAGTAGACGTATACTCGAAGAAAAATTATAGTCAATTGAGAGCATATCGAAAGATATTTGTAAACATCTTGATTATCCAAATACAATTAGTTATTTATGAAGGTAGTAATTTCAATCACTTCTATATTGATCTATGATCGATTTAGCGATTCATAACTACTATGTATACATCTCTATAGGTGTCCTAATGCTACTTCTTACAACTAGCCACTCCAAAATCCCATAACAAAAAACATATTTTCCCCTCTTATTATCAATTATTATTACTAATCCTCAATCGAATATCTTGCAAGCTCCTTACAATATGTATTCATCACTATTTATACATAACCCTCCATTTAAATATCTTTACTGACCGATATTCACTTTAACCTTTTATAATATTTTAATGTATTAGACTTAATTAACGTTGTCACTTCTATTAAATAACAATTAGTATGTCCATAGTGTCATTCAACTAGAACTTTTCAAATTACATTCACTATACCTCCACTCTAAAGGATAAAAACAAAATATGTCATACAAATCATACAATAAATCATACACTCTCAAACATCATAAGAATTGATCACATTTTATATGTCTATCCTTTGTCAAGTTCTTCCCATATCCCTACCATAATCACTTAAATCTTATTTGATCAATTGAATCTTCTTATCCTTACATTTCGCTTCAAGAAATCGATATTATAATTTTTCACTACTAAATTATTCACTAACCATAAGCACGAGTCATAAAATTACCCAAATAAATACAAATGAATTTTCAATATCCTTGTTTAAATAATACCACGAGAAAAACCATTCTTAGTATCCCAACCTCGTTAATTTCCTTCTATTGAATTGAAACGCTCATTATCAAGATATTTTTCTAACAACGTAATATATGTACTCAATGTTATCCCCTTTCACAAGAATCAAATTTGAAAATGTCTCCTCATTGTTCATGACAGAATAGACCAAGAAATTTTGACCTTAAACCAAACCACACACACACGATAAGGAATGAAAGATGAAAGTTTCCTAAAGTCCTATAGACTCTTGAAGATAAGTAATGGACGCCTGCGCACTAAACCGCAATACTCTGTTAGACTCAGCTCTTGTACTCGCGACATCGATTAACCTATGGCTCTGATATTAATTTGTCATTACCCATAATCACGAATCATAATGGCACCTATGTTCTCAACTGATAGGTAAGCCAACCCTATGAATTTTCCAATCCAACTTAAACATGAAAAGGTAAGTACCAAACTAATATCTAATATACTAAGTATTAAAAAATGAATGCGGAAAATAGAAATATCACACCAAGATTAAATGTCATATGTACAAGAGCTTCAACAATAGGATACACACCCAAACTAATATGAAAAACTAAACATAAGAAATATCCTATCCGAATATCAAAATAACTTAATAAATAGAGGTCGATTGAAGGTGTGTGCCGCAGAATATCCCAAGCAGCACACCACAACTCCAAGAAAATCCAAAATCATACTCAAAGCTGCAAAAATGTGTCCAAAATTGGAATAAAATCTGCACCACAAAAGAGTGAAGCAAGTGTTGTATTAGTACGAAACCACGTGTACCTAGTATATCTCATTGACCGACAACGAAGAAGTAGTGACAGGAGTTTATGTAAGAAAATTAGTTCTTTGTATATACAAGTATATATAATATTTACCAGTGAAGTTCCATCAAATAGAGGAAATTAAATATCACGTACTTTTTAACCACCAATAAAATCCATAATCAACGAAAAAAATGAAGGATGTAATGAGATGCAATGAAATGTAACACCATGAAATGATATGCCTCAGATTCCTAGTACTTTCTCAACCGTATATATATGATACTCCTCGAAAATACATCGAGAGTTCATGATCCGTGGCGGACTCACGAGGTCCATATATCGGCACGGACGATCTCCACGTGTCTGTGCGGATGATCTCAACGCACTATCATAATATCAAATAATTTCTGCACAGACGATCTCCACGTGTCCAAATTATAATCTTAACATCTCATCATCCCAGCACGGACGATCTCCACGTACCCAACTTATATTCAATCTCGTGTCATTTCAAATAAGGGGATGATGATGCACCTCAATCATTAAGTATCAACATATACATAACCACCTCAATTATCACTATACAAGTGTAATAAAGAAAACACAATCACACAAGAATTTGAAGTCAATAATATATCAGCTAATGCCCATATGCTTTGACATTCTCAAATTACAATACAGATTCTATAGTAGTAATTTTCCCTTTTATAACTCCGGTACTCGTATCAATGCTCGTCAAACCATTAATACGAGACCGCCATCTCTCGCCCTTATCCATTTATCTATTTTAATTTTTAATCTATAATTAGGAAAACGTCCTTTAACAAGTCTAAAAGTCTTTACATATCTCGAATGCTGAACACATATCACGAATCTTCAAGATCTTATTTTTCCGTTTCCCAAAGCTTCAAGTGTTCCCAATCTACCAATTGTATATGAAATATTCGTAAGCATGTGAGTCAATATACATCAATATTATTATATATCTATTATAGACCCAAAAAGTCACTCATATATCTAATCGAGCTTCAAAAATTTATATGTCAAAAATCATATTTGTTCAATTTCAAGCCTAGGATAAATCCTTAATTTCTCCAAAAATCACAAATTTAATGGTCTTTATAAATTATAACAATCTAACCTTCATTTATATATATATTATTATATCAATATTATGTGCGATTTTAATAGAGGAAGAATTCAAATTTGGAATCAAATTACGAATCAATTTCCTTCCCTTATAAGTTTTCTTTTTATTATTTTTATTTTGGCAGAATGTTACATGAGAATCCATCTATAATATAAAATTAATAATTAACATTCCCCTCTATCATATTATTGTCACCTATCATGAACATACTTATCTCTTACTATCCATTAGTTATTATCCATTATAACCAACAAACTAATACTATCCACAATTTATAAAATGAATGGTGCAACAATTAGAAAACCAACCCTTTTCCCAACAAAATATATTATAATAACAATTTATAATTACCTATCATAGAATAACTACATAAAATGGAGTGGTATATACCAACATCTTCTACCTGATATATAAGAGGGACAAGATGTTTGTCTTTCTCTGGCGTTCGTCTTCACAGGTAAGTTCCGCCTCCTTTTTCTTATCCCTTCCCAATATATAATTAGGCATTTAAAGTGACACATTCTACTAATTTAATTTAATTTAAGTGTATGAATTAATCGGTAAAAGAAATTTAATAAATTATCCCATTAGCTATCACCATATTAATTATATTTACGAAATATTCATCAACTAAATATGCATAATTATAGAATATTTTAAAGTTCCCATTTAAACTTTACGGAAAGATTCAAAGTAGTTCTAATTCTCAAAACGACCTAATGGGTCGTTAAAACTGTTAAATATGGTTAGCTACCTTAGTATAGAGATTTATGTTATTTTCAATAGATTTAATTGATATAGATTTCTTTACAAAAAAAGTGGCAAATAAGACTAGTTACCTTAGTTGAAAGATTTTTGTTATCTCAATCTCAATTATAATACAAGGGTGCATTTGGTGTAAAGGAAAATGTTTTTCTAATTTTCTCATGTTTGATTGGGTTAAATGTTTTGAAAAATATTTTCGAAATCAAATCATTTTTCTCAAAGTTAAAGAAAAAGACTTCCCTTCAAGACTTGAGGAAAATATTTTCTAAAAGTCACTTCCAACTTCATATATTTTTTTTTTTTGAGAAAATCAATTTATTTTGTCCATGTGCTCAAACCAGGTCCCCCCCCCCCCCACCCCCCTAAAAACAATTTGAAGCTAGTTTTTTAAGATATCTTTTTAACTTCAACTTTTGTTACCGCAGCCTCACCCCTACCCCTAGCCCCCTACCACAACACACCCCATAGAAAAAAAAAAGAGTTCTTCTTACAAGCTTTTTCTAATTTCAATTTTAAATATTTTACTCCCCTTCCCTCGCCTCCCTCGCCCATCAGCCCCACTACCAACCCCCCACTCCTTTAAAAAAAATTGGTTTTATTTTTATAAAGTGAAAATGCTCTAATATGCCATTGAACTTTCAGAAAAGGCTCATTTATGCTATCGGTTAAAAGTTTGGCTGATTTATGCCATTATCGTTAAAGAAAAGACTCATTCATATTATTATTTTTTAACTGTGGTTTTGCAAAACTATTTTTGACACATAGCCAGTTATAATTCGGTCACGTCAAAATTTTTTTTAATAAAAATATCAAAAATAATAATTCGATTTTTATTTAAACTTTTGATTTTTTTAATTAAAAAAATTTATGATGTGACCGAATTATAATTGACTGCATCATCAATTGATTTAATAAGAAATCAAATAAATTAATTTAATTTTTTTCAAAATCATGATTTTTTATTAAAAATTTAATGACGTGTCCGAATTATAATTGGTCACGTGTCAAAAATGGTTTTGCTAAACCGCTGTTAAAAAAAATGGAATGAATGAGCCTTATCTTTAATGGTAATGACATAAATGAACCAAACTTTTAACTGATGTCATAAATGAGCCTTTTTTAAAAGTTCGATGTCATATTTGAGCCCTAACCCTCTTAAAATGCTTTCTACTATAATTTTTTTTCTACACACAAACCAAACCTGAGAAAATAAGTAAAAAATCGACTTTTTTTTCCAGGAAAATAGTTTCTAGAATAACATTTTCCATCAAAAATATTTTTCTTCATAAAAACATTTTGTCGGAAAACATTTGATAAACAATGCATTTAATCTATACTATGATTTCTCCTAATATTTTTATATTTCAATATCCTTCCATCCATCCATCTATCTACCCATCAATCCATTTATCTATCTATCTATCTATCTATCTATGTATCTATCTATCTATCCATCCATCCATCTATACATCTATCGATATATCTATCAGTCAATCAATCAATCTTCTTCATATCTATCCATTCATCCATATATATATATATATATATATATATATATATATATATATATATATATATATATATATATCCATTCTTTCATCCATCTATCTATCTATTCATCCATCCATCCATCTATCTATTTGTCTATCTATCTATCAATCCATCTCTGTATATATCTATCAATCTATCTATTTATATATCTATCAATCTATCTATCTATGTATCTATATATTCATCCATCCATGTATATGACTGTCATATAATTCATACGAACATTTATGTTATATGAAATCATGATTATGCATTTGTATTCATTGTGCTTTTGGCAAACAATTAGATAGTTATGAATATTAATTTGATTAGATTTCAATGCATGAATCGGGTGAAACAGTTCAAAATTGTTTTGGTGAATGTCCTCCGTCATCTTTGGTGTTCATTGTTCATCCCAAATTCAACACATTGAACATATCAAATGCTTTACCTTTACTTTTAAAACTAAGACTTAGCTTGTTCAGGTATTACTTGTTACATTACCTAGATGCAAACCTATCAAAATTCTTGGCTTAGTGCGATACAATCTATAACTCACTTGAACTACCTTGAGATTTATGTAAAAAATAAAATTCATGGATATCTCACATGCTTTCTTCAAACTTTAATGACTCATTCATCTTATTCTCTAAGGACATCACTTGCGGCTGTTGGAATATGGAGCACCTAAGATTTGAAGTTACTAAGTTGGCATGATAAGTGCAATAATATTCTTGGCATGATAAATTCATTTATTTTATTTGTCATTGTGCCCAGAAGAAGATTTTATATTCATTAATCACTTAAGTAGTAATATTATTTATTTTAAAATTTAAATGTGTAATTACATTCGTCCAACCAAACAGGACAAACGGAATTAAAACATAATTAAACAGTGGCAAACAAACAGGAGAACAGAGTTATCAGACTGTGTAATTACTAGAATGATAATTACTATCCTAGTAATTACACCAATTCACTTTACCTAGTGGCTTTTCGAACATACACTCAATGTTTAAATATGGGTAGAAATTGACATTTTTTTAGTATGATTATTCAATTCACTCAATATTGTAATCTAACCAACAAATATTTTTTTAAAAAAATATCAATACAAAAAATGTCATCAATAGTCTTTTCTCTTAGACTATGAACATACATGATGGACACAATTTAAGTATAACTTTTCTCTTAAATATTCATACATGAAATTTAGCAGGTGCATGACACTAATAAGAATTATCATAATTATTTTAATATTTTATCTTTATACGTAATTTATCATTTACCAATAAATATTGTGTAAGACTATCATAGAGATGTAATTCAACAAAAAACAAATGCTTATTGTTGTAACAAATGATGGTTAAATTGAGGTGTTAGTGTATGTGATTATCACGATCCAAAACGAGCCGCGAGTGGCACTCACACTTATCCTCCTATGTAAGCGAACCAATCAATCTAAACTCCCAAATCATTTACCAATAATTGAACCATAATGAACAAAATACAATGCGGAAGACTTAAAACTCATTAATATAACCAATAAATAACTTCTAAAATTTAATACTTATTATTCCAAAAATCTAGAAGTCATCACCACAAGAACATCTATCCTCAAATTACTAAATCTAAGAGTATCTAGGAAGCTAAAACAAATAAAAGAGATAGTGCATGTCCGAACTTCAAGGACATCAAGACATGAATGAGAGAGAATCCAGTCCGAGCTAGGAACAATAGCTCACCCTGAAATCTGACGTGATGAAGACTGGCTAGAGTTGAGAGCGTGTTGAAGACGATGGCACGTTTGCTGCACTCCACAAATAACAAGAAAAACAAATAAAAGTAGGGGTCAGTACAAGGCACAAGTACTGAGTAGGTATCATCGGCCAACTTAAAGTAGAAAGCAATATGTATCAGATAATAGTATAAAATCAACCAACATTTAACAGGTGTCAACAACAAGTACCATAACCATTGGCCACAACCCAAGCACATATATGAGGACTCAAGCCTCCACACCATACTCATTTGGGAAACAGGTTCTTTAGATTGAGTATATTAACATATTTCAAGATTCATTCTTTTTAATATCCTGGTGTCGGAACGTGACACTCCTATCCTCTACTATCCTGGTGTCGGAACGTGACACTCCGATCCATCTACTATCCTGGTGTCGGAACGTGACACCCGATCCACTACTACTATCCTGGTGTCGGAACGTGACACCAGATCCACTACTACTATCCTGGTGTCTGAACGTGACACCCGATCCACTACTACTATCCTGGTGTCGGAACGTGACAGGAGATCCACAACTATTATCCTGGTGTAGGAACGTGACACCCGATCCATTAACCTCATTCTTTTAGCTCATCAAGCCTTCTTTGATACTAAGGTATCATCATTAACAGAGAGGTTTTAAGGTTTAAGTTTCAACAGCCTCATCTTGCTAATTCATTCCAATTACATAATCACATCATGCAAGCATACAATTAAGCATATAGAAGACATTACAATACTACCCAATACATATCATTCGCTATTAAGAGTTTACTATGAAATAGCATAAACCATAACCTACCTCCACCGAAGAACCGAATTCAAGCAAGCTCCCATACTTTTCCTTTCCCCAATGCTTTCAAACCTTTCCAATCTATCAATTATGTATAATTTGTAAGTACACACACTTAACTTTATAATCAAGTTTTCAACCATATTCTCAAATTCACACCTAGGGTTAAGATCTAATTCTTCCAACTTACATAATCTACTAATATTCATATAATCTAATACACGTAAAAATTTAATTATCTATCTCAATATATCATAATTTGAATAATATTATATTAAATATAATAAATTAACTCTAATAAAAGAACCCATGACTACAAACTATGAACAATCCACGGGAATGATAAACATTCGAGTGCCTCATACACTATACCATATATTCCTATATACTAATCCCAAGCATCACTGGCCAATTGCAGCCCTTAATTCTTTTTTCATAGTTAATTAATTATTGAACTCAATACCTTATGACAAGATCATAACACTTAAAAAAAATACCTCGCATTGCCCACTAAATCTTGGCCCAAATCCAAACAACTCACGTACATTAACATTAATAATTTAATTAAAAGAAACAATAGCTTCTAAATCACTATAATTCTCCTTATTCTCTCGTGAATACATATTTATTACGTATTTCAAGATTTCAAAGTTGAAGCTCCTACGTGAATGCAGTGGCTTTGTTTGTGGCGTCGAATCATGACATACGCCTCCTTTTGTTTCTTCTACAAATAATTTCCTTCAACCCATTTATCCACGATTTTACTAACAGGTAAAGCTGGTGCTGCCATGACAGCATTGAATAATGCTGAAGAAACTCCGTTCCTCGGAGACTTCCGTTTGTTAATCTCAGCCTCGGTATCAGACAATAATTCCTGAGGTGCTTCCACATCTTCACCATCAAGATCCTCATCGAAATCTCATGCTCAGAGACTGACTCGTCAACTTTGTTGACTTCTTGTATTGCCTCAGTTTCACTAGAAGATTCAAGCTCTGAAAATTCATCGTCTGAATTACTATCTTATTCTCTACTGCTCTTTGTGCCAGCTTGTGAAGAAAACTTCGGCTTTCCTTGAATACTCTTAGAAAACCATGAGATGTTATTTGGTATCCTCCAAGTGTAAGAGCTCTATGTGATATTACATTGGAATCCCCTTTAAGACCATCATTGTGTCCTTTCAGGCAGAGACTTGTAATATCTGAAGTGGAATAACATATTCGAGAGCATCCCGTTATAAATACTTGTTTCTTGAAGGAAAAAGACGCTCGACGAACTGCCCACGTGGTTCCTTCATCAAAGCGTGGAAAACTGAAGAATCCTTAAATCCTAATTAATATATGACTAATTATAGGAGTGGTGAAAGTGACCCACTATTAATTTTGATATTATTTTCTTTAACCACCAACTAAATAAATTAGTAAAACTTTCCCACTATTTTCATAGTTATAATTACGAATAATTCAAAATATCCATTTAGAACCCATCGGAAAGTATTTTATGAAACACAAGGCTTTAGCTCTGAAAACGACCAAAAGGGTCGTTACAATAGATACCAATTTACCCATCGTTCATCCTCGAACGATCAAAGGAAGGCAAGACAAGAAAGAGTAGTTGTCTCAAAAGTTCATTCGAACTAGCAGTACCCTTGGTCTTATATCAATAATGTTAAACCAATCAATTGAAGATCTACACCTCCTCACAACAATGCCTTAAATGGGTCCATCTCACTGCTCTAGGGATAATTATTGATGTATGTAAACTCAACTAACAGCAAAACTATTTCTAATAATGGACTTTTCAACTGATCTATTCTCCAACTAGACCTTGACACAACCATCTGAACAAATATTATCTAACATAATCACGATAAAATTTTAAAGTAAAAGTGGCTACAACCAGAAGTAGACTTTAACCAACTAACACACACTCATAATGCACAAACCGTCACAGATCTTATCAGAATTATCTTTTCACAACACAATCTCATCACAAGCTTAAGTGATGACAATATTAGCTTTATACATCGATTACTCATCAAGGGAGAGTAAACATATCTAACCCAAGGAAGAATAATATCAAGTAAACACCAACAAGGGATACACTTCAAAATGCAGAACCTCTAACATTACTCTTAGGCAATTGTAACTCTTCATAGCAGCTCTTATATAGATTCTCATAAGCAAGTTTGTGCATATAGAACTACTGATATACTTTAGCTATTCCAAACAACACCAATTCTATCATAACTAAAATATAAAGTTTGCCCAAGGATCCTACCCTATGAAGAGGACACAAGAGGATCTTTACATCTGATTCACCACTTGAAATCAACCCACAGATGTGAAAACAAGTGTGGACGTAGAAAATGAATCATACTCTAAATCACACCCGAAATGAAGTAGTTGTTCACGTAAGAGTGTATTTAACGAAGGTTGAATAACTTCAGATATATTTTTTTTCAATAATTTCCATATGAAACATCTTCATTCATATGACCTATCTCTTTGATTTTCTAGCTATCCACAATCACCAATTTAGTCCATATTATAATTGCACACATACTTACTTTATCGAACCATACATCCACTGAAGTCGACACTTTTAGTACTAACAAAACATCATAACCACATTGATCATCTACATTACACCCAAACCACCATAATTATCTTCTATTTAAGCATTTCATGACAATTAAGAGTTCCACACAAGGCTACTAACATTATTTAAAATTTGATAGTACCTTTCCATCATGATAAACTATTAAATCAAACCATAAGTCAACCTCACACCACTTCCACATATCATGCTTTAGCTACCCTTCTAAACCATCATATACCTCATGCCAACATTTAGGAAGTTTCTTGGTCATTCAAATTATTATGTATCCTATTAGCTCATAACCTCTATTCACCATTAAATATCTATGTAACACATCATAATATTCTATGTAATCCCATCAATAGAATAGTATTATTCCAACTCTAAATTCTTAATAACCATGTAGAATTATATTACACCTTATGCATCATTCTTAAGTCATCTATCCAAATTTGAGCAATCTAACCCCATGTAAAATACTAAATTCTTCATGCCTCATTGTTTGCAATCCAAATCAAAACTCAATCTTTATAAAAGTCGATGATAAATTCTTGTAAATCTATATCGAACTACTTCACATCTCACATTCATATCTAAACTGATCGGCAAAAATCGATACAACCATCAACTACAACCCATGGGTTTATACGAGAGGTCTTATTCCTTCACTTTTCTCAAATTCTTCTCATGGTACAAAATTCTATTCGACCCTTCAATATATCAATATTCTTGTTTCTTTAGATCACTCAACGATCTCGTCCTTTTACTAACAACCCATGACATAATTGCAAAACATTATCGAATATGTTCTCTATCTAGACCAAACAATTTGTTTTACTTCTTAGATCAATTCAATAACAAAAATAACACACTTCCTAACCTAACCAAGTAAGCATCGATGACTTTCTCTAATATACCCTAACTCCATGAAGTCATAGTTGTGTTTATTAACAAACACTCGACATGAGACTACCACCACATTTTGCGATCGAGAAAATATATCAATTTCTAAGAACATTTTTTTTGTTGCTATTTCAACTTCAAATACTCTAGTAGTACCCATATTTGAAATAGAGTGAAGAAGTTCAGATACCAATTTGAATCACCTAGATACCAATTGGATTCAAGTAGTAGCACGAAAGAAAGAAAGAAATGAGCTTTCCTAAAGTCCTATAGCTTCTCGAAGAAAAGTAAAGGCGTCCCCTTACCGTTCCTCAAGACTCTACTAGACTCGTTCTTGTGTGATGAGACCAACGAACATAATGCTATGATACCATGTTTGTCACGACCCAAAACGAGCCGCGAGTGGCACCCACACTTATTCTCCTATGTGAGCAAACCAATCAATCTAAACCCCCAAATCATTTACCAATAATTGAACCATAATGAACAAAATACAATGCGGAAGACTTAAAACTCATTAATATAACCAATAAATAACTTCTAAAATTTAACACTTATTATTCCAAAAATCTGGAAGTCATCACCACAAGAACATCTACCCTCAAATTACTAAATCTAAGAGTATCTAGGAAGCTAAAAAAAATAAAAGAGATAGTCCATGTCCGAACTTCAAGGACATCAAGACATGAATGAGAGAGAATCAAGTCCGAGCTAGGAACAATAGCTCACCCTGAAATCTGACGTGATGAAGACTTGCTAGAGTTGAGGGCGAGTTGAAGACGATGGCATGTTTGCTGCACTCCACAAATAACAAGAAAAACAAATACAAGTAGGGGTCACTACAAGGCACAAGTACTGAGTAGGTATCATCGGCCAACTCAAAGAAGAAAGCAATATATATCAGATAATAGTATAAAATCAACCAACACTTAACAGGTGTCAACAACAAGTACCATAAACATTGACCACAACCCAAGCACATCTATGAGGACTCAAGCCTCCACACCATACTCATTTGGGAAACAGGTTCTTTAGATTGAGTATATTAACATATTTCAAGATTCATTCTTTTTACTATCCTGGTGTCGGAACGTGACACTCCGATCCTCGACTATCCTGGTGTCGGAACGTGACACTCCGATCCATCTACTATCCTGGTGTCGGAACATGACACCCGATCCACTACTACTATCCTGGTGTCGGAACGTGACACCCGATCCACTACTACTATCCTGGTGTCGGAACGTAACACCCGATCCACTACTACTATCTTGGTGTCGGAACGTGACACCCAATCCACTACTACTATCCTGGTGTCGGAACGTGACACCCGATCCATTAACCTCATTCTTTTAGTTCATCAAGCCTTCTTTGATTCTAAGGCATCATCATTAACAGAGAGGTTTTAAGTTTTAAGATTCAACAGCCTCATCATGCTAATTCATTCCAATTACATAATCGCATCATGCAAGCATACAATTAAACATATAGAAGATCTTACAATACTACCCAATACATATCATTCGCTATTAAGAGTTTACTATGAAATAGCATAAACCATAACCTACCTCCACCGAAGAACCGAATTCAAGCAAGCTTCAATACTTTTCCTTTCCCCAATGATTTCGAACCTTTCCAATCTATCAATTATGTATAATTTGTAATGACACACTTAACTTTATAATCAAGTTTTCAACCATATTCTCAAATTCACACCTAGGGTTAAGATCTAATTCTTCCAACTTACATAATCTACTAATATTCATATAATCTAATACACGTAAAAATTTAATTATCTATCTCAATATATCATAATTTGAATAATAATATATTAAATATAATAAAGTAACTCTAATAAAAGAACCCATTACTACAAACTATGAACAATCCACGGGAATGATAAACATTCGAGTGCCTCATACACTATACCATATATTCCTATATACTAATCCCAAGCATCACTTGCCAATTGCAGCCCTTAATTCTTTTTTCATAATTAATTAATTATTGAACTCAGTACCTTGTGACAAGATCATAATCCTTAAAACAATTACCTCGCATTGCCCACTAAATCTTGGCCCAAATCCAAACAACTCACGTACATTAACATTAATAATTTAATTAAAAGAAACAATAGCTTCTAAATCACTATAATTCTCCTTATTCTCTCGTGAATACATATTTATTATGTAATTCAAGATTTCAAAGTTGAAGCTCCTACCTGAATGCAGTGGCTTTGTTTGTGGCGTCGGATCATGACATCCGCCTCCTTTTGTTTCATCTACAAATAATTTCCTTCAACCCATTTATCCACGATTTTACTAAAAGGTAAAGCTGGTGCTGCCATGACAGCATTGAATAATGCTGAAGAAACTCCGTTCCTCAGAGACTTCCATTTGTTAATCTCAGCCTCGGTATTAGACAATAATTCCTGAGGTGCTTCCACATCTTCACCATCAAGATCCTCATCGGAAATCTCATGCTCAGAGACTGACTCGTCAACTTTGTTGACTTCTTGTATTGCCTCAGTTGCACTAGAAGATTCAAGCTCTGAAAATTCATCGTCTGAATTACTATCTTGTTCTCTACTGCTCTTTGTGCCAGCTTTTGAAGAAAACTTCGGCTTTCCTTGAATACTCTTAGAAAACCATGAGATGTTATTTGGTATCCTCCAAGTGTAAGAGCTCTATGTGATATTACATTGGAATCCCCTTTAAGACCATCATTGTGTCCTTTCAGGCAGAGACTTGTAATATCTGAAGTGGAATAACATATTCGAGAGCCTCCAGTTATAAATACTTGTTTCTTGAAGGAAAAAGACGCTCGACGAACTGCCCACATGGTTCCTTCGTCAAAGCGTGGAAAACTGAAGAATCCTTAAACCCTAATTAATATATGACTAATTATAGAAGTGGTGAAAGTGACCCACTATTAATTTTGATATTATTTTCTTTAACCACCAACTAAATAAATTAGTAAAACATTCCCACTATTTTCATAATTATAATTACGAATAATTCAAAATATCCATTTAGAAACCATCGGAAAGTATTTTATGAAACACAAGGCTTTAGCTCCCAAAACGACCAAAAGGGTCGTTACAGTGATATATTTAGTTTGACCAATTCTTTGTTTTAGATATACATATATATATTTCAGTAGCACAATTTAATTTTAATATATAAACAAGATAACGTTGGTGAAAAATATTTAATTTCATTAGGTTTATACCTTATCTTTGTATTAGTCTTCTCTTTTTTCTTGTTGCATACATATATCATATAGTTATTTTGTAATGAAAGTGTCCAGAATTTTATAGAAGTTGTATCGTGATATAATATGTTAAAATTATTAAATAATAAAACTTAATAGATGAAAAGAATTTTATTTATTGTTTATAAAATCTTTAATTTGATTTAAGATTACATTATGGTCAATATCTATTGTTGTAAGGGAAATTTTTGAAACCAATCATATTTTAACATTTAATAGGATCACTTAGCAATACTTTAAATATTTATTTAAAATAACAATATTTTAGTTTGTTATGGGTTGATTTATGTATTTTTTTTATTTAACTTAACATAATATAATTAAGAAATTAAAAATAAGAGAAAATCGAGGGGGGGGGGGGGACATTTCAAATTACATTAAGTTGTTGAAAATGTTCGTTACTTTCCTTACTACAAAAGATTATGAGACCTAAAATAGGTGGTCTTTTCCTTTTCCTTAAAGGACATTATTTGTCCTTATCTTCAAAACTAGTTATTTTATGAAACTCTATGATAATACCATAGAGTTTTCTCTATTAAATTTGATATTTGAAAATTTACAAAATAACACCTATATGTTATTTGACCTACTTTTCTCATAATGTATTTTTTTTATGAATCTAAATTATGTATCCTCTCTTGAATCGTATTTATATTTATTTTTTTATCTAAATTATGTATCCTCACTTGAATCGTATTTATTTCAATATGTATGTCATTTATATTTGTATTCATTCTAGTTTTCATGTTATATAACTTGTATTTCTTTATTAGTTTGTATTCTTGTATTTTTTCAATGTGAATTTATTTTTCTCTTTAAAATTTTGTTTAATATTTCTAAGTCATGTTCATTTCAATAGGTATATTATTTGTATGTGTATTCATTCTAGTTTTTATATTATATTTTGTATAATGATATATAAATTACAATAATGATATGATGAAAAAGTGAAAATAAAACTGAAAAACAATAAATGAATATTTGTTGTATTCATTCTTAATTAAAATAAAAAACTAGTTGGTATACTGTTAGAATAAAAATAAATTAGGAATAAATACAAGATTCATAAATTATGCAACGTAATATTTTTAATAAATACACACATTAATATTATATATACTAGTTTGAATACGAATTGAGAAATAAAACAAAATTCTGAAGAAAATAAATAATAAAAATAAAATAAACTAATAGAAAGTTATTCTTTTGGTAAATAAAACATATAACTAGTTAGCATACATTTACTATGAATACAAATGAAGAACAAATACAAGATTTATGGACTAAGCAACATGAGATTTTTAATGAATACAAACATTAAGGGGTCGCTTGGTACATAGATTAATAATGCATGAATTAGTAATACTGAGACTAGTAATATAGGATTAGTAATGTCGAGATTAGTAATGCTGGAATTGGTAATGCATGGATTATTTTTACCAAGTGTTTGATTCATAGTTTCGCAACTCGTCTTGTCTTTGGACTAAGACTTTATAGAAAACTTCTTTCCAATTATACCATTGAATTATTATGCAATTGGGTTAAGGTAAATAATTGTCGGACAATATTATTTTTTATGGTCTTCTAACTAGCTACGGAAAAAACAACTTTGTCGTGATGTTTGCCTTTTTTTTCCACTTAAATTAATTGAGGATACATAATTATCATCTTAGTAAATTGATTACTCATAAAATGTCAACTTTTCATTTTTTAAAAAAGATGATAAACTATCAACTTTTAAAAATGAAAAGGACGGTAAAAAATAGTTAAATTGAATAAACCATCTACATTTACACATAAAAGTTGCAAGTTAAAATTTTAACATGCATTAAATTTTTATAAATTATTCAAAACAAATAATTAGAAAATCACACAATCATATACATATACATATACATTTATACATGCATACATACATACATATATAGATATGTATTATTTGTAAGCTAATTTTATTTTGAGGGTTATTTTTGCCTTTAATAGACTTATCTCATTGTATTATATGCATGGATTACTAATACCTCCAAATGGAAGGTATTAGCAATACATCATATAATATCATGTAGGAGGTATAACTAATCCATTAATTAGTTATACAAAGACCCAATTCCCTAACGAACATAGTACTAAATAAAAACATACATATTATATGGACTATTTTTTTTAATGCGGCCTATCAAACGACCCCTAAAAACATATATAATTGTTTACATACAAATTTAGAAATAATAAAAAATTTAAAAGAAATTATAAATACAAAATAAACTAATAGGAAATTGTTCTTCACCTTGGCCTTAATCATGTCTATCGAAATCTTCAACACCCAATTTTTTTTTAATTAATAGTGTCTTCACCTGACATTGCTATCTTGAACTTGAATGAGGATAGAATCATGAAGAAAGTTAGATCTCATCTTTTAATCTATTTTAACCGTAGAGCCAATATTTTTGTAATAAAAATCTCTAAAAAAATTGACATAAAATGTAATGAAACTGATATACCGTGGTTTCATGACATTTTTAATGCTTTTTCTTAAGTTTAGTACGTATCCAAAAGCTTTTTTGTATTAATTTTTATGTAACTTTCTCTTTATTTGCAGGAAATCTGTCTAAAAGATGAACGTGAAGGTTTTTGAGCAAGAAATGCAGAAAAGTACCACCTACGGAACTTGTGACGGTCCGTCGTGCCTGTGACGGTCCGTTGGGGGAATCCTAGTGAAGCTGTTGAAGGAAGATGGGGAAGCCTGACCAAGTGTTGCGTTATAGAGAGCGTGACGGACCGTCGTAGCCATGACGGTCCGTCCTGCTGGTTCGTCATAAAGATCAGAGAAGTAGTCCCACTACCCAAATTCTAAGAGTTCAAGTGTTATGGAACGAAGACCCTCGACGGACCATTGTGCCTCTAACGATCTGTCATACCTGCCGTCGAGGATAATGAAGAGAGCAGCAGAAGAATTTACAAAGTATGGAACGATGGAGTCCATGACGGCCTGTCTTGACCATGACGAACCATCGCGAGCTCTGTCGACCCAGCCGCATTTTGACAGATTTCCAGTAAATAGAGTCCTTCTTTGATTAGGTTTTTATTTTTTATAAATAGTTCAAAAAACCTTGTTTGTGGGGTTAGATTCTTGATTATTAGATTCTCTTATAGTTAGACTCATGATTACTTTAGCTTCTTTTGTGGATTAGACTTTGTGATTATTAATACACTTTTGGAGAATCTTTAGTCTTTGATTAATTTCAGTAATTCATTGTTGGTGATTTTGTCGATTAAGAAAGTAAATTTCTGGATTTTATTCTTTCTCATTAAAGTAAGTGCATGAATTCTTATATTAAATATTTGAATATTGTGATTATGACTATGGGTAACTAAACTCCATAACTAGGGTTGTGGGAACCATGGGCGAACAATAAGATAAAATCCAACTAAAATAACAAGTCTAGAATAGTATCTTGCATGTATTGATAATTCTTTCGCTTAGAAGTCTTTTTAACGGATGTCCAACGTTAGAACTCGCCTTAATGCTACTTGCTTGACCAAGGAGGTAGATAATAGAAAAAGAATTATCAACATAGATTTAGTGTATACAATCTAATAGGCTAGTATTTATTGGTACGAGGTAATAACTTAGTCAAATATTGAATACAATGCTTAATATGAGGTAAAGGTAAGGGTTAGTATAGCAACACACGTAGCCGGACCAAGGTGCGGAGTGAAATTTTCTAGATGCCGAACCAAGGATTTAGAAATACATAACTTATCACTTTGCATGCAAGATACTAGGAAAGAATTGTATTAGTTAGAATTATCAAGTTAGAAACATGCGCGGAACACGTAAACCCTAGTTACTTTTAATAACTGATTTAACTCAAACATTTGAATTTGTTAGTTGTCTACTTTGACTTAGCTAATTATTTTCATTCATTTTGAAATAAAACCCCCCTTTTATTGTCTTTCCTTTCTAAGGTAATAATTGACTAAATAATAGTAATGATATATTGAAGTTAAGTCTGAACTATTTTTCTCGTGGGAACGATCCCAACCTCATTAGTTGGGTTCTTTACTTGATACGACCGCTTTACTTCTTATTTGAGAAGTAAGTTTGAGCGTATCAAATTTTGGCTCCGCTGCCGGGGAAAGTAGCTTTTAGATTAACTTAAACTTATTACTAAAAGTAGTCAAAATTTTCTTGATTTTACTTTGTTTATTGTTTTTTTATTCTTCCAGAATTATCTTCCTTGTATGCCAAATACACGGAGAGGAAGAGAACTCTTGTTTCCCTACGATCACGAATTAGAGCGTACACTACGCAACATGAATTGAAACTTGGGTATTAATGATGATGATCCAAACCAGAACCTTCCAGCTCCGGTTGATGTTCATGATCAGTTATTACCTGATGCTCTGGGTGAAAACCAACAGAGGCGACAGAATCCCGCTCCGCGTCCCTAAGAATACCACAGAGGCTATGACAATATAGCGAACTCCGATGAGCCATTTGTATTTCCCCCTCTACCACCAGGTCACACCTTTGCGGTAACTAGTAGCCTGATGCAAAAGCTTAGTGCCAGAGGTTTGTTTTCAGGGCTACCTTATGAGGATCCATATGCCCATATAGCTAAGGTAAGGGCAGTGTGTAAAAGCTTTGTAGGGAGGCCTGACTTGGACTTGGATGTTATAGGGCTAAGATTGTTTCCACTCTCACTGACGGAAAAGGCTGCTATTTGGTCCACTGAGCTCCCTTATAACTCATTTTTCACATGGAACCAACTAAGGAATGTTTTCTTAGCACGCTACTACCCGGTCTCCAAGAAACTAAACAACAAAGATAGAGTGGACAACTTTGTGGCACTACCAGGAGAGTCACTTAGTAGTTCCTGGGATAGATTCACCTCGTTTTTTAGAAGCGTCGCAAATCACCGCATAGATGATGACTCACTGAAGAAATACTTTTATCGGGGACATGATGATAATATTAAAGCGGTGTTGGATACTATAGTGGGTGGTTCCTATGGGGAGTGACCTTATGCGGAGATTGGTGAAAAGTTAGAGAAAATCTCCCAGAAAAATAAAGCTTGTAGTACTAGGAAGTCAGATACTTGGAGAAATACCTTCGCTGTACAATCCACTCAAAACCCAGCCATAGATGAGATTCATGAAGAGATGGATCATATGAGAACTGAGTTTGGGTTGGTATTAAAACATATCAGTGGGGTGCCGAAAAAATAAATTCAGTTAACTACTTGTCTAAACCACCACCACCAAATGATGAATGCTATCATGCGGAGGAGTCCTATGCAGTAAATGAGTAGATGGGGGGTTTCCGACCGAGTGCCCAAGGCTCAAATAAGGAGAATTGGTGCTAAGATTAAGGAAACCAAGGTCGGATCTATGGTAACTATAACCGCGAGGGTTATTATGTCTGAGATGGAAACTACAACCGCGACAACAACTTCAACAAGGGTAACTATGGTAACAGAAATGATAGAAATGGGCCCTATGTCTCTCCTAAAAATTGTGAAGTTACTCCTAGGGATGGTGGAGATAGATTGGCACGAGTTGAGGATATGTTGCACAAAATAATGAGGAGGTTCGATGCTAACGATGATCACATTAAATAGTTAAAGACTGATTTAGCGGGTATTGGGCAGAAATTCGATACACATGCAATATCGATTAAGCAGATTGAGTTGCAAATGACTCAATTATCTGCGACTTTGAACACATGGCAACCGAGCACTCTACCTAGCAACGCTGTCCAAAATCCAAAAAATGACGGACACTGTATAACAATCACTACTCGGGGTGGTAAGCATACTATTGACCCACCTATGTCGTCTTATTAGGAAAAGGTGATAAAAATAATGATAAGGTGGTAAATAGTAGTGGTGAACTAGAATATAACACAGGAAAAAATGTTGAAGTGCCTATAAAGGTAATTCCCATGACTAGACCCCCCATTACTCAGAGATTAGTGAAAAAGACCGAGGATGGTAAATACCGACGTTTTATAACAATGTTGAAGCAGCTTTCTATCAATGTCCCATTGGTAGAAGCTCTAGAACAAATGCCTGGTTATGCCAAGTTTATAAAAGATTTGGTTACAAAGAAAAGATCGGTCACTTTCAAGGATGATGATAGAATACAACATTGTAGTGCTATTGCTACAAAATCTCTCGTGCAAAAGAAAGAAGATCCGGGTGCATTCATTATTCCTTCTACAGTCGGGTCATTACATTTTGCGAAAGCATTATGTGTTTTGGAGGCAAGCATAAATCTCATGCCCCTCTAGATTTACAAGAAGTTGGGTTTGGGTGACCCAAAGCCCACTGCGATGCGGTTATTAATGGCCGATCGAACAGTGAAAAGGCCTATAGGGATACTCCACGATGTGCTAGTAAAAGTGGAGTCTTTCATATTTCCAATAGTTTTTGTTATCTTTGATTGTGAAGTCAATTTTCAAGTGCCTATTATTCTTGGGAGGCCATTCCTTGCTACGGGTAGAGCCTTAGTTCATATGGAAAAGGGACAGATGAAATTTCGATTGAACAATGAAGAAGCGACCTTCAACATTTTTAGGTCCATGAGGCAGAGTGGTGAGCTCCAATCGGTATCCGCTATATCCTACAAAGAAAAGATGAAGAAGGATTATGACCTAAAAAGTAAAAAATGAGAGTTTATGGTTGGGGATTTTGTGCTTTTAGAAAGTTGTAGATTGCGTTGGCTCCCGGGCAACTCAAGTCCAAATGGACTGGCCCTTACTTGATTACCCAATTATTCCCTCATGGAGCAGTTGAGTTAGAAACCAAGGAGGGAGTGCGGTTTAAGGTGAACGGAGAACGAATAAAACCCTATTTTGGGCATACTGAATCGGCAAACAAAGTGATCGAGGCATACCATCTTGATGAGGGCTGAGTAATCAAGTGTCCTCAGTCGTGCCGCTACGTTAAATCAGGCGCTTGTTGGGAGGCAACCCAATACTTATTGTTTTTCTTTCTATTAATGGTAGCATTTTCAACTAATGGGTTTTAAATTTTCAGGCACATCACCTAGAAATTCTACAAAATTACTCTGAAGTAGTCACTGACGGACCCATCGACGGACCGTCACGAACGCGACAGACCGTCGCATGAATCCGTTGTGCCAGGTAGGTCTTTTAGTTACTTTCAAAACTAGGGCACACACGACCGAACTAATGACGAACCAACGCAATTGAGATGGACCGTCGTCGGGGAGTCATCGCGTCATTAATGAGCATACTCGACCCGACTAGGTTAGAAAATTAAAAAAATTCAACCTATAAAACCCCCCACCCCTTCATTTGAATTGTTTCATACCCTCTTTCTCCCATTCCCTCCCTCTTAAACTTCCTACTTCCTACCTCTCTTTTAACTGATCATTTCCCCAAGTTCCCAATTTCTAAAATCCACTCTTTTTCCTAGTCGGAGTCTGTTGTTGAGGTTCTCTTCTTGATCATCAAGTACCTTCCTCGCTTATTTTTCTCAAATTCTCAGGTATGTATCTCTAATTTCTACCCATTAACATTGCATTTTTATTTATCAATTAGTATTATCCTATTTCTTTTTATGAGTTCATTCTTTAATACATGTTATGTCTGACCTAGGTTGAGAATCCTCAAAATTGCCTTGTTAAAACTCTAAAAATAGGTGCTTTAGCATTGCTAGTTTACTAGGTATTTGGGTTAAACACATGTAGGATAAAACAATAAAAACTTCTTTGGGTCATAGGGGATATATGTGGCATCCCTTGTTCTCTCACTAAATGACAGAACGAGACCCCGATGACGGACCGTCATACCCACGCCCGACCGTCATATGGTCCGCCACAAAATCCCTACCACCCCATTGTCCAATTTTCTCCAAGTGTCCACCAACGGACACATGCGACAGACCGTCGTTCCAATGACAATTCGTCCTGCACAACCGTTATGTTTGTCAGAGACCCTATTTCTAAGGGTCTCTCACTTGTTCTAAGTGTCCTCTTATGGACATATACGATGAACCTTCATACCCTCGACGGTCCATTCTGCACACCCGTTCTAGTTGTTAGAGACCCTATTCCTAAGGGTCTCAAACTTTTTCCAAGTGTCCTCTTATAGACATCTATGACGGACCGTCATAACCTCGATGGTCCGTCGTGCATAACCATCATGATGGTCAGATACCCCTCTCCTAAGGGTCTCCATACTTTTTCCAAGTGTCCTCTGATAGACACCTACGATGGACCGTCATACCCTCGACGGTCAGTCCTACACATACCGACATGACAGTCAAAGTCCCCACTCCTAAGGGTCCCCATACTTGTTCTAAATGTCCCACAACGAACATCGATGATTGAGTCATCATCACAACGTTCAATCCTGTTTATCTGTCATAACTCTCAGAGACTTTCCTTTAGGGGTCTCCACATAAACATAGTTTTAAGTTAGAAACAACGGACCCCATGATGGTCCGTCGTACTCACGACGAGCCATCACCTGGTCCGTTGTGTGTCACTATTACTATAGAAATGTCATTACATATTAACTCTTTATTTATTTTGTGTCGTTTTGCTTGTCTTGTTTGCTCATTCTAGTACTAATATTTATTCCCTGCAAGTACTATCTTTAATGGAACCAAAACAAGATCGAGTCTACAGACGTGGGCGATCAAAGTCTGTTGCTCCGTCTGCCCGCCTGGTCATTGGCTCTAATGATGAGCGTGATCCCGAGTACGTGCCCCCAGGAACTTCCACCCCATCCTGAGCTGCACGTGCTGCCAGAGCCATACCCAAAAAAGTGTAGTCCGGCGTAGTCACTGCCTCCCTGTCTGATGAGGAGCGCAAATTGACCGTCACACCTTCTGGGTCAGCTACTCATGACGAAGGAGCATCTGAAAACTTAGGATTTTTTTGGTGGGAGGAAGCCTCCGGATCTGCTAAAGTCTCTGCACCGGCCACAGCTGTACAGTCTGCCTCATCTGATGAGGCTGACAGTTTTGAATCCACACCCAGCTTACCGACTCGTGCTCTTACTTCGGTCGCCGATCAGCCCAATCAGTGGTGTGTCAACGGGCAATATTAATTTTATTCAGACGAAAAGTTTTTGAGTGAGAAAGGAGTCATGACACGGACCATTACATTGGACAGGCGGGTCCTTACGGTAAGTCTCCCGACTATGCCAGAGATCCACAATCTCTTCACCAGACACCGACTGGAGTGGACAACGCGTTCGTTGGGCCGTTATTGTGAAGAGCTGGTCTGATAGTTCTATGACTCCGACGTGGCTACTCTCAGATCACAGAATGATAGGCGGGTTGCCCCCTCCAAACAGGCCCCACTGGACCATGTCTTAGTACGTGGCATTCAGGTTGATATCTCCCTGCCTGCCATCCGCTGGTATCTATACGTCGAGGATGTTGATGCCAATAGGACCCCTCTCACCGCTGAATTTGACTACAGGTGGTATAGTGTCAAAGATGGCCAATTCTTGCATGAGCCATCGCTGAGAGAGACCAGCAAGAGGTGGATAGCAGTGCACTTTTCTGTTGATGGAGAGGGTGCTGATGAGGTAACTGAGCCGAAGAGAGACGTCAAGAAGGATAACCTGACCTTCACGACGAAGTTCTTATGGTTGATTGTCCGTCACTACCTTTCCCCCACAACCGGTAATAATATATTCAGATTGGATCGTGCAGATGGCGCGATGATAGCCGGGTTTGAGGTAGACTTTGCTTGGCTTCTATAGGCGGTCATGCACGAGAGGGATTTTAAGGTCACAACTACTTACCCTTTCCTGTGCATGATATTTTCTTTATGCAGGTCCGCAGGTGTGCCTATCTGGCATATAGATCAGCTCAAGACCCCTCTGAGCACTGTTGATATCTGCTTCATCAGGGATGAGGCCAATTAGTTGGCTCCATGCAGCGGGCCCCGTCAAGAGTTGCCTCCAATTGGTGATAATCTGGCTGATACGGTAGCACATGCTCGCATGGCTACGCAGGCTGCTTCACTGACACTACCCCGGTCGAGTCTATCCCGGGTAATAGCACTACACCGAGCTCCTCTCGCTCAGCCCCTTTCCCCGCTCTTGTCCCGCTTGGTAGGGTACAGAAAGTAGAGTCACAGGTGGCTACACTTCTTCATCACATCCAGCCTTGGATGCAGAGGTCTATTGCTGAGTCAGAAGAGCGCTTGAAGCAGAGAATGGTCCAGCACACAGAGCGGAAGATCGCTGGGGTTCATCAGCTCTTGGACGCTTTTGAGTTGCGGGTGCTAGCGCACCCAGCCCCTAGGTGGATCAGTCGACCCTTCAGGATGCGGTCGAGAGTCTTCGAACAGACATTGATATGATCCTAGAGTCTAGGGTGCCTGAGTCTGAGGCCCCTTCTGCAGAGCCCGGTGAGAACACAGTGATGGCGGCCTTATTCGCAACTTCTTAGATTCCGCCACCTCCCCCTACAGAGCATGACAAGACGCGTAGGTGTCGTGAGGAGGATGAGGCTAGAGAACGGAAGAAGGAGCATCGTGAGATGGCGGCTGCGAGAAGAGCCTCACTTGCTGATGAGGAGGGGCGTCGGATGAGGGCCGTAGAGTCAGCTTCTTGGGCATCTAGCTCCAGAAATATAGAGATAGCGGAAGGCACTTCTGATAGTGTTGTTTCTGATGAGGACACTACTGAGGGTGTCCAGATTACAGAGGTAGTGGGTTCCAGGGAACTGGACCCACCAGCTTGCTGATCGTCGGCGGTTTGCGCGCCCCAGGTTTGCTTCATCTACCACTCTTGTATTTCAATTTTTTATGCATTGGGGACAATTGTATGTCTTTTTTTTGGGGGTGGGGTAAATGGAAATTGAGTGCTAGGTTGAAGTCTGAGTAGCCCAATTCACTATCTTTTTTTGGGGTTTTCTTGCATGTGTTCTTTTTCACCAAGAGATTGATTATTTTTCGGTTGAACCGGCATGTCTATATCTTGTGTACATAGTTTATCTCTGAAGCATGATGGCTAAAATGATATCCTGAAAAAATGAAAATGATGCATGACTAGGCATAGTAATTGATAAATGTGTGGCTCTAAGCATGACATAGAGGTACACCACTGCATTATCCTAAGTCTAAAATTCGAACCAGGTGTCTGATAATCTGGTAGAGTAATGAGATGTCAAGTGAGTGTGAGGAAGATTTGAATAGTCCACTATTTGTACTGAGCTAGAACTTGCCTTGTTAGTCCTGCTAAAAGTAAGCTGTAATAGACAATTAGGAAAGGATCATAGGCCTTTGTTCAATATAGCCCATTTTTAGCCTAAATAAAAAAAAATAAATGAAATTAATCCTTCTTTGATCCAAATTATTTGAGCTTAAACTAGACCTTTTTTTTTTACCCCAACTGAACTTTTCTGGGAATAATGTGTTGCCTGGTCCCTCCTTGGACATGTGCACCTCAGTTTATGCCAAAAGCATAAGTTGAGGGTAGCTAATGAAGTAAACAACCTTTTTATGGCCTTGACCCAACTTTGGGTATTGTGTACTTTCACTCATGGCGAGGGTGGCTATTATGAGGAATGCTCTGGAAAGTGGTGTTGAAAGAACAAAGAGAGAGAAACAACAAAAGTAAAGTTACTCAAGAATCAGTTAAAAGAAAATTGAAATAAATTGATACACAATAAAAAAAATACAATAAATACAAGCAGGAAAAAAGGGAGTCACTTACACAAATGAAGAAAGAAGGAAAAATAGCAAGGTGAAAGGATATGAGAAACTGGGCAAAATAAAATGATAAAAAGTGGTATGTTTAGCCTATATGTCAAGGAGGGCAAAAAGTCACTAAAGTATACCTAAATATACCCTACCTGACCCTGAGCCTATGTTACAAGCTAAGAAAGTCCTATCGTGATCCAAAAAGCTGTATAGCGAACATAAAGCAGTGAAAATAAGGGCAAGCTTATGGCTATATGCATGAATAAGTTGTGAATCTATTTTGAGAGTGAGTGTTGAAAAGTAATCCTTATACTCAAATCAAAATCATTTTGTGAAAAATGAGGATATTGTTGTGAAATGAGGACACTAGTTGCAATAACAAAAATATTAGCACCTCGATGAGAAATTGAAGAGGATAGGTGTTAATGTGTGGTGAGTCTGTGTCATGGTCTTATTCCACATAATTCAAGCCTAATAGCGATAGCAAGCATAAAAATGATGAGACTGATCGGGATTAATAGCCAAATGATTGTGAAACGTAAAACATGGATACTATTGTACAAAGATTTTGTATTGAGTCATAGTGCGTCGCTTGAGGACAAACAACGAATTTATGTTGAGGGTGTTGGTATACCGTGGTTTCACAGTATTTTTAATATTTTTTCCTTAAGTTAGTGTGTGTACAAAAGCCTTTTAGTATTAATTTTTATGTAAGTTTCCCTTTATTTGCAGGAAATCTATCTAATAGATAAACACGGAGGTTTTTGAGCAAGAAATTCAGGAAAGTACCACCTACGGAGCTTATGATGGACCGTCGTGCCTGTGACGGTCCGTAAGTGGCATCGTAGTAAAGCTGCTGAAGGAAGATGAGAAAGTCTGACCAAGTGTGGGGTTACGGAGTGTGTGACGGACCATCGTAGCCATGACAGTCCGTCCTGCTTGTTCGTTGTGAAGATCAGAGAAGTAGTCCCAGTACCGAAATTCCAATAGTTCAAGTGTTATCGAACAGAGACCCTCGACGGACCGTTGTGGCTGTGACGATCCGTCATACCTGCCGTCGAGGATAATGAAGAGAGAAGTAGAAGAATTTGCAATGTATGGGACAACAGAGTCCATGCGGCCCGTCGTGACCACGACGACCCGTTGCGAGGTTCGTCGACCCAAACGCATTTTGACTGTTTTCCAGCAAATAGAGCTCTTCATTGACTAGATTTTTGTTTTTTATAAATAGTTCAAAAAGCCTCGTTTTTGGGGTTAGACTCTTGATTATTAGACTCTCTTATGTTAGACTATTGATTATTTTAGCTTCTTTTGTGGATTAGACTTTATAATTATTATTACACTTTTGGAGAATCTTTAGTCTTTAATTAATTTTAGTAATTGATTGTTGGTGGATTTGTCGATTAAGCAAGTAAATTTCTGGATTTTATTCTTTCTAATTGAAGTAAGTTGCATGAATTATTATATTATATATTTGAATGTTGTGGTTATGACTGTAGGTAACTAAATTCCATAACTAGGGTTGTGGGAACCATGGGTGAAGAATAAGATAAAATCTAACTAAAATAACAATTCTAGAATTGTGTCTTGCATGTATGGATAATTTTTTCGCTTAGAAGTCTTTATAACGGATGGCCAACGTTCGAACTCGCCTTAATGCTACTTACTGGACCAAAGAGGTAGATAATAGAAAAAGCATTATCAACATAGATTTAGTGTATACTATCTAATAGGCTAGTATTGATTAGTATGAGGTAATAACTTAGTCAAATATCGAATACAATGCTTAAGGTAAGGGTTAGTATAGCAACACACGTAGCCGGACCAAGGTGCGGAGTGAAATTTCCTAGATGCCGAACCAAGGATTTAGAAATACTTAACTTATCACTTTGCATGCAAGATAATAGGAAAGAATTGTTATAGTTAGATTGAACAAGTTAGAAACCTGTGGGGAACACGTAAACCCTAGTTACTTTTATTAATTGATTAAAATCCAACATTTGAATCAGTTAGTTGTCTACTTTTATTTAGCTAATTATTTTCTTTCATTTAGAAATAACCCCCCCCCCCCCCACCTTTTATTGTCTTTGCTTTCTAAGGAAATAATTGACTAAATAATAGTTATAATAGATTGAAGTTAAGTCTGAACTATTTTCCTCGTGGGAATGATCCCAACCTCATTAGTTGAGTTCTTTACTTGATACGACCGCTTTACTTCTTATTTGAGAAGTAAGTTTGAGTGTACCAGAAACTTGCATAAAAATCGAGAATAATAACAGAAAATACGTAATATGAACAATGAGAAATATAAACGGTGACATTGAAAACAAATCAAAACAAATTTAAAAATCTAATCGAACTTAACTTAATCAAATTCAAAATATGATGAAACAATGTTTAATTTATTGTTTATTGACCCAATTCCCTACCAAACATAGTACTATATAATAAAATACAAATTATATGGACTATTTGTTTAATGCAGCCTAACAAACGACCCTTAAAAGCATACTTAATTGTTTAAATACAAATTTAGAAATAATACAAAATTTTAAAAGAAATTATAAATACAAAACAAACTAATAGTAAATTGTTCTTCACCTTGGTCTTCATCATGTTTATCGAAATCTTCAACACCCAATTTTTTTATTTATTAATAGTGTCTTTGCCTGACATTGCTATCTTGAACTTGAATGCGGATAGAATTATGAAGAAAGTAAAATATCATCTTTTGAGCCATTTTAACCGCAGAGCCTACATTTTTGTAGTAAAAACCTGCCAAAAAATGACTGAAAATATAAACAAACTTGCATAAAATCGAGAATAACAACGAAATATATGTAATATGAATAACGTAAAATATAAACAATGATATTGAAAACAAATCAAAAGAGATTAGAAAATATAATTGAAATTACCTTAATCAAATTCAAAATTTGATGAAATAATGATTACCTAATTGTTTATAGATCAAGAAAATCCTTGAATTAATGCATAGATTTTTTTTGAAGAATCAAATTTTGAATAACTTTTATTTGAAGAATGAAGAGAATCTGGTTACTTGAAAGGTGGAAATTTGTTTTAGATAATAACGTGAAAAGGGGAGAAACTTGCAAGACGAGGGGAGAATATTGTATTTATTTTTTATTTTGAATTCGTATTGGTTAGAGTTTGATCGAATTATGGACTCTTTTAATTAAAAAAAGGAAATCTCAAAAATATTAAAATGTAAATGCAAATTATTTTTGAATATATTGCAATGATGTTTTAAAAAAATATTTTAAAGTGTTGTTATTTGACTAAATATGTTATATATTATGACTATATAGGTAACAAAAAGTATATCATCTTGTGACATAGAAAGTTATTTAAGACCTTTGTTTGGCGAAGAAATACAATTGCAATATGTTTTTAAGACTTTTTTATATTTATTTTTATTAATATTCTATATCAAATATATTAATAATATCACTCATTTAACTCTTTGAATTGTACTAAATATTCAATATAAGAAGTAAGTGAATCTTTTAAAATACTCTAATATATAAATCAGTGCTCTTTATTTTTATTATTACCACAATATTGAACTCAATGAAATGTTCATCCTTCCATTGACACGTATTGGTGAGTTCAATCATACTCACAGAGTGTCTCGTGCTATAAAAACGATTGAGAAATTCATGTTCAACGTGTTTCCAATCATCAATGGAACCAACCTTGAGATCCATATACCAATCGAAAGCATTTCCTTGCAAGAAGAGCACAAATTGTTTAAACAGATAATCTCCATATGTTCCAACATTATTGCAGCTTCCATCAAAATGTGCAGTGTCTTTCTTTGGATTTCCCTTACTATCGAAATGTTAAAATTTCGGAGGTTGATAATCAGCAGGCATCTTCAAAAAAATAGATTCATAAAGTGTATTGCTTGGTATATGTAAACGATGACTTTGAAGGGACATCACATTTTTATATGATAGTTCCCAATATGAAGTCTTTTATTTAATGAATGGGAATTCCCCCTTCAGCGGATACTTGCAGTTCATCAACATGTGTTTGCTTTGTAAAGGATTCTCTTTTTTCTTGTACCATGGGGTGCTTTCCTGGTGCATGGCTTGAGCCTCCGTCCGTAATATTTTTAACCCTATCATTTAGCTTAACAATTTTATTATCCTGATCATGCAGATACTTTGTTAGTCCTTCAATTGCCTTTGTCAAATTTGTGAATTGTACTTCAACAGTTGAGGTGTTAGTCACATTACTTAGATTGCCATTATGGGTGATGGAGTAAACCACTGATTTTCCCTCAAACTGAAATCTAATTGGAACAACTTACGTGGAGTGACGGGGGTAGATCTAGTGATCAAAACATGATCTTCATCTTGAATACTACGATCCCTGTTATTGAATGGACTGAGTTGGACAAATGTCTTTTCAACAATCTCAGTTATCTTTCCCCTTTATACTAAATCATTCGGAGAGAATATTTCCTCCTTTGAAGATTGAAGATACATATAGGAACTGATGTAGAGGAGGTTTGAAGAGTTTGTTGTCCTAGTAAGTTTGTTTTGTTCCTAGTGATGGGTCCCAAACTTTCCATAGTAGCATCCAGTATGTTCTCCACCGCCGAGGAAAAGTTTGAATTGACAGTGTTAACAACAATAGATTTGGAGCTGAACTTCTTAGAAGTCATCTCAGTGTTCTTGAAACTTGCTGATCGATGTAAAGAAATGAGAGGTAGAGATTATTCTATTCGGTGTGCCAAAATTTGTAAACAACAGATTTTCAAGTCAAGAAAAATAAATAATCAAGACAGTAAAATAAAAGTAAAAAAATCTAGTATTTTATTTCAAAATATAGTGTATGTTTCAATCTCTATGATACTACTCTGATTTTCAAAATTATATGAAATGTATTGGACTTCAATTTGATTTAGAGTCAAGGGCTTGAATAACTTTATATTGAATCTTGAAGTTTGAACTTGAGTTTGAATTATTCTTCAAGAAAACTTGTATAGTTATGATGAATAATTAGCATGAACAACTAACTTGATCTTGAATCTTGAACTTTGAAACTTGATTGCTTCAACTTTCACCTTGTAGAGAATTTGCACCTTTTGATCCAAGCGCTCTCTTCTTGCTTCTTGTTCTTGAAAACGAACCCTCTTTAAGAAGAATTAGGATCCCTATTTTTAGTAGTAGGGAGTGGTCTACTGGTGTAATTTGATTGGTCGGTTTGAACCGACCAATCACATTGCTCCCTAGAAGAGCTTTGATCAGATTGGTCACAACATGTCACACATACACATGTTGTTATTCTAGTGACTCATTTGATTTGACTTGGATTGCCACATAACCTTTACATGTGGCATGATTTTAGTGGCTTATTTAATTTGTCTTAAATTGCCACATAACCTTGACATGACATGATTTTAGTGACTTATTTAATTTGACTTGGATTCCATATAACTTTGACACGTGGAATTGACTTTAGTGACTTATTTTTTTTGACTTGGATTGCCACATAACCTCAACTATTTTCTTGAATTTTATATAATGTATATTAATTTATGGATTTAAATCCAATAAAATTTTAATGTTTACAATGACATTCGTGATCAATGATTTGAAATTTTCAAGAGATCTATGGGCGGAGTATAGAACACAACACTTGAAGGTTAAATATAAGACGCCCAGCCAAATGAGCTGCAATGTTGTTGGTGTAAAGCAATCTTTTAAAGTTTTATCATTTTATATATTTTAGCCTTCCAGTTATGTATAGGTATTTAATTATTTTATCCAATGAAATCGTGTCAAGTGACACCCCTTAGATAAAGATAAATAATCCACACACAGAGGATAACTTGATGAAAAAAGTCCAAAAAAATAAAACATACATGTATGCTCATTGATTAAATGAAAGAATAACAATTTTGAATGAGGCTTCTTATGATATGACATCCCCGATAACTTACTTTTGTTTTATAAGGATATTGGGAGAATCCTGTAACGACCGGTTTAGTCGTTTTGAAGCGTGAAATTATTTACGGAAAAAGCGGCGGGAGCAGCGGGTGTAACGACGGACCGTCGTGGTCACGACGGCCCGTCAAGGAGGTGTCGTTCCATGACACTTAGAATTTTGGAATCGGATACTGAAAATCGACTCTCTGAACTTCGTAACGAAATGGCAGAACGGACCGTCACATCCACGACGAACCGTCGTGAGTACCCGTTGCAAAACACTTCAACTTTTGAGAATTTGGTACAAGAAACGAGTCCCTGACCGCCAGGACGGAGGGCAGGACGGACCGTCACAAGGGTGACGGGCCGTCACAGCTCACCTAAAAACTGGGGAGACACGACGGCCTGTGTGACGGACCGTCGCACTCACGACGGCCCGTCACAGGTTGCGCAGTCCCAGGCAGTTTAGGATTTCTTTCCTCGTGTTAAGGGACGTTTTGGACTATTCTTTCCTTAATTATAAAGTTTGAGGGTTAATATTAATAAATCTAATTACTTGGGGGTTAAAATAGGTAACCTTAAGTTAATTAGTGGGTCATTATTACCATCTTTTATTCTTAATTATATATGAATTAGGGTAAAAGAAAGAGGGTTTTGAATAAAACAAAAGAGAAAGAACAAGAGAGAGAAAGAGAGAAACGAATTGAGAGAGTATTGATCGATCGAAGAAGGAAGAGGAATAACAAAGCTTGGGAGATTTCTTGTTGATTCCAATTCTTCGGTGGAGGTAGGTTATGGTTCTCTTACGATATTCGTAGTAAACTCTTAATAGTGAATGATATGTATTGATAGTGTTGTGAACCCTTCTATATGCTTAAACTGTATGCTTGCATGAATATGATTATGAAATTGTGAATAAATAAGCATGATGAAGCTATTGAATCCCAAATCTTGATAAAAACCCTAATTCACTTGTTAATGATGATGCCTTAGTATGAAAGAAGGCTTGATGAATTAGGGGATCGGGTGCCACGTTCCTACCAGGATAGAATGAATATGAGGATCGGAGTGTCACGCCCGACACCAGGATAGAATATGGATCGGGTGCCACGTTCCTACCAGGATAGAATGAATATGAGGATCGGGTGCCACGTTCCTACCAGGATAGAATGAATATGAGGATCGGGTGCCACGCTCCGCACCAGGATAGAATGAATATGAGGATCGGGTGCCACGTTCCGGTACCAGGATAGAATGAATATGAGGATCGGGTGCCACGTTTCGGTACCAGGATAGAATGAATATGAGGATCGGAGTGTCACGTTCCGACACCAGGATAGAATATGGATCGGGTGCCACGTGCCGGTACCAGGATAGTATATGAGGATCGGAGTGCCACGTTCCGGCACCAGGATAGAAATAGAGGAGCGGAGTGTCACGTACCGACACAAGAGGAAGAAAGATAATGAATCTTGAAAGATAATGAATATACTCAATCTAATGAACTTAATTCCCACATGAGTATGGTATTGAGGCTTGAGTCCTCATGTGTGAACTCGGTTGTAGTTATTGATGAATTTATGTTGTTATTGCTACATGTTGAGTATTGTAGTTGATTTACATTATTATTGATATATACTGTTCCCTATTTTGAGTTGGCCGATGATATCTACTCAGTACTTGTGGTTGTATTGACCCCCTACTTTTATGTTTTCTCCTTTGTTATTTGTGCAATGCAGCAAACGTTCCGTCAACTTCAACTCAACAAGAGATCTAGCCAGTCTTCACTACCTTGAAATTCAGGGTGAGCTAATGCGTCTAGCTTGATCGGGTCTTCTTCTTCAAGTCTTGATGCCTTGAACTTCCGGCATGGACTAGCTAGTAGTTGTTTTAGCTTTTTAGACAGTTTTAGTTTAGCAATTTGAGATAGATGTTCTTGTGATGATGACTTCCAGATTTTGGGGATAATAATAATAGTTTTGAATTGTTTTATTAATGAGTTTAAGTCTTCCGCATTACTTTCTGTTGTTATATATTGAAATGATAAGGGTTAAATTGGTTGGTTCGCTCACATAGGAGGGTAAATGTGGGTGCCAGTCGCGGCCCCGATTTGGGTCGTGACAAACTTGGTATCAGAGCATTAGGTTCGTTGGTCTCATCACACAAGAACAGGTCTAGTAGGGTCTTAAGGAACGGTAGGGGGACGCCTTTACTTTTCCTTGAGAGGCTATAAGACTTTAGGAAAATTTCACTCTTTCATTCTTCCTTTCGTGCTACTACTTGAGTCCAATTGGTATCTAGGCGATACGAATTGGTATCTGACCATCTTCACTCTCTTTCGCAGATGGTTAGAACTAGAGCCACGACCGCGCCAACAACAACACCGGCAAGACAAGAAACGTCTGAGCCACCCACCGGGCCGTGGCTCGAGGAAGAGCGGCAAGAGGTCGTAGTAGAGGTCGTGGGAGGACGTCCTCTAGAGGAAGAGGACGAGCACCTAGCCCATCCGATGCTAGGGCGTTGACTCCTCCACCGATCAAGAGGTGATAAGAGAGGGTGAGGAAGGGAGAATGAACAAGTGCAACATGAGGAATTGCCACCCCAACCTACCCCAGAGATGATCAATCAGGTTCTCGCTTATCTTAGCGGGTTATCTGATCACGGTCAGGCACCTCCAATGGTTTCTGCACCAACACCTCCGGTTTCAGAGATACGACATGCGGCTACTATGGCTCCCGCATGGATGCCTCATTGGAGATAGGCACATTTCCACGTCTGACTACTGGACCGCTAATGACAAACGATCGGCCACGAACTTTTGATAAGTTCTTGAAATTGAAACCTCCAGTCTTCAAAGGGTGCGTAATCAAGATGCTTATGATTTTCTGGTTGATTGTCATGAGCTACTATACAAGATGGGGATAGTAGAACGGTTTGGCGTTGAGTTCGTAAGCTATCGCTTCAAGGGAACGCCAAAATGTGGTGGCGATCACATGTCGAGTGTCAACCGACAGAGGCCACACCCATGACTTGGGCATCCTTCTACTGTTTATGGAGAAGTATATCCCAAGGACTTTGAGAGATAGAAAAAGGGATGAGTTCTTGAGTCTCGAGCAAGGTAGGATGACGGTTAACGATATGAGGCTAAGTTTCGTGCTTTATCAAGGTATGCCACTCAACTCGTTTCACCCACAAGAACGGATCTGCCGCTTTGTAAAGGGGTTGAGATCAGAGTTGCGGATTTCGGCCTTACAGGTAGCGGCAATGGCAAAATCCTTCCAAGAGGTGGTAGACTTTGTGATAGAAGTGGAAGGAGTGAAGCCAGACGACTTCACCACAACTTCGACATCAAAAAGGTTTCGAAAGGGAGGTGAGTTTAATAGTTCGTATACTAGAGGACAGAGCTTCGGAGGTTACTCAAGTCGACCAATCCAGTCTTCACTACAGACTGTAGTTGGGGGTCCACCTCAGAACGGTCAACACTACTCCGAGAGACCTATGCATGAACCCCGAGAGTGTTATGGATGTGGGGAGGTTGGACATATTAAGAGGTATTGTCCAAACCAGAGTTACAGAACCCCAATAGCTAGAGGTAGAGGTGGTCATGGTAGAGGCCGTTTTTCTGGAGGACGTGGTGGTCGAGGTAATGGTGGCCACCAAAACGGCCGAGGAGATGGGCAAACTGGAGCCACTACTACGCAACATGGTAGGGGCAACGGACAGACGAGTAATGGGGCCCATTGTTACGCTTTCCCTGGGAGATCTGAAGCGGAGGCGTCTGATGCTGTCATCACAGGTAACCTTTTGATTTGTGATTGCATGGCTTCCGTATTGTTTGATCCTGGATCCACATTTTCCTATGTATCTTCCTCATTTGCTAACGGTCTAAATTTACATTGTGAATTACTTGACACGCCTATTCGTGTTTTTACTCCGGTGGGTGAGTCTGTGATAGTTAAAAAGGTGTATAGGTCTTGTTTGGTGAATTTTGTGGGGAGCAACGCTTATGTAGATTTGGTTATCTTAGAAATGGGTGACTTTGATGTAATTCTGGGTATGACTTGGCTTTCTCCGAATTTTGCGATCTTGGATTGTAATGCTAAAACGGTGACGTTAGCCAAGCCTGGGACAGATCCGTTAGTGTGGGAGGGTGACTACACTTCTAATCCGGTGCGTATCATCTCCTTTCTTCGTGCTAAGAAAATGGTTAGTAAAGGGTGTTTAGCTTTCTTGGCACATCTTAAGGATGACACTATTCAAGTACCTTCGATTGAGTCGATTTCGGTAGTCCGTGAGTTTTTGGATGTGTTCCCTGCAGATCTTCCTGGTATGCCACCAGATAGGGATATTGACTTCTGCATTGATCTTGAACCGGGTACTCGCCCCATTTCTATACCCCCTTATAGAATGGCTCCCGCGGAGTTAAGAGAGTTAAAGGCACAACTTCAAGAGTTATTGAACAAAGGCTTCATTAGACCAAGTGCATCCCCTTGGGGTGCTCCGGTTTTGTTTGTGAAGAAGAAGGATGGGAGTTTTCGGATGTGCATAGACTACAGACAACTAAACAAGGTAACCATAAAGAACAAGTATCCTCTTCCTCGCATTGATGACTTGTTCGATCAGTTACAAGGTGCTTGTGTCTTCTCTAAGATTGATTTGAGATCCGGTTATCATCAATTGAAAATACGAGCAACGGATGTGCCAAAGACCGCTTTTCGAACGAGGTATGGGCATTACGAATTTGTAGTGATGTCTTTTGGTCTTACGAATGCCTGCTGCGTTCATGAGTTTGATGAATGGATTTTTAAGCCATATCTGGATCTCTTCGTGATCGTATTTATTGATGATATATTGGTATACTCGAAGAGCAAGAAGGAACATGAGGAACATTTGAGAATAGTATTGGAAATGTTGAGGGAGAAAAAGCTCTATGCCAAATTCTCTAAGTGTGAATTTTGGCTAGATGCAGTGTCCTTCTTGGGGCACGTAGTTTCTAAGGATGGAGTGATGGTAGATCCATCTAAGATTGAGACAGTGAAGAATTGGGTAAGACCCACTAATGTGTCAGAAATAAGGAGCTTTGTTGGGTTAGCTAGCTACTACCGCCGATTTGTCAAGGGATTCTCTTCTATTGCTTCCCAACCCATTTAACTTGACTAAGCAAAATGTTCCATTTGTATGGTCGGATGAGTGTGAGGAAAGCTTTCAAAAGCTCAAGACTTTATTGACTACCGCACCCATTCTCACCTTGCCAGTGGAAGGTAAGGACTTCATTGTTTATTGTGATGCATCCTATTCTGGGTTGGGTGCAGTACTAATGCAAGAGAAGAGTGTGATTGCTTATGCTTCAAGGCAATTAAAGGTGCATGAACGTAACTACCCAACTCATGATTTGGAATTGGCCGCGGTAGTGTTTGCATTAAAGCAATGGAGGCACTATTTATATGGGGTTAAGTGTGAGGTCTACACGGATCATCGTAGCCTTCAGTATGTCTTCACTCAGAAAGATTTGAACTTAAGACAGAGGAGATGGATGGAGCTACTAAAGGACTACGACATCACTATTTTGTATCATCCGGGAAAAGCGAATGTTGTAGCGGATGCTTTAAGTAGAAAGGCGGGAAGCATGGGAAGTCTAGCTCATTTGCAAGCTTCTAGACGCCCATTGGCTAGAGAGGTTCGCACTCAAGCTAACGACTTGATGAGGTTAGAAATAAATGAGAAGGGAGGATTGTTGGCTAGTGTGGAGTCGAGATCTTCTTTTCTCGACAAGATTAAGGGAAGGCAGTTTGATGATGAGAAACTAAGACGAATTCAAGATAAAGTATTGCGAGGAGAGGCTAAGGAAGCACAAATCGATAAGGAAGGTGTTTTGAGAATCAAAGGAAGAGTATGTGTGCCCCGCATTGATGATTTGATCAACACTATTCTGACAGAGGCTCATAGTTCACGGTATTCTATACATCCGGGTGCGACCAAGATGTACCGTGACCTAAAGCAACACTTTTGGTGGAGTAGAATGAAGCGTGATATTGTTGACTTTATTGCTAAATGTCCAAACTGTCAACAAGTAAAGTATGAACACCAAAGGCCCGGAGGAACACTTCAGAGAATGCCCATTCCTGAATGGAAGTGGGAGAGAATCGCAATGGACTTTGTGGTTGGTCTTCCCAAGACATTGGGAAAGTTTGATTCTATTTGGGTAATCGTTGATAGGTTAACTAAGTCTGCTCATTTCATTCCGGTCAAGGTGACTTACAATGCAGAGAAGTTAGCCAAGATCTATATCTCAGAAATCGTTCGATTGCATGGGGTTCCACTCTCCATTATATCGGATAGAGGTACGCAGTTTACTTCTAAGTTTTGGAGGACATTACATGCTGAATTGGGTACTAGGTTGGACCTTAGTACTGCATTTCACCCTCAGACCGATGGTCAGTCTGAGCGAACGATTCAAGTCTTGGAGGATATGCTTCACGCATGTGTGATAGAGTTTGGTGGCCATTGGGATAGCTTCCTACCCTTAGCGGAGTTTTCGTACAATAATAGCTATCACTCAAGCATTGATATGGCCCCATTTGAAGCATTGTATGGGAGGAGATGTAGGTCTCCCATTGGTTGGTTTGATGCATTTGAGGTTAGACCTTGGGGTACCGATCTTTTGAGGGATTCGATAGAAAGTGAAGTCTATTCAAGAAAAGCTTCTAGCGGCGCAAAGTAGACAAAAAGAATATGCAGATCGAAAGGTTAGAGACTTAGAGTTCATGGAGGGTGAACAAGTCTTGTTGAAAGTTTCACCAATGAAAGGGGTGATGCGGTTTGGAAAAAGAGGTAAGCTAAGCCCAAGGTATATTGGACCATTTGAGGTACTAAAGCGAGTAGGGGAGGTGGCTTATGAATTAGCCTTACCTCCAGGGCTGTCCGGAGTACATCCGGTATTTCATGTATCCATGTTGAAAAGATACCATGGAGATGGAAACTACATCATCCGTTGGGATTCAGTTTTGCTTGATGAAAACTTGTCTTAGGAGGAGGAGCCTGTTGCTATCTTAGATAGAGAAGTTCGCAAGCTGAGGTCAAGAGAGATTGCATCCATTAAGGTGCAATGGAAGAATCGACCGGTTGAAGAAGCAACTTGGGAGAAGAAGGTCGACATGCAAGAAAAATACCCACATCTGTTTACAGATTCAGGTACTTCCTCCCGCCCTTGTTTTTTTCTTCCTTTGATCGTTCGGGGACGAACGATGGGTAAATTGGTATCTATTGTAACGACCGGTTTAGTCGTTTTGAGCAGCAGAATTATTTCTGGAAAAACTGGCGGGAACGACGGGTGTAACGACGGACCGTCGTGGTCACGACGGCCCGTCGAGGAGGTGTCGTTCCATGACACTTAGAATTTTGGAATCGGATACTGAAAATCGACTCTCTGAACTTCGTAACGAAATGGCAGAACGGACCGTCACATCCACGACGAACCGTCGTGAGTACCCGTTGCAAAACACTTCAACTTTTGAGAATTTGGTACAAGAAACGAGTCCCTGACCGCCAGGACGGAGGGCAGGACGGACCGTCACAAGGGTGACGGGCCGTCACAGCTCACCTAAAAACTGGGGAGACACGATTGCAGGTGACGGACCGTCGCACTCACGACGGCCCGTCACAAAGTTTGCGCATCCCAGGCGATTTAGGATTTCTTTCCTCGCTTTTAAGGGACGTTTTGGACTATTCTTTCCTTAATTATAAAGTTTGAGGGTTAATATTAATAAATCTAATTACTTGGGGTTAAAATAGGTAACCTTAAGTTAATTAGTGGGTCATTATTACCATCTTTTATTCTTAATTATATATGAATTAGGGTAAAAGAAAGAGGGTTTTGAATAAAACAAAAGAGAAAGAACAAGAGAGAGAAAGAGAGAAACGAATTGAGAGAGTATTGATCGATCGAAGAAGGAAGAGGAATAACAAAGCTTGGGAGATTTCTTGTTGATTCCAATTCTTCGGTGGAGGTAGGTTATGGTTCTCTTACGATATTCGTAGTAAACTCTTAATAGTGAATGATATGTATTGATAGTGTTGTGAACCCTTCTATATGCTTAAACTGTATGCTTGCATGAATATGATTATGAAATTGTGAATAAATAAGCATGATGAAGCTATTGAATCCCAAATCTTGATAAAAACCCTAATTCACTTGTTAATGATGATGCCTTAGTATGAAAGAAGGCTTGATGAATTAGGGGATCGGGTGCCACGTTCCGGTACCAGGATAGAATGAATATGAGGATCGGAGTGTCACGTTCCGACACCAGGATAGTATATGGATCGGGTGCCACGTTCCGGTACCAGGATAGAATGAATATGAGGATCGGGTGCCACGTTCCGGTACCAGGATAGAATGAATATGAGGATCGGGTGCCACGTTCCGGTACCAGGATAGAATGAATATGAGGATCGGGTGCCACGTTCCGGTACCAGGATAGAATGAATATGAGGATCGGGTTCCACGTTCCGATACCAGGATAGAATGAATATGAGGATCGGAGTGTCCCGCTCCGACACCAGGATAGAATATGGATCGGGTGCCACGTTCCGGTACCAGGATAGTATATGAGGATCGGAGTGCCACGTTCCGGCACCAGGATAGAAATAGAGGAGCGGAGTGTCACGTACCGACACAAGAGGAAGAAAGATAATGAATCTTGAAAGATAATGAATATACTCAATCTAATGAACTTAATTCCCACATGAGTATGGTATTGAGGCTTGAGTCCTCATGTGTGAACTCGGTTGTAGTTATTGATGAATTTATGTTGTTATTGCTACATGTTGAGTATTGTAGTTGATTTACATTATTATTGATATATACTGTTCCCTATTTTGAGTTGGCCGATGATATCTACTCAGTACTTGTGGTTGTACTGACCCCCTACTTTTATGTTTTCTCCTTTGTTATTTGTGCATAGCAGCGAACGTTCCGTCAACTTCAACTCAACAGTAGATCTAGCCAGTCTTCACTACCTTCGGAAATTCAGGGTGAGCTAATGCGTCTAGCTTGGACTGGGTCTTCTTCTTCAAGTCTTGATGCCTTGAACTTCCGGCATGGACTAGCTAGTAGTTGTTTTAGCTTTTTAGACAGTTTTAGTTTAGCAATTTGAGATAGATGTTCTTGTGATGATGACTTCCAGATTTTGGGGATAATAATAATAGTTTTGAATTGTTTTATTAATGAGTTTAAGTCTTCCGCATTACTTTCTGTTGTTATATATTGAAATGATAAGGGTTAAATTGGTTGGTTCGCTCACATAGGAGGGTAAATGTGGGTGCCAGTCGCGGCCCCGATTTGGGTCGTGACAAATCCACACCTATCTTCCAAAATTAAGGTTATTGTAATGTGCAAAAATTGAAAATAGTAACCGAAAATCCTATTGGCAACAACATTTGTTATATAATTTATTTTTTATATTAAATCATGCATAACTCATAGCTAAACTATGCGCATTGTAATTTGATAGTAAATTTTCTTCTCTTAAATAATAATTCTTAGTGTTTGTTTATTCAATTCTACAGTATAAATAAGGAAAAAGATCAAAAGAATAAGAAAAAAGCCCAAATAAATAAGAAAAAGATACATGTCAATGCTAGAAGGTGAGAGATGTCACGTCACTCTTTTCATATTTTGTTTTGTATATATCAATTATTTTTTCCTAATATTACCATTCGGGATTGAACTTTATGACACATATAATATATTGTCGTTTTTAGTAATCATTAGATTTTTTTTAACATTTATATCGTACAAAAGTTATAACTACCTATTAGAAATGACAAAAAATATAAATAACAAAATATCTAAAATAATATTAATATAATAAAATAACAAAACTAATAATTTAATATAATGAAACAACCTCCATTTAATTATAATGTATATGCCAATGGCTTTATTTAAGTTATAAAGTTTGTTTTTGAATTGCTAATTGTTTGTTCTATTGGGTTTGAGAAGTTACCGGAATTCGGGGTGCCACCATGGTGTATTGGATTGGGCCCCGTAGGAGCTGTGCGCGTGGATTGAAAAGTTTTTAACTCCATCAAAAATAAAAAATCTCTTTGACCTATAACGATTTGGTTGAAATGTTCTCAATTCTAATACCTGCAACTTCTACTGATGTATTTAGAAGGATAAGGACAATAATAGATACAAAAAGATGAAAATTACTCATAATGAAACTGAAAAATAATATGATTCGGCTTTTTATTTGTTAATTGCTTCTATGTTTCATTCATTTTATAGTGTTTCAAAATTTATTTACGAACTCAATAAAATAAATAGACACAGATTTTCTTACCAAAAAGTATCAAATATTGTTAGTTACCTTAGTATTTTAGATTTATGTTATCTTCAGGGATAATGCCCAAGTACCCCCTCAACCTATGCCCGAAATCTCTGAGACACACTTATACTATACTAAGGTCCTATTACCCCCTGAACTTATTTTATTAATAATTTGTTACCCCTTTTCGACCTACGTGGCACTATCTTGTGGGCCCAACAATGGTTGACTTTTTTTTTCAAACTAGTGCCAGGTAGGCTAAAATGGGGTAAAAAATTGCTTATAAAATAAGTTCATGGGGGTAATAGGACCTTATTATAGTATAGGTGTGTCTCTTGTATTTCGGACATAGGTTGAGGGGGTACTTGGACATTTTTCCTTATCATCAATAGATTAAATTGATATAGATTTCTTACCAAATATTGTGGCAAATAAGACTAATTCTCAATTATAATATGAGGGTGTGTTTGGTATAAAGGAAAATGTTCATTAATTTTCTCATGTTTGGCTGGGGCAAATATTTTGAAAATTATTTTCGAAATCAAATCATTTTCCTCAAATTTTAGGAAAAAGACATCCCTTCAAGACTTAAGAAAAAGATTTTCCAAAAAGTCTCTTCCAAATGCGTAATAACTTTCTATTTCTTTTTTTTTTGAGAAAATCAATTTATTTTTTCCCTGCGCTCAAACTAGCTCTCCCAACCACACCTCCCCCCCCCCCCCATAAAAAAATAATTTGAAGATAGTTTTTACAGAAATGTTTTTCACTTCGATTTTTTATCACAATCTCACCCCTTTCCCTAGACCCCTTCCACAACCACCCCCATAAAAAATATTAAAAGTTCTTTTTAAAAGCTATTTGTAATTTCAATTTTAAATTTTTTACCCCCCACACCCTTACCTCGTCCCCCTCTGCCCCCTACCAGCCCTCCACATCTTTCAAAAAAAAAATTCAGTTTTATTTTTAAAAATGCTTTCTACTACAAATTTTTTTCTACAAACCAATCAAATATGAGAAAATAAGTCAATAATCGACTTGTTTTCAAGGAAAACATTTTCTAGAATAATATTTTCCATCTACCTATCCTTCCATCCATCCATCAATATATCCATCCATCTACCTATCCTTCCATCCATTATCTATCTGTCCATCAATCCATCTATATGTCTGCCTACCTACCTACCTATCTATCCATCCATCCATCCATCCATCTATCCATCTATCTATCTATAGATATATAGATAGATAGATAGATAGATAGATAGATAGGTATGTAGGTAGACATATAGACGGATTGATGGATAGATAGATAGATGGATGGATAATATATCTATCTATCTATTATCCATCAATCTATCTATCTATTTATCCATCCATTCATCCACCTATATATCTATCGATATATCTATCATTCAATCGATCAATCTTCATATCAATCCATCCATCCATACATTTATTTATCTATCTATCTCTCTCTCTCTCTATCAATCTATCTATCTATCTATCTATCTATCTATCTATCTATCTATCTATCTATCTATTTATATATATATATCCATCCATCCATCCATCCATCTATCTATCAATTCATCCATCCATCCATCTATCTATTTGTCTATCTATCTATCAATTCATCCCTGTATCTATTTATCTATCTATCTATTTATATATCTATCAATCTATCTATCTATGTATCGATATATTCATCCATTCATCCATCGATCCATGTATATGTCTGTCATATAATTCATACCAACATTTATGTTTTATGAAATAATGATTATGGATTTATATTCATGATGTTTTTGTCAAACAATTAGATAATTATGAATTTCAATTTGATAAGATTTCAATGCATGAATTCGATGAAAAAAACCGTTTTGGTGAATGTCGTCCGTCATCTTTGGTGTTCATTGTTCATCCAAAATAGTAACATCATCTTTTGGACTATTCTTATTTATAATTTGTAAAATTAGTGAGGTAGTTTTTAATAGTTATTTAGTTAGTGGTTCATAAAAATAACATTAAATTCAATTGAGCCACTTTTATTATTTTTATGGGAAAATTGTATATAATAGCAAACTAATAACCTAAATTAAATAGAATAGCTAGGGTTTGATTTAATTGTTCTCCATAGCAAACATTGGCAAAAATTTGCCAGGCGTCTCTCTCCCAGAAGTCTCGCTCGCCACTCTCCCATTCTCGCCTCTCTCGCTTTATACGCAAAAGTGTATAGTTTCTGTTTCTGTTTTGTATAAAGCGAGAGAAAATTGTATATACATATGTAAAATTGTATATCTTTGTGTTATACACTTAATTATATAATTTACAAACATTTTACTTCAAATATTGCAGAGAAAAAGGCCAAAGAATTATACAATTGTGAATTATACAATTGCAGTGAAATACAATTTTTTCTAGCTTTATACAACAGAAGTGTATATATTGTGTTTCTGTTTTTGTATAAAGCGAGAAAAACATATATCTTCTTGCTATACACTTATAATTATGCAATATACATACATTTTAATTCGATTCAACTGTATGCAAAGCTAATTATACAATTGCAGCGAAATAGTCCAGCGAATTATACAATTTAGGCCAGCGAATTATACAATTTAGGCCTGCGAATTATACACTTGTATATGTATAGCGAATTATACAGTTTTTATGTTTGCTATGGAGCGCAATTATGCAAAGTTTGCTATATTATACAAATATGAATTTTTTGTTTGCTATATGTGAAAGTTGCCCTATTTTTATAGTTGGTTATAAGATAATTAGGCTAACAACTGATCTGTAGAAAGTAAGAAAATAAATAAATAAAAGGGGAGGCGCTGCACGATCGGGAAAACCGATTCTAGAAACAATTCAGGTGATAATTCTCTTCAATTTTCTTGTTACATGTACTATATGTTTGTAGTTGAATTAGGATCAGCATCCACGTGGTGATGTAAGAGAATTATGTATTGCATGTGTAGTAATATAGAGATGAAATATCGTTGAACCGTAAGGAAAATTGTGGCTATTAGTTATTTTCGCCTTAGGTGGAATTATGGGTTGAACACTTCGATAGAAATTTTAGTTTTTTAGTCTATGTGGCGTGACAGTCATTGGAAACAAATATTCCAAATGACACACTTTAGGATAATGATGATAATTATTAAGTGTCAAAGAAATTGTTGCTAAATGTATATATGCGCATATGATGTTATAGTTAATGGAGAAAACAATAGAAACTAAAGTAGTAAGGGCCAATGGATAGTTGCTGTTTTTTTTTTTTTTTTTTAATTAAATTATTATTTAATGTATTAAGAGTGGATTGCAGGTGTAAGTATTGTAAAATATAATAGTTACTGTTATGTTCATCTTTTGAAATAGGTTTTATGTGTGGACTGCCACTGATATCGTGATCAGTGGGTTTAGTTTACCATATTATAAATTTAAAATTTGATATACTGAGATAGGTAATTGAATATAAGGTGTAGTATATTATACGTATTAAATTAATGTTATGTTAATTAGGAGAATTAAGACCTACCATTAGGTTGAACATTAGGAAATTGATAATGTAATTAGGTGAGTTTTTGGGTCTAGAATAAACATAGAATAGTCTGAGTATTTATGGGATTGTCAACTTACACATTATGCATATATATACTTGATAGATGGGAAGGGTTCTGAGGCAATAAGGAAAAGAAAAGAATTGGAGAAGTAGTTGCTTGACATCGATTCTCCGGTGGAGGGAGGTTATAGTTTATTTCAATTTGATAGATAAACTCTCAACAGCGATAGATATATATTTAGTGATATTGTAAAGTCTTTTATGTACTTGATTTTGTGGTTGTATGTCTTGATTGTGTGGTTTGTGGTTGACCTAAAATTATGAGACTGTTGAATTTCTAATCTTGAACCCTCTCTATTAAAATGACGTTTTGAATAAATAAGGCTTGATGAAATAAAATTATGAGATAATTGGATTGAAGTGTCACGTTCTGACACGGTATTATGGGATTGAAGTGTCACGTTCTGACATGGTATATGGGATCGGAGTGTCACATTCCGACACAAAAACATTAAATTAAAGGAATCTTGAATTAACATAATATACTCAATCTCAAAGAATTCATTTTCCAAATGAGTATGGTGTGGACGCATGAGTCCTCATAGGTGTGCTTGATGTTGTGATTGATGGTGTACCTACTATGATGTTGTTTTCACTGGTTCATGTGTTTGTTGCTTGCGACCTATTAAGTATTGTAGTTGATTTCATATGATTATTCCATATATATTGGTTTCTATTTTGAGTTGGTCGATGATATCTACTCAGTATGTGTTCCTTGTACTGACCCCTACTTGTATTTTCTTCTTTGTTCTTTTGTAGAGTGTAGCAAGTGTACCATCGACTGCAACTCGTCCTCAACTCTAGCCAGTCTCCAGCACATCAGAGTTCAGGGTGAGCTATTATTTCTAGCTTGTGCTGGATTCTCTCATTCACGTCTGATGTCTTTGAATTTCGGAAGGACCATCTTTTTTCTTATTTTGATTTCTTAAACACTATTAGACCTTGTAATTAAAAAATAGATGCCCTTGATTTGATGATTTTTATATTTTGGGGATAATAAGTGTTGAACTTTAGAAGCTTTATTGGTTACTTAATAAGTTTTGAGCTTCCGCATTTTATTGGCATACACTAATACATTATTGATATATGTTGGGGTTTATTTTTCTTTTTGTGCTCACTTAGGAGATTAAGTGTGGGTGTCACTCACGGCGTATTTTGGATCGTGAGAAACTTTGTATCAGAGCATTAGGTTTGATGATCTCATCACACAAGGAAAAGTCTAGTAGAGTCTTGCGGAATGGTACGGGGACGCCTTTACTTTTTTTTAAAGAGGCCATATGACTTTAGGAAAACTCATATTTTCTTTCTTTCGTGCTATTACTTGGATCCAATTGGTATCTAGGTGATACAAATTGGTATCTGACCTTCTCACTCTATTTCGCAGATGGTTAGAACTAGAGCAACAACTTTGCCATCACAAACACCGGCAAGACAGGTTGCGTCTAAGACAACCATTAGGTCTGTAACTCGAGGAGGAATAGTGGCAAGGGGCAGTGGTAGAGGTCGCGGGAGGACACCCACTAGAGGCAGAGGTAAAACACTTGGTCCAGCTAGGGATAGAGCATTGTATCCTCCACTGACTGATAAGGTAGTGAGAGAGGGTGAAGAAAGGGAAGATGAGCAGATTTAGGAGAAGGAAGTATCACCCCAGCCTACCCTAGAGATGATTAATCAAGTTCTCACTTATCTTAGCGGGTTATATGATTAGGGCCAGACACCCTCAGTGTTTTCTGCACCACCACCTCAGGTTGAGAGAGTAAAACATGCATTTGTTGTGCCTCCCTGCATGGGTGCATCATTTGAAATAGGCATGTTTCCTTGATTGACTACAGGTTCTATAATGATAGGTGACCAGCATAACCTCTTCATTATGTTCTTAAAGTTAAAACCTCCAATCTTCAAGGGTGTTGAATCTGAAGATGCCTATGATTTGTTGGTTAATTGTCATTAGCTGCTACATAAGATGGACATAGTGGAGCGATTCGGTGTTGAGTTTGTGACCTATCATTTTCAGGGGGATGCCAAAATGTGGTGGCGGTCTTATGTGGACTGTCGACCAGCAAAGGCACCACCTATGACTTGGGCATCATTTCCTAGCTTATTCATAGAGAAGTATATACCCTGGAATTCTATGGACAGGAGGAGAGATGAGTTTGTGAGCCTAGAGCAAGGAAGGATGTTTGTTGCCACTTATGAAGAAAATTTTTATGTACTATCCATGTATGCCACTCAGCTTTGATTCAGTTCACAAGAGCGAATTCACCGCTTTATGACAGGATTGAGGTCAGATTTGCAGATTCAAGCCATACAGATAGCTGTTGTAGCAAAATTCTTTCAAGAAGTGGTTGATTTTGTGATTGGGATAGAGGGGGTAAAGCCGGACGACTTCACCAAGGAGTCGACATTTATGAAGTTCCCTAAGGGAGGTAAGTTTAGTGGTTCTTACTCCAAAGGACAGAGTTCAGGAGGTTATCAAGCCCGTCGTATTTATTCTTCATTGTAGGCTTTAGTTGGGGGTCCATCGCAGACCAGTCAGCCTTTTTCTAGAGTTTGGATGTTATCTCCAGACTTCGTCATCTTCAGAGAGACCTATAATTGACTCAATGACTTGTTATGGATGTGGAGAGGATGGACATATTAGGAAATATTGTCCAAGGCAGAGTTACAAATCCTCAGTAGTTAAAGGAAGAGGTGGTCATGGTAGAGGTCGTCATCTGGAGGACGTGGTGGCCAAGGTAATGGTGGTCACCTGTTCAATCGGGGTGTCGGGTAGGTTGGAACTACTGTAGCCAGCCTGGTAGGGACAATGGATAGACATGTGATAGGGCGCATTGTTATGCTTTCCCTGGAATGTCTGAGGTACAGACATATGATGTTCTTATCACAAGTACTCTTATGGCCTGTGATTGCATGGCTTTTGTAATGATTGATCCTGGATCCACATTTTCATATGTATCTTCTTGATTCGCTACTGGTCTCGATTTACATTGTGATTTGCTTGACATTCCTACTCGTGTCTCTACTCCTATAGGTGAGTCCGTGATAGTTGAGAAGGTGAATAGGTCTTTCCTTTTTACATTTGTGCGGAGAAATACTTATTTAGATTTTATTATTCTAGAAATGGTTGATTTTGATGTAATTCTGGGTATGACTTGGCCTTCTCCAAATTTTTCTATCTTAGATTGTAATGCTAAGACTTTGACCATGGCCAAGCCTGGGACACATCTGCTAGTGTGGGAGGGTGACTATATTGCCACTCCAGTTCGTATTATTTTGTTTCTTCATCCTAAGCGGTTGGTGAGTAAGGTTTGTTTAGCTTTCTTGGCACATCTCAGGAATGATACTTCTAATGTGTCTTCGATCGTGTCTGTTTCGATAATCCGTGAATTTGATGTTTTTCCTACAGACCTGCTTGGTATGCCACTAGATAGGGATATTTATATTTGTATTGACCTAGAGTTCGAGACTCGCCCCATTTCCATTTCACCTTATAGAATGGCCCCAACTGAGTAAAGGGAGAAAAGGCTTTATGCCAAATTTTCCAAGTTTGAGTTTTGGCTCGATTCAGTGTCCTTGTTAGGGCACGTGGTTTCTAAGAATGGAGTGATGGTGGATCCTTCTAAGATTGAAGCAGTGAAAAGTTCGGTAAGACCTACTAATGTTTGAGAGGTCAGGAGCTTTGTTGGTTTAGCTAGCTACTACCGTCGATTTTTCAAGGGATTTTCTTCTATTGCTTCCTAGCTAACAGATTTGACTAAGCAGAATGTTCCATTTGTATGGTCGGACGAATGTGAAGAAAGCTTCCACAAACTCAAGACCTTGTTGACTAATGCATCGATTCTTGCCTTGCCAGTGAAAGGTAAGAATTTTATTGTTTATTGTGATGCATCTTATTCTAGTTTGGGTGCATTACAAATGAAGGAGAGGAATGTAATTGCTTATGCTTCAAGGAAATTTAAAGTGCATGAACGTAACTATTTGACCCATGATTTGGAGTTGGCTGTAGTTGTATTTGCATTAAAGTAGTGGAGGCATTATACGTATGGGGTCAAGTGTGAAGTTTATACAGATCATCGTAGTTCACAATATATCTTTACTCCGAAAGACATTGAATTTGAGGTAGAGGGGATGGGTGGAGTTATTGAAAGACTATGATATTACTATTTTATATCACCCAGGAAAAGCTAATTTTGTGGCAGAGGCCTTAAGTAGAAAAACAGGGAGCATGGGTTGTTTATCCCACTTACAGGTTTCTAGACGCTCATTGGCTAGAGAGGTTCAAACTCTAGCCAATGACTTTATGAGGGTGGAAGTACTAGAGAAAGGAGTATTTTTGGCTTGTGTGGAGGCAAGATCTTCTTTTGATGACAAGATTAAGGGAAAGTAATTTGCTGATGAGGAGCTGAGCCTAATTCGAGATATGGTATTGTGAGGAGAGGCTAAAGAGGCGGTAATTGATGAAGAAGGCATCTAGAGAATTAAGGGAAGGGTATGTGTGCCCCGTGTTGATGATTTGAGTCACACTTATCTTACAGAGGCTCATAGTTCAAGGTATTCTATACATCTTAGTGCAACAAAAATATATTGTGATATAAGGCAACATTATTGGTGGAGTAGAATTAAGCGTGACTTTGTTGATATTGTTGTCTGATTCCCAAATTGTCAGCAGGTAAAGTATGAACACCAGAGGCTTGGAGGGACTCTTCAGAGAATGCCCATTCCTGAATGGTAGTGGGAAAGAATTTCAATGGATTTCGTAGTTGGTCTTTCAAAGAAATTGGGTAAGTTTGATTCAATTTCGGTAATTATTGACAGGTTAACTAAGTCTGGTCACTTCATTCCGGTCAAGATGACTTACAACGCAGAGAAGTTAGCCAAACTATATATCTCGAAGATTGTTCAATTGCATGGAGTTCCACTTTCCATCATATCAGATAGAGGTATGCAATTTACATCTATGTTTTGGAGGATCTTAAATGCCGAATTAGGTACTAGACTGGATCTTAGTACTTCATTTCATCCTCAGACGGATGGGCAGCCTGAGCGAATAATTCAAGTGTTGAAGGATATGTTTCGTGCATGTGTGATAGATTTTGGTGGTCATTGTGATAAATTTTTTCCATTAGCAGAGTTTTCATACAACATTAGCTATCACTTGTGTATTAATATGGCGCCATTTGAAGCATTGAATTGGAGAAGATGTAGGTCCCCTATTGGTTGGTTTGATGCATTTGAGGTTAGACCTTGGGGTACTGATCTTCTTAGGGAATCATTAGAGAAAGTGAAATTCATAAGGGGAAACTTTTAGCAGCTCAGAGTAGGCAGAAGGAGCATGCAGATCGAAAGGTTAGAGATTTGGAGTTTATGGAGGGTGAACAAGTCTTGCTGAAACTTTCACCCATGAAAGGTGTGATGCGGTTTGGTAAGCAAGGTAAACTTAGTCCAAGGTATATTGGTTTATTTGAAGTTCTTAAGCGCATGGGGCAGGTGGACTATGAATTGGCATTGCCTTAAGGGTTTTCCGGAGTGCACTCGGTATTTCATGTGTCTATGCTAAGAAAAATGCCATGGTGATGGAAACTAAATTATTAGTTGGCATTCAGTTATACTTGATGAGAATATGTCATATGATGAGGATCCTGTAGGTATACTAGATAGGGAGGTCCGCAAGTTAAGGTAAAAGGAGATTGCATCTATCAAGGTTCAAAGGAAGAATCTATCGGTAGACGAATCCACTTAGGAAAGTGAGGTTAATATGCAACAGAGATATCCACATCTTTGTATTGATTCAGGTACTCTTTCTTGCCATTGCCTTTCCTTGATCGTTCGAGGATGAACGATGGGTAAATTTGTATCTATTGCAACGATTCTTTTGGTTGTTTCAAGTGCTAAAGACTTGTGTTTTATAAAATATTTTTTGATGGATTCTAAATGAGTATTTTTGGACTATTCATAATTATAATTATGAAATTAGTGGGGTAGTTTAATAGTTATTTAGTTAGTGGTTAAGAAAAATAACATTAGAATTAAGGTGAATCACTTTTAATATTTTTATAGTTGATTATATGATGATTAGGGTAACAATTGATCTGCAAAAAAGAAGAACATAAACAAAAAAGAAAAAGAAAAAAGGGAGGTGCTCCACGATTGGGAAAACCGATTCTAGAAACAATTCAGGTGAGAATTCTGTTCAATTTTCTTGTTACATATATTATATGTGTGTAGTTGAATTGGGATCAGCATCATAGTGATGATGTAAGAGAATTATGTATTGCATGTGTAGTAATATAGAGATGAATTATCGTTGAACTGTAAGAAAAATTGTCGCTAGTTGTTATTGTTGCCTTAGGTGGAATAATGGATTGATTACTTTGATAGAAATTTTAATTAATTAGTCTATGTGGTGTGAAAGTTATTGGAAATAAATATTCCAAGTGACCCACTTTGGGATAATGATGATAATTATTAAGGATCAAAGAAATTGGTGCTAAATGTATATATGTGCATATGATGTTACAGTTAGTGGAGAAAACAATAGAAACTAATGTAGTAATGGCTAATGGTTAATTGCTGGTTTTTTCTCTTTTTTTTTTATTAAATTAGTATTTAATGTATTAAGACTGGATTGCAGGTGTAAGTAGTATAAAATATAATAGTTACTGTTATGTTCATCTTTTGGAATGAGTTTTATGTGTGGACTGCCACTGGTATCCTGATCAGTGGTTTTAGTTTACCAGATTATAAATTTAAATTTTGATATATTGAGATAGGTAATTGAATATAACGTGTAGTATAGTATATGAATTACATTAAACTTATGTTAATTAGGGGAATTAAGACCTACCCTTAGGTAGAACTTTACGAAATTGATTATGCAATTAGGTGAATTTTGGGGTCTAGTCTAAACATAGAATAATCTGACTGTTTATGGGATTGTAAACTTACACATTGTGCATATACATACTTGATAGATTGGAAGGGTTCGGAGGCAATAAGGAAAAGAAAACCATAGGAGAAGTAGTTGCTTGAGTTTGATTTTTCGGTGGAGGTAGGTTCTGGTTAATTTCTATTTGATAGATAAACTCTCAAAAGCGATTGATATGTATTAAGTGATATTATAAAGTCTCCTATGTACTTGATAGTGTGGTTGTATGTCTTCATTGTTTGTGGTTGGCCTAAAATTATGAGACAGATGAATTTCTAATCTTGAACTCTCTCTATTAAAATAACACCTTGAATAAAGAAGGCTTGATGAAATAAAATATTGAGATACTTAGATCGGAGTGTCACGTTCCGATATGATATTATTGGATCGGAATGTCACGTTCTGACACGTTATTATGAGATTAGAGTTTCACGTACCGACAGAGTATATGGGATTGGAGCGTCACGTTCCAACACAGTAACATTAAATGAAAGAAATCTTAAATTAACTTAATATACTGAATCTCAAAGAACCCATTTTCCAACTAAGTATGGTGTGGAGGCAAGAATCCTCATAGTCTTGGTGTTGCGATTGACGGTGTACCGACTATGGTGTTGTTGTCACTGGTTCACGTGTTTGTTGCTTGCAACATGTTAGGTATTATAGTTGATTTTATATTATTATTCAATATATATTGGTTTCTATGTTGAGTTGGCTGATGATACCTACTCATTACGTGTTCCTTGTACTGACCCCTACTTGTACATTCTTTTTTTTTCTTTTGTGGAGTGCAGCAAGTGTACCATCGACTTCGACTCGCCCTCAGTTCTAGCCAGTCTCCAGCACATCAGAGTTCAGGGTGAGCTATTATTTCTAGCTCGTGCTGGATTCTCTCATTCACGTCTTAATGTCTTTGAATTTCGGACATGGACCATCTTTTTGCTTATTTTTGTTTCTTAAACACTCTTAGACTTGGTAATTCAAAAATAGATGTCCTTGATGTGATGAATTTTAGATTTTCGGGATAATAAGTGTTCAACTTTAGAAGCTTATTTAATTGGTTACTTAATAAGTTTTGAGCTTCCACATTTTATTGGTATACACATATACATTATTGATATATGTTAGGGGTTTAGATTCCTTGATTCGCCTACTTAAGAGGTTAAGTGTGGGTGCCACTCACCGCGTATTTTGGGTCATTACATAAATTCAACACATTGAACATATCAAATGCTTTACCTTTACTTGTAAAACTAAGACTTAGCTTGTTCAGGTGTTACTTGTTACATTTCCTAGATGTTCAGGTGCGATACAATCTCTATTTCACTTGAAGTACCTTGAGATTTATGTAAAAAAAAATTAATTTTCGTGGATATCTCACATGCTTTCTTCAAACTTTAAAGACACATTCAGCTAAATCTCTAAGGACATCGCTTGCGACTATTGGAAAATGACGCGCATAAGATTTGAAGTTACTAAATTTGCATGATAGACGCAATAATATTCTTGGCATGATAAGTCCATTTATTTTGTTTGTCATTGTGCCTAGAAGAAAATTATATAATCATTAAATAATTAAGTAGCAATATTATTTATTTAATCTGATTATTTTAAAAATTAACTGTGTAATTACATTCGTGCAACCAAACAGGACAAAGGGATTTAAAATGTAATTACATTGTGGCAAACAAACAGGCGAACATAGTTATCGGACTGTGTAATTACTAGGATGATAATTATTACCCTAGTAAATACACCAATTCAGATTACCTGGTGGCTTTCCCAAAAGACCCTCAAAGTTTAAATATGGGTAGAAACTGACATTTCTTTAGTATGATTATTTAATTCACTCAATTTTTGTAAACTAATCTAACCAACAAATTTTTTTAAAAAAATATCAATACAAAAAATGTCATCAATAGTCTTTTATCTTGAGACTATGACCATACATGATGAACACCATTCAAATATAAGTTTTCTCTTATGTATTCATACTTGAAATTATATAGGTGCATGACACTAATAAGGATTATCATTAATATTTTAATATTTTATTTTTATACGTAGTTTTTCTTTTACCAATAAATATTGAGTAAAACTATCATACAGAGGTGATTCTACAAAAAACATATACTTATTGTCATAACAAATGATTGTTAAATTGAGGTTTTAGCATATGTGATATATTTAGCTTGACAAAAATTTTGTTATATATATATATATATATATATATATATATATATATATATATATATATATATAACATAAGCTTTGGTGAAAAATATTTAATTTCTTTAAGTTTATACCTTATCTTTGTAGAATTGTAGTCTTCTCCTTTTTTTTTTGTGCATACATATCAATATAGTTGTTTTGTAATGAAAGTATCTAGAATTTTATAGAAGTTGTTTCGTGATATAATCTATTAAACTTGTCAAGTAATAAAACTTAATAGATGAAAATAATTTAATGTATTGTTTATAGAATCTTTTATTTGATTTAAGATTACTTTATGGTGAATCACTATTTTCTTATCTATTTTTGTATGTGAAAATTTTCAAACCAATAATATTTTATCATTAAATTGGATCACTTGCATCACTTTCAATACATATAAGTAAGAAATAATAAACTAGAGAAAATCAAGGGGAGGGGGGGGGGGGGGGGGATATTTCAAATAAGTTTAAGTTGTTGAAAATGTTCATTACTTTTTTTGACTACAAAAGATTATGAGACCTAAAATAGGTGGTCTTTTTTCCTTTTTCCCTTAAGAACATTATTTTTCCTTATCTTTCAGAACTAGTTATTGTTACGAAAGTCTATGATAATACCATAGAGTTTTATCCATTAAATTTGATATTTTAAAATTTACAAATTTGAACACCTATGTTATGCATGTTATTTGACATAATTTTCTCACAATGTATTTATTTTATTTATCTAAATTATGTATCCTCTCTTGAATCGTATTTATTTCAATAAGTATGTCATTTGTATTTGTATTCGTTCTAGTTTTCATGTTTTATTTTGTATAATGAAACTTGTATTTCTTTAATAGTTTGTATTCATTCCAATAAGTATGTCAAATGAATCTGTAGTTATTTAAGAAATATATTTGTATTCATGTATTTTTTCCATTGTGAATTTATTTTTCTCTTTAAAATTTTGTTTTCTTTCCTAAGTCATATTCATTTTAATAGGTATATTATTGGTATGTGTATTCATTCAATTTTTATATTATATTTTGTATAATGATATATAAAATAAAATAATAATATGAAGAAAAAGTTAAAATAAAACTAAAAAACAATAAATGAATATTTGTTGTAATCATTCTTAATTGATATACATAACTAGTTGGTATAGCGTTGTAATAGATATAAATTAGGAATAAATACAAGAATCATAAATTATGCAACTTAAAATTTTGAATAAATACAAATATTAATAGTATACATACTAGTTTGAATACGAATTGAGAAATAATACAAAATTCTGAAGAAAAAAACAATAAAAACAAAACAAACTAATAGAAAAGTTATTCTTCCTATAAATAAAATACATAACTAGTTAGCATACATTTACTAGGAATACAAATTAAGAACAAATACAAGATTCATAGACGAAGCAACATGAGATTTTTAATGAATACAAACATTAAGGGGTCGCTTTGTACAATTATAAATAATGCAGGGATTAGTTATATTGTGATTAGTAATGTAGGGATTAGTAATTTCTGGATTAGTAATGCCGTAATCGGTAATTCATGTGATTATTTTTACCAAGTTTTTAGTTCATTGTTTCCCTCCTAGTCTTGTCTTTGGATTAAGACTTTATAGAAAACATCTTTCCAATTATATTCTTAAAGTATTATGCAATTGGGTTAAAGTAAATAATAGTCGGACCATATTATTTTTTATGGTCTTCTAACTAGCTATGTAAAGAATAACTTTGTTGTCATGTTTGCCTGTCTTTTTCCAATTAAATTGATTGAGGATACATAATTATCATCTTAGTAAATTGATCACTTACAAAATGTTAATTTTCAATTTTAAAAAACAGATAAACTATCAACTTTTAAAATTGAAAAATCGATAAAACAATCGTAAAATTGAATAAACCATCTACACTTACACATATTGTGGCCTATTTATTTTAATGCGTCCTACCAAGCGACCCCTAAAATCACACATAATGGTTTAAATACAAATATAGAAATGATACAAATTTTTAAAAGAAATTATAAATACGAAAAAAACTAATAGAAAATTATTCTTCACCTTGGTCTTCATCATGTTTTTCGAAATCTTCTAAACCCAATTTTTTTTTATTATTAATAGTGTCTTTACCTGACATTGCTATCTTGAACTTGAATGCGGATAGAATAATGAAGAAAGTTAGATCTCCTCTTTTGAGCCATTTTAACCGCAGTGCCCACATTTTTGTAGTAAAAATCTCCAAAAGGTTGACTAAAAATGTAAAAAAACTTGCATAAAATCGAGAATAATAACGTAAAGGACATAATGTGAACACTGCCAAACATAAACGATGACATTGAAAGAAAATCAAAAGAAATCCAAAAATCTAACCAAAATTACCTTAATCAAATCCAAAATTTGATGAAATAATGTATACCTGATTGTTTATCGACCATAGAAAATCCTTGAATTAATGCATAGATGTTTTTGAAGAATCAAATTTAGAATAACTTTTATTTGAAGAATGAAGAGAATCTGGTAACTTGAAAGGTGGAATTTTTTCTAGTGAATAACGTGAAAAGGGGGAAAAAAGTACAAGATGAGGGGAGAACACTGTATTTGTTTTTTATTTACTATTGGTTAGAGATTGGTAGAATATGGATTCTTTTAATTAATATAAGGAAATCTCAAAATTAATAAAATGTGAATATGAATTATTTTTGAAAATATTGTAATGATGTTTTAAAAAAATATTTTAATGTAATGTTATTTTGAATAGATATGTTATATATCATGATTATATAGGTAACAAAAAGTGTATCATCTTGTGACGTAGAAAGTTATTTAAGACCTCTCTTTGGCAAAGAAATACAATTGCAATATGATTTTTAGATATATTTCTATTTATATTTATTAATATGCTATTAAAAAATATTAATAATATCACTCATTTAACTATTTTTATTGTACTTAATATGCAATATAAGAAGTAAGATAATCTTTATAAATTCTCTATTATAAAAAACAGTGCTCTTTATTTTTATCATTTCCACAATGTTGAACTCAATGAAATGTTCATCCTTCCATTGACGATTGGTAAGTTAAATAATTCTCACAGAGCTTCTCGTGCTTTAAAAACGATCGAGAAATTCATGTTCAAGGTGTTTCGAATCATCGATGGAACCAGCCTCCAGATTCGTATACCAATGAAAGTGTTTCCTTGCAAGGAGCGCACAAATTGTTTAACCAGATAATCTCCATATGTTCCAGCACCATTGCAACTTTCAACAAAATGTACAATGTGTTGCTTTTGATTTCCCTTACTGTGGAATTGTAAAAATATTTGAGGTTGATAACCTGCAGGCATCTTCAAAACATCAATTATTAAAGTATATGGCTTGGTATATGTAAACGATGACTTTGAAGGGACATCATATTTATCATTGGTAGTTCCCAATATGAAGTCTTTTAGTTGATGACTGGGAAGCCCCTTTTCAGCAGATACTTGCAGTTCATCAACATGTGTTTGCTTTGTAGAGGATTCTCCTTTTTCTTGTACCATGGGGCACTTTCCTTGTGCATGGCTTGAGCCTCCGTCCATGACATTTTTCAACCATATCCGTTAGCTTAAAAATGTGATTATCCTGATCTTGCACATATTTTTTAGACCTTCAATTGCCTTTGTCAAATTTGCCTATTTTTCTTCAACAGTTGATGTTTTAGTCATCATTGCTTGGATTTCCATTATGGGTGATGGAGTAAAGCACAAATTCTCCCTCAAACTGAAATCTAATTTGAACAAGTTATGTGGAGTGACTGGGGCAAATCTAGTGATCAAAACACCATATTCATCTTTAATAGTATGATCCTTGTTATTGAATGGACTGAGTTGGACCAATGTCTTTTCAACAATCTCAGTTATATTCCCTCCTTTCTACTAATTCATTCGGAGAGAATTTTTCCCCCTTTGAAATTTGGAGATCCAGAATAGGAACTGATGTAGAGGACGTTTGAAGTTTTTGTTGTGCTAGTAAATTTGCTTTATTCCTAGTGATGGGTCCCAAACTTTCCAGAGTAGCATCCATTATGTTCTCCACCGCCGAGGAAAACTTGAAATTGACAGTCTAAGCAACAATATATTTGGAGCTGAACTTCTTAGAAGTCATATTATTGTTCTTGAAACTTGTTGATCGATGTAAAGAGATGAGAGGTAGAGATTGTTTCATTGGCATGCCAAAATTTGTAAACAATAAATTTTCAAGTCAAGAAAAATAAATAATCAAGATAGGAAAATAGAAGTAACAAAATGTAGTATTTAATTTCAAAATATAGTGTGTTACAATCTCTACGATAATCCTCTAATTCTTCAAAATAATATGAAATGTGTAGGACTTTAATTTGATTTAGAGTCAAGGGCTTGAAAAGCTTGATCTTGAATTTGAACTTTGAACTTGACTGTGAATTATTCTTCACGACCACTTGTATAGTTATGACGAATAATTATAATGAACAGGTAACTTGGTCTTGAATCTTTGACTATGAACTTGATTGCTTGAATTTGCAGCTTGTAGAGAATTTTAAGTTTTTGATCCATGAGCTCTCTTCTTGCTACTTGTTCATGAAAAAAACCCTCTCTATTAATAATAAGGACCCCTATTTTTCAGTAGTAGGGAGTGATATGCTGGTGTGATTTGATTGTTCGGTTTGAACCGACCAATCATATTGCTCCATAGAAAAGCTTTGATCAGATTGGTCAGAACATGTCACACATACACATGTCGTTATTCTAGTGGCTCATTTGATTTGACTTGGATTGTCACATAACCTTTACATGTGGCATGATTTTAGTGACTTATTTAATTTGTCTTGGATTACCACATAACCTTGAGATGTGACATGATTTTAGTGGCTAATTTAATTTGACTTGGATTGCCACATAACTTTGACACGCGGAATGACATTAGTGGCTTTTTTATTCTGACTTGAATTGCCACATAACCTCAACTATTTTCTTGAATTTTGTATAATATAAATTCATTTATGGATTTAAATATAATAAAATTTTAATGCTAATAGTGACATTCTTGATCATTGAGTTGAAAATTTTCAAGAGATCTATGGACGGAGTATAGAAAAGAACACTTGAAGGCTAAATATAAGACGCCAAGCCTGAGCTGCAATCTTGTTGATGTAAAGCAGTATCACTTTAAGAATTTTATCATTTTATACATTTTAGCCTTCCAATTATGTATAGGTATTTAATTATTCTATCCAATGAAATCATGTCATACGACACCCATTAGCCTTAGATAAATAAGCCACACACGAAAGAATAACGTCATGAAAAAAGTGCACAAAATAAAATATACATGTAAATGCTTAAATGAGCGAATAACAATCTTGAATGGGGATTCTTACGAGATGACATCCTTGATCTCTTTATTGTGTCACCATCAAAATACCTTAATTTTTTTTTATAAGGATATTGAGAGAAGCCACATGTAACACCCAGTATCCAAAACATACTAAAAATCAGCTTTACAAAAACTCTGCAGGTGCAATCAATGGTTACCATCGATAGACCGTAGCTTTACCCACGACCCGTGATGCACATCCGTCGTTTGAGTCTTAATTCCCCAAATTATCAGCCTAGAAAATTTGACTAAATGTTGAACAACGGACGGACCTACGGTCCATAGTCATTGTCCGTCGATCAACACCCCATTTACCCACTCTTTGACATGAACTACAATTGACTAGAATGGACTGTCGTTGGATCAACGGTCCGTAGATATAACCGTAGGTGAAAATTGGCAGACAATTGGCTTAAAGTGTAATTGGGTCAACTCCAAATTGTCATAACTCTCTGTATAAAATTAATTAGGTGTCTCATGACATACCAAAAGATATATAATTGAATTAGCTTTCCATAGCCACCAATCGTGCTAAATTCAGACCTCCAAGTAAAAATTAATGCCCATTTTAGTAAAGGCCTGTCGAACAGACCCAACTTACGGACCCAAATGATGAACCGTCGATAGAACGACGGACCGTCAGTCCCGGTCACCGTTTGGTCTGACAACAATTAACTGAGGTGTCTTTTGGTCCTTTTCCACTTTCTTTAAACCCTGTGATATGTTGTTTTGACCCTAAATCATCAGATTTTAGTCAATTTAAGCCTAGAATAACTAGAACTTACCTAAGTCAAATCATTAATCAAAACTTCGAAAATAAGAAGCAAGAAAGCAGAAAAAGGTCAAGAACCCTAGGTCAAGTGCACAACAAGGTTCCAGCAATTCCAACCCCAAAATCTAAGTATTTCTTCGTGAGTTTCATCACCAGGTATGTGGGATTTCACTAGTGGGTTTCTCCCATTGGATCCCTAGTTTTAAGTCAGATTCTTGATTCTCATATCAGGATTAGACGTAGGGTTTCTAGAACTTCAACAGAACTTCACGAGTTAATTAGTAATATGTTCCGAATCAAACTTCCATGTAATTATTTAGTTTAACGCATGAATTTCAAATACATATCTATGTATTTTTTAGTTGTTGAATTGCACATGCTAGGTCAGATATTTCAGTTATTCAGTTATACATGTCTAATTTATTAATGCATCATTATTAGATTAAATGTTGCATTCTTAGTTTGCATGATCAGTTTTAAGCTATCTTGTACTTACAGAAATTCAGACATAATTAGTTAACTCATAAAATCAATGGGATTAGCTTATTACCAAGTTGGACTAGGGTTCAGCATACCCAATTACTCCCATAACTACTAGCAAAATAGGTTCTGAGTCCCCACTTTGGGCAATCAATTTAGTGATCACACCAGCATGCCTTTATACCTCGGGCTGGGTATATTGGGTCCCCTTGATCGGGCGTATACATTGGACTCCACATTTAGCTCATATGGTTTTATTATTAGTTATTAGTAGCTCCCACATTTCAGTCAGACTCTATTGCATTGACCATTTATTTATATATTAAGTATTCAGTTTCAGCATGTCATAAATTGGTTATCTCAACATTAAATATATCATTTTTAAATTACTATACTTCCTTTCGTGCTTGTTCAATTATGTTTTATTTCAGCTTTACTTTATCCTACATGCTCAGTACCTTCAAGTACTGACGCATACGTGTGCTACATATTCTCGTGATGTAGAATAAGTTTGTTTAACATCCATATCACGCTTATATCAATTTTTGATCTCTACTTTTGCAGATTTAGTGGTGAGTCCTCATTCTCCGAGGCAATAGTCATGAGTTCATTTCAGTCTTTTGGTCATTTAGTTTCAGTTTTTGCAAGATTTAGCTGGGGCGTGTCCCATCATTTCTAGTCAGTTAGAGGCTTATTTCTGACATAGTTAGTTTCAGCGTAGTATTGAGTAAATATGTCCTTTGTATTAAACTCATCAGTATTACAAATATCTCAATTATAGAATCTGGGTATTCCCCATCTTTTAAGTTTAAATTATGATTTAGCTTCTGCATTAGTTTATTTTCTTTAGTATGCTCATAATTATGCCAACAGGGTTAGCATGGGATCACTTATGGTCCTAGGGTTTGTGTCCGCATCTCGAGGGTAGCTCGGGGCGTGACAAACTTGGTTTTAGAGCACTAGATTTAAGTGTCCTAGGATGTCTGAAAAGCCACACTAAGTAGAGTCCTTTTAATGAGCATAAAGTGCACCACATCTAATTAGAGGGAGGCTATGAAGTGTTTTAGGAAAAACATCACTTTATTGTTACTCTTATCGTTCGTAAGGTATGATCTAATTCCATTCTAACTTCGATGTTTTTCACTTAAGATCTTGCCTTCTCGTAGAGCTTAGGTATGGAATGCTAATGCTTGAAATGCTAACATAGTTCCTTTAGTACCAGATAAGGAAGTTCAAATGCAGAGTTTCAGAACTCTAATTAAGTTTTTGGCTAAGAGTATGACCAACCTGAACAATCAGTATGTTCCAGTTCCTACTTATAGAAATGACCGATTAGTGGCATCCAGAGTTTGCGATTTTGTTTGGATAAATCCTCCTAAGTTCATAGGGTCGCAAGTTGGTAAGAACCCACATAAGTTCATTGATGAGGTCAAGAAAATATTTGATGTGATGCAAGTAAATTATAGTAATTGGTGAAATTGGTATCCAACCAGCTTAAGGATGTGACTCACATATGGTTCACTCAGTGGAAAGACCACGCAGATGAATTTGTATTTTGTAACTCAATATAACAGTCCAATTCAGTGTTAGTACTGAAACTCTCAAAACCTTTCTCAGTATCTACTCCAGTCGGTAACCCAGTAATAGCTAGAGGGGTATACACAAATTGCCTTGTCACAGTATCTTAGAAAGTCATCTCAGCAGATCTTGTAGATTTAGGAATGGTAGACATCGGTATTATTCTAGGCATAGATTGGTTAGCTTCATGTTATGCCTTAGTCGATTGTAGAAATAGGATTGTTTGTTTTTAGTTTCAAGACGAACCAATCTTAGAATGGAAGGGTAGTATCTTAACGCCTATGGGTCGATTCATTTCTTACCTTAAGGCCAAAAAGATGATCTTCAAGGGTTATCTCTATCATCTAGTTCAGGTGAAGGATTCCTGCTCTGAAATTCCAAACTTGAGTGAGTTCCAGTAGTCTGTGAGTTTCCAAAAGATCTTCCCGGAGTAACTCCCGAAAGGGAAATCAACTTTGGAACTGATGTCCTTCCAAATACCCAGCCTATTTCTATTCCTCCTTACATAATGGATCCAACAGAGCTTAAGGAATTGAAAGAGCAGTATAAAGACCTACTAGATAAGGGCTTCATCAGACCTAGTATTTCACCATGGTGTGCACCAGTGTTGTTCGTAAAAAAGATATATAGATCTCTCAAAATGTGCTTTGACAATAGACAGTTAAACAAGGTCACAATCAATAATAAGTATCCCATCCCCATGATTGATGACTTGTTTTACCAACTTTTGGGTGCTAGTCATTTCTCAAACATAGACCTCAAATCGGGTTATCATCGCTTAGAGTCAGAGATAGTACTATTCCAAAAATAGCCTTCACAACTCGGTATGATCATTATGACTTTGTAGTTATGTCATTTGGACTATCCAATGCTCCTACAACTTTTATAGATTCGACGAATAGAGTATTCATACAGTACTTGGACTTGTTCGTTATCGTCTTTATTATTGATATCCTCATTACTATAGGATCGAGGAAGAACATGTGAGTCATCCGAGAGTTGTTTAGAAGACTCTCAAATATCACAAATTATTCTCTAAGTTTAGAAAATATGAGTTGTGGTTGCAATCCGTTTCTTTTCTTGGTCACATTATATCTAGAAAAAGGATCCGAGTGGATTCACATAAGATAGAAGTAGTGAAACAAAGGCCCAGACCTACCTCTGCTACAGATATCAGAAGTTTCATAGGTCTAGCGGGTTATTATAGAAGGTTAGTGGATGGATTCTCATTCATAGCCTCAACATTGACTAGGTTGACTCAGAATATGGTCATGTTTCAGTGGTCAGATGATTATGAGAAAAGCTTTGAAGAATTAAAAACAAGATTGACTATAACTCCTGTCTTGACTCTACTAGAAGGTTAACATGGTTATGTGATCTATTTTGATGCATCCAGAGTTGGCCTAGGTTGTGTGTTGATACAATGAGATAAGGTTATAATGTATGCTTCTAGACCTATTAAGGTGCATGAGAAAAATTATCCAACCCATGATCTCGAGCTTGCAACAGTGGCGTTTCCACTCAAGGTCGGGAGACACTACTTGTATGGTGTTCATGTAGATGTGTTCACTGATCCAAAGAACCTTCCGCATGTGTTCACCCAGTATGAGTTGAATCATTACTAGAGGAAATGACTTCAGTTCCTTAAGGATTTTGATATGAGTATGCATATCATCCTGGTAAGGCGAATGTAGTAGCAGGTTATCTTAGCATATTAAATATGGGTAGTGTAGCCCATGCTAATGAAGAAACAAAAGAGCTAGAGAAAAATGTTCACAGGCTTGCTCGCTTGGAAGTTTGCCTAATGAGCATATCAGGCAGTGGTGTAACATTTCAATATGGGGCAGAATCTTCTTTGGTAGTGGAGGTTAAGGAAAAGCAAGCTACTGATCCGATCTTGCTTGAACTTAAGCGTGCATTTCACAATCAGAGAGTGGAGGTTTTGTCCCAAGGAGGAGATAGTGTACTTCGCTATGAGGGTAGATTGTGCATCCCTAATGTGTGTGATTTGAGAAACCATATCCTTAAAAAGCCCATAAATCCAGATATTCTATTCACCCAGGTTGCACTAAGATTTAATGTGATCTGTGAAAAGTCTATTGGTGGAATGACATGAAGAGGGATATAGTAGATTTTCTGAGTAAGTGCCCCAATTGCAAGCAAGCCAAGGTAAATCATCAGAAACTAGGAGGTATTACTCAAGTGATTGATACTCCTACTTGGAAGTGGGATGTGATCAATATGGATTTTATCACAGGGTAAGCTCGTACTCGTAGACAACATGACTCCATTTGGGTGATAGTGGATAGGATGACTAAGCCTTCTTGCTTTTTGGCAGTTAAGACTACAGATTTCTCAAAGGACTATGCCAAGCTTTACATTGATGAAATTGTAAGGTTTTATGGGGTTCCTTTGTATATCATCCTATATGGTGGTCCTTGGTTTACCTCTCTTTTCTGGAAGTAATTTCAGAAGGGTCTTCATACTCAAGTTAACCTTAGCACAACACTTCATCCACAGACGGATGGATAGGAAAAGCGCACCATTCATACCCAAGAGAATACGTTGAGAGATTGTGTTATCGATTTCAAGGGTATTTGGGACAATTACCTTCCTCTTATTGAGTTTGCCTACACCAATAGATACCATTCCAGCATTTATATGGCCCCTTATAAAGCTTTGCATGGGCCTAGATGTGGATCTCCCGTTGGTCAGTTTGAAGTAGGTGAAGCAGCTTTCATAGGGCATCATTCAGTCCTTTATTCTACGGAGAAAGTGCAACTCAATAGAGATAGACTTAAGACGGCCCAGAGTCGTCAGAAATCTTATGGAGATGTAAAAATAAGGGAACTAGAGTTCCAAGTTGATGTTTTTGTTTTCTTGAAAGTGTCATCTATGAAAGGGGCGATGATATTTTGAAAGAAGGGAATCTCAGTCCTAGATATGTATGCCCTTATAATATCTTGAAAAGGTTTGGCAAGGTGGCATATGAGTTAGAGTTGCCAGCGCAATTAGCAACAGTGCATCCAGTTTTCCACATCTTACTCTTGAAGAAGTGTGTGGGTGATCCAGCCTCTGTAGCGCCATTAGAGAGTGTGGAAGTCAAAGATAGTTTTTTTTATGAGGATGCACCAGTTGATATTCCTGAACGTCAGGTTAGAAGGTTGAGAAAAAAGAAATCGCTTCAGTCAAGGTTTGGTGGAAGAGTCCGTCCGTAGGGGGAGGTACTTGGGAAGCAGAAACAATCATGAAAGCCAAGTATCCTCACCTCTTTCCTTTCGATTCAACTCTAGCTTTAGGTAATAGTTCCTCTCAAGTTTTTCATACATTCATGAATAAATTCATCCATAGAATCATGTTCCCTCAGGTTGTGCTTGCATTTTAGCGTATTTGCATGTTCTTGGAACTCAATAAAGTCAGAAACTCAGTTCTTAGTGTTAGCAGTAGGGATTGCAGCTCTCTCCCTCGATTTCAGCTAGTTTAGTCTTTATTTGACAATGATTGTTCCCAAGGGGGAGATAATGTAACACCCCGTATCTAAAATAGACCAAAAATCACGTTTTCAGAACATCTGCAGGTGTAATCAATGGTTACCACCGACGGATCCTAGCATGACCCACGACCTGTGCTGCACATCCGTCGTTTGAGTCTGAAACCCCCAAAAAAATCAGCTTAAAAAATTTGTGTAAGTGTCAAATGATGTACGGACCTACGGTCCGTAGTCTGTGTTTGTTGATCAACACCCCATTTACCCACTCTCTGACATGAACCACAATTGACCAGCACGGAGCGTCGTTCGATCAACGGTCCGAAGATATGACCGTAGATGTAAATTGGTAGACAATTAGGGGAAAATGTAGTTGGGTCAACTTCAAATGGTAATAACTATCAACATAAAATGATTTAGGTGTCCCATGACATACAAAAAGATAGATAATTGAATTAGCTTGCAATAGCTACCGACCTTGCTAAATTCGGACCTCCTAGTAAAAATTTATGCCCGTTTTAGTGAAGGTCTGTCGAACAGACACAACCTAACGACCCAAACGACGGACCGCCGAGTGAACGACGGACCGTCAGTCCAGGTCGCCGTTTGGTCCGACAGCAATTAACTCAGGGGTGTTTTGGTCTTCTTACACTTTGTTTAAACCCCATGATACGTCGTTTTAACCCTAAATAATCATATTTTAGTGTGTTTAAGCCTAGAATAACTAGAACTTACATAAGTCAAATAATTAATCAAAAATTGAAAAAATTAGAAGCAAGAAAGGAGAAAAAGGTCAAAAACCCTAGGTCAAGAACACAATAAGGTTCCAGCAATCCCAACCCCAAAATCTAAGTGTTTCTCCGTGAATTTCATCACCAGGTATGTGGAATTTCACTAGTGGGTTCCGTTCACCCATTGGATCCCTAGTTTTCAGTCAGATTCTTGATTGTCATATCATGATTAGACCTAGGGTTTCTAGAACTTCAACAAAACTTCATGAATTAATTAGTTATATGTTCCAAATCAAATTTCCATGTTATTATTCAATGTAACAAATTAATTTCAGAACACTAGCTATGTATTTCTTTAGTTCTTGAACTACAAATGCTAGGTCAGATATTTAAGTTATTTAAGTATGCATGCCTAAGTTATTAATGCATCATTATCAGATTAAATGTTGCATTCTCAGTTTGCATGTTAAGTTTTGAGCTATCCAATATTTACAGAAATTTAGACATAATAAATTAACTACATAAAATCAATGGGATTAGAATAATACCAAGTTGGACTAGGGTTCAGCATACCCAATTAGTTCCAGAACTACTAGCCAAGTAAGTTGCAAGCCCCTTTGTGGGCAATCGGTTTAGTGATCACGCCAGCATGCCTTTATACCTCTGGCAGGGTATATTAGTTCCTCTCTATGGAGCGTACTCATCAGACTCCACATTTATCTCATGTGGTTTAATTATCAGTTATTAGTAGCTTCCACAGTTTAGTATGACTCTATTGCATTGACCATTTATCATTATATTCATTATTCAGTTTCAGCATGCCATAAATTGGTTATCTCAACATTCAATATATCATGTTTAGATTACTATACCTGCTTTCGTGGTTGTTCAAGTATGTTTTATTTCAGCTTTACTTTATCCTATATGCTCAATACCTTCAAATGCTGACAAATACGTGTGCTACACCTTCTCGTGATGTAGGTTTAAGGTTTTCAACATCCAGATTACGGTCAAATTCATTCTCGATCTTCTGTTCAGTAGAGTAAGTGGTGATTCCTCATTCTCCGAGGACAATAGTCATGATTTTATTTCAGTCATCTAGTTTAAGTTTTTCCTACACTTAGTTGGTGTTTGTCCCAGCATTTCTAGTCAGTTAGAGGCTTATTTTGAAACATAGTTAGTTTCAGCATAGTATTGAGTTAATATTTCCTTTGTATTAAATTCATCAGTATTTCAAATATCTAAGTTATAGAATATGGGTATTCCCGTTATATTCAGTTTAAATTATGATTTAGCTTCCACATTAGTTTATTTTCTTTAGCGTGCTCGTGATATTGTCAGCAGGGCTAGCTTGGGATGACTTGTGGTCATAGCTTCCGTGTCCGCGTCTCAAGGGTAGCGTGGGCGTGATTCAACACCTATCTCCCAAAATAAAGGATATTGTAATGTGCGAAAATTGACAATAGTAACTGAAAATCCCATTGGTAACAACTTTTTTTTTGTCATTTATTTTTATGTTAAATCATGCATAATTCATAGCTAAATGAGCATTGTAATTTGACAGTAATTTTTTTCTCTTAAATAATGACTCTTAGTGTTTATTTATTCATTTCTACAGTATAAATAAGGAAAAAGATCAGAAGAATAAGAAAAAAGCCCAAATAAAGAAGAAAAAGATAAATGTCAGTGCTAGAAGGTGAGAGACGTCACGTCACTCTCTTAATATTTTATTTTAAATATATCAATTACTTTTTCCTAACTTTACCATTCATGATTGAGCTTTATGTCACATATAATATATGTTTCTAGTGTCGTTTCTAGTAATCATTAAATTTTTGTTAACATTCATTATAGTACAAAAATGATAACTACCTACTAAGAATGATAAAAAAATATAAAATTAACAAAATATCTATAATAATATTAATATAATAAAAATAATAAAAGTACTAATTTAATATAATGAAACAACCTACATTTAATTATAATGTATATGCCTATGGCTTTATTACAAGCTATAAAGTTTATTTTTTCAATTGCTAATTGTTTGTTTTATTGGGTTTGAGTGTAGCAAATATATTTGAGAAATTCTCCAAATTCGGAGTGCCACCATGGTGTATTTCATTTGGCCCCGCAGGAACTGTGCGCATGGATTGAAAAAAATTTAACTCTATGAAAGATCGAAAAATCTCTTTGACCTTTAACTCCATAAAAGAAGGACAACCGTAGATACAAAAATATGTAAATTACTCATGATGAAACTAAAACATTATATGATTTTTCTTTTTATCTGTTAATTGCTTCGATCTTCATTCATTATATGATGTTTCAAAATTTATTGATGGACTCAATAGAATAAATAGACACTGATTTTCTTACCAAAAAGTATCAAATATGGTTAGTTACCTTAACATTGAGATTTATGTTATCTTCAATAGATTAAATTGATATGGATTTCTTACCCAAAAAAATGGCAAATAAGACTAGTTATCTTAGTTAAATGATTTTTGTTATCTCAATCTCAATTATAATATAAGGGTGTGTTTGGTATAAAGGAAAATGTTTTCAAATTTTCTCATGTTTGTTTGGGTTAAATGTTTTGAAAATAATTTTCGAAATCAACTCATTTTCATCAAATTTAAGGAAAAAGACTTCCGTTAAAGACTCAAGGAAAATATTTTCCAAAAGTTTCTTCCATCATCATTTTAATTTTTTTTTTTTAGAAAATCAATTTATTTTGTCCCAGCGTTCAAACCAGCTCCTCCAACCACCCCTCCCCCACCCCTCCCGCCTCTTAAAAAAAATAATTTGAAGCTAGATTTTTAAGAAATGTTATTAGCTTCAATCTTTTTACTCCACCCTCACCCCTACCCCTAGCCCCCTACCCCACCCCCATAAATAAATATTAAAAGTTCTTTTTAAAAGATATTTCTAATTTCAATTTAAAATTTTTACCTCCCCCAACCCTGCCCTCACCAACCCCACCCCCATATCTACCTATCCTTCCATCAATCCATCTCTCTCTCTCTCTCTCTCTCTCTCTCTATATATATATATATATATATATATATATATATATATATATATATATATATATATATATATATATATATATGCATACACACACACATTCATCCATCCTTGTATCTATCTATCTATCTATCTATCTATCTATCTATCTATTTATCTATTTATCTATCGATGTATCAATATATTCATCCATCCATCCATGTATATGTTTGTCATATAATTCATGCCAACATTTATGTTTTATGAAATCATTATTATGCATTTATATTCATGATTTTTTTGCAAAACAATTAGAAAATTATGAATATCAATTTGATAAGATTTCAATGCATGAATCTGATGAAACAAACTGTTTCGGTGAATGTCCTCCGTGATCTTTGGTGTTCATTGTTCATCCAAAATTCAACACATTGAACACATTAAATGATTTACCTTTACTTGTAAAACTAAGACTTAGCTTGTTCAGGTGTTACTTGTTACATTTCCTAGATGCAAACCTGTCGAATTCTTGCCTTAGTGCGATACAATCTCTAACTCACTTGAAGTACCTTGAGATTTATGTAAAAAAAATTGTGGATATCACATGCTTTCTTCAAACTTTAATACCTCAATCTTCTTATTCTCTAAGGACATCACTTGCAGCTGTTGAAAAATGACGCACACAAGATTTGAAGTTACTAAGTTGGCATGATAAGCAGAATAATATTCTTGGCATGACAAATCCATTTATTTTGTTTGTCATTGTTGCTAGAAGCACATTTTATATTCATTAATCAATTAAGTAGTAATATTATTTATTTAATTTGATATATTTTAAAATTTAACTGTGTAATTACATTTGTCCAACCAAACAGGATAAAAGGAATTACAATGTAATCACAATGTGGCAAACAAATAGGCCAACGTAGTTATCAGACTGTCTAATTACTAGGCTTATTATTACTACCGTAGTAACTACACCAACTCAAATTACCTAGTGGCTTTCCAAAAAGACCCTTAAACTTTAAATATGGGTAGAAATTGACATTTCTTTAGTATTATTATTATTATTTACTTCACTCAATTTTGTAAAGTTATCTCACCAACAAAAATTTTAAAAGTATCAATACAAACAATGTCATCATTGTCTTTTCTCTTGAGACTTGATACTTTCAAATTTTACTTCTTGAAAAGAAGTATAAGCGGTCGTATCAAGTAAAGAACCTTACAATGAGGTTGGGGTCGATCCCACGAGGAAAATAATTTAGACATAACTTTAACCTAGTATTACTTTTATTTAGTTAATTCTTTTCCAAGAAACAAGTAACAAAAAAAGGGTTTTTAAGCAATAACTGTAATTAGCTATTTCTAAGTAAATAAGTAACAAGTTCAAAGATTTGATTTTTATCATGTAATGAGAGTAACTAGGGCTTAAGTGTTCCCTACAGGTTCATAATGTGGTAATTCTAGCTGTAACAATATTTTCCTAGTATCTTGCATGCAAAGTTGTAAGTTATGTATCTCTAATTCATTGGTATAGCAACGAGGAATTTTCACGCCGCACCTTGGTCCGGCTAAGCGTGTATGCTTTACTAAACCATACCTTTACCTCATATTAATATTCATAATCTATGTTTTGCTTAGTAGTTACTTTGCACAAACCGACATTATCCTATTAGATAGTGTATACTAAATCTACGTTGATAATTCATTTCTTATTATCTACCTCCTTGGTCCGACAAGTTGCAACAAGGCGAGTTCTAATGCGTGCACTAGTTAAAAAGACTTTTAAATGAAAGAATTATCAATACATGCAAGACACTATTCGAGCATTGTTATTTTAGCTAGATTTTACCTTGTTATTTACCCATGTTCCCACAACCCTAGTTATGAATCTTAGTTACCCATGTTAATAATCACACAATACATATTAATTAGATAAGAGTTCATGCACTTACTTTTATGAGATTGAAGAAATCCAGAAGATTACTTGAATTAATCAAAAACTTGCAACAAATGATCCCGGAAAATAAAGTAATTTTCACAAAATCCCAAAATTCAACACTAAGAACAATAAAACTAGAAAATATCCAAGAGTCTAACCCCAAAAATGAGGTTTTTACAACTATTTATAATAAAAGAGTTCTTACAAAAGAGGAAAATCTATTTAAGGAAAATCTGCCCAAAAAACGCGTCTGAGTCGACGACTGGAGTGACAGACCATCGAGGTCATGAAGGATCGTCGAGGCCCTCCGTCGTTCCATACTTAACTTCTTTTTTTGCTGTTTCCTCACCAACTTTCTGTTACCATCGACGGACATAGATGACGGACTGTTGCGTGCACGACGGTCCGTCGATGGCTTTCATTCTTCAATACTTAGAATCCTTTGAAGATGGGTATGGGGCTACTTTTTGTTAACATTGCGAAAGTGCATGACGGTCTGTCATGGCTATGACGGTTCGTCGAGAGCCTCCGTAAACCCACACTTGATCTGAATTCCCCAAATTCCATTAGCAGCTTTTTTCAGCACAATTCTCCCATGTTCTCCTTCTGTATAGATTTCCTGCAAACAAAGAGAAAACTAAATTAATACCAATATAAAAAGGCCTTAAAAACACACTAAACTTAAGAAAAAAGCATTGAAAGTACCGTGAAATTACGGTACAACAAGACTATGAACATACATGATGGACACCATTTAAGTATAATTTTTCTCTTAAATATTCATATTTGAAATTTAATATGTGGATGACTCTAAAAAGGATTATCATAAATATTTTAATATTTTATTTTTATATGTAATTTATCTTTTACCAATTAATATTTGAGTAAGACAATCATAGAGAGATAATTCTACAAAAAAAACATATACTTATTGTTACAACAAATGATGGTAAAATTGAGGTTTTAGTATATGTGATACATATAACTTGATCAGTTCTTTGTTATATATATATATATATATATATATATATATATATATATATATATATATATATATATATATATATATATATTTCAGTAGCACAATTTAATATTAATATATAAACAACATAACCATTGGTTAAAAATATTTAATTTCTTTAAGTTTATACCTTATCTTTATAGAATTGTAGTCTTCTCCTTTTTCTTGCTACATACATATCATATAATTGTTTTCTAATGAAAGTATCTATAATTTTATAGAAGTTGTATCGTGATATAATATATTAAACTTTTTAAATAATAAAACTTTATAGATGAAAAGAATTTAATGTATTGTTTATAGAATCTTTAATTTGATTCAAGATTACTTTATGGTCAATCACTATTTTATTATCTATTTTTGTATGGGATATTTTTCAAAGCAATAATATTTTAACATTTAATAGGATCACTTTGCAATACTTTCAATTTATTCAAAATTGCAATATTTTAGTTTGTTATGGGTTGATTTATATATTATTTTTCTTTATTTAACTAAACATAGTATAATTAAAAAATAACAAGCTAGAGAAAATTAGGGGGAGGAGGGGGGGGGTTTCAAATTGGGTTAATTTGACATACTTTTGTCACAATGTATTTACTTTATTTATCTAAATTATGTATCCTCTCTTGAATCATATTCATTTCAATATGTATGTGATTTGTACTTGTATTCATTCTAGTTTTCATGTTGTATTTTGTATAATGAAATATGTATTTTTTTTATTAGTTTGTATTCTTTCCAATAAATATGTCAAATGAATCTATAGTTATTTAAGAAATATATTTGTATTCATGTATTTTTTTCATTGTAAATTTATTTTTCTCTAAAATTTTGTTTTCTTTCCTAAGTCGTATTCATTTCAATTGGTATATTATTTGTATGTGTACTCATTCTAGTTTTTATATTGTATTTTGTATAACGATGTATAAAATACAATAATAATATGATGAAAAAGTGAAAATAAAACAGAAAAACAATAGATGAACATTTATTGTAATCATTTTTAATTAAAATACATAACTAGTTGGTATACCGTTGGAATAAATATAAATTAGGAATAAATATAAGATTCATAAATTATGCAACGTGAAATTGTGAATAAATACAAATATTAATAGTATACCTACTAGTTTAAATATGAATTGAGAAATAATACAAAATTCTGAAGAAAATAAAACAATAGAAACAAAACAAACTAATAGAAAGTTATTCTTCCTATAAATAAAATACATAACTAGTTAGCATACATTTACTATGAATACAAATTAAGAACAAATACAAAATTTATTGACTAAGCAACATGAGATTTTGAATGAATACATCTTTTAGGGGGTCTCTTGGTACATAGATTAATAATGGAGGGATTAGTAATAGTAAGATTAGCAATGTCGGCATTAGTAATGCTAGAATTAGTAATGAATGGATTATTTTTACTAAGTGTTTGATTCATTGTTTCCACCTCATCTTGTCTTTGGATTAAGAAATTATAGAAAACTTCTTTCCAATTATACCCTTGAATTGTTATGCAATTTGGTTAAGGTAAATAATTATCGGGCAATAGTATTTTTTTATGGTCTTCTAACTGGCTACGAAAAGAACAACTTTGTTGTCATGTTTGACTTTTTTTTCCACTTAAATTAATTGAGGATACATAGTTATCATCTTAGTAAATTGATCACTTACAAAATGACAATTTTTATTTTAAAAAAAAAATATAAACTATCTACTTTTAAAATTGAAAAGATGGTAAACAATAGTAAAATTGACTAAACCATCTACTTTACACATAAAAATTGCAAGTTGAAATGCATTCAATTTTATAAATTTTTTAAAACAAATAATTAGAAAACTGCACAAACATATAGATATGCATATACATATATACATAGATACATACATAAATACATTCATACATACATACATATATACATACGTATAATTTGTAAGCTAAATTTATTTTGAGGGATATTTATGCTTTAATAGACTTATCACATGGTATTATATGCATGTATTACTAATACCTAAAATGGAAGGTATGAGTAATACATCGTATAATATCATGTAGGAAGTATAACTAATCCATGGATGTCACGACCCAAAACGAGCCGCGAGTGGCACCCACACTTATCATACTATGTGAGAAAACCAACAAATCTAAACCCCAATATTTACCACCATTTCAAGCATAATGAACAAAATAATAAGCGGAAGACTCAAAATCTTATTAATATAACCAGTACATAAGCTTCTAAAAGTTTATCAACTATTATTCCCAAAACCTGGAAGTCATCACACCAAGAACATCTACCTTCAAATTTCTAATTCTAAGAGTATTCAAGAAGATAAAATAAGTAAAAGAGATGGTCCATGTCCGAAGTTCAAGACATTAAGACGTGAAGAAGAGAATCCAGTCCGAGCTAGGAACACTAGCTCACCCTGAAATCTGATATGCTGAAGACTAGCTAGAGTTGCGGATGAGTCGAAGTCGATGGTACGTTTGCTGCACTCCACAAATAACAAAAAGAAAAATACAAGTAGGGGTCAGTACCGGGAGCAGGTACTGAGTAGGTATCATCGGCCAACTCAAAATAGAATGCAATATACATTGAGTAATAATATAAAATCAACTACAATACTCAACAGGTGGCACCAACAAGTACAAGAACCATTGGCAACAAGACCAAGCACACCTATGAGGACTCAAGCCTCCACACCATACTCATTTGGGAAAAAAAGGTTCTTTAAGTTTGAGTATATTACCATAATTCAAGATTCATTCTCTTTATTCCTCTAGTGTCGGAACGTGACACTCTGATCCCCTAATACTACGTGTCGGTTCGTGACACCCGATCCCCTAATACTACGTGTTGATTCGTGACACGTGATACCCTAATACTACGTGTCGGTTCGTGAAACCCGATCCCCTAATACTACGTGTCGGTTCGTGACACCCAATCCCCTAACACTACGTGTCGGTTCGTGTCACCCGATCCCCTAATACTACGTGTCGGTTTGTGACACCCGATCCATTAACCTCATTCTTTTAGTTCATCAAGCCTTCTTTTATATCAAGGCATCATCATTAACAGAGTGGATTTAAGGTTTTTAAGATTCCACAGTAACATCATTATAATCCCTCACCATTTACATAATCACAACATCCAACAACACAATTAAGCATATAGAAGACTTTACAATACCACCCAATACATATCAATCGCTATTTAGAGTTTACTATAAAATAGCATAAACCATAACCTACCTCCAATGAAGAATCATGATCAAGCAAGCAACTTCTCAACGCCTTTTAGCTTTCCTCTTCGCTTCTCTCTTTTTCTCGCTCGTTCTCCCTCTCATTCTGTCTCTTTCTTTCTTCTTTTACCCTAATTATCATATAATTTAATATGATAAAAGTAACCCATAATTTATTTTAAGGTTATCTCCTTTAACCATCAAGTAAATAAGTTATTAAACTTACCCACTAATTTCATACAGTTTGTCATAAATAGTCCAATACACCCCTTAAAACTTTTAGCAGAAATCCGACCCAGTCGAGGTTACGCAGCTCGTGACGGCCCGTCGTGCCTGCGACGGTCCGTCCTGCAGGGTCATCACAGAGTTCAGAGAGTCAATTATAGCGAAGATGATTGTGACGGTCCGTCGTGTCTACGACAGTCTGTGCTGCACTTCCGTTGCGAAGTTCAGAGAGTTGGTTCCCCGTACCCAAATATCAGAGTTTAAGTGTTTTGGCTCGAAGACACTCGACGGTCCGTCATGACCATGATGGTCTGTCGTGTGATCCGTCGACACAGTGAGTTATTATCAAAAGTAATTCTACTGCTCGAAATGACTAACCAGGTCGTTACAATAGATATTAATTTACCCATCGTTCGTCCTCGAACGATCACAAGAAGAAAAATAAGGGCGAGAAACAGTACCTGAATCTGTAAAAAGGTGTGGATATCTTTCTTGCATATCAGCCTCCTTCTCCCAAGTGGACTCTTTAACTGGCCGATTCTTCCATTGGAACTTAATGGATGCAATCTCCCTTGATCTCAACTTGCGGACTTCTCTATCTAAAATGGCAACAGGCTCCTCCTCATAAGATAAATTCTCATCAAGAAGAACTGAGTCCTAACGAATAATGTAGTTTCCATCTCCATGGTATATTTTCAGCATAGACACATGAAATATCGGGTGCACCCCTGAGAGTCCTGGAGGCAATGCCAATTCATAAGCCACCTACCCCACGCGCTTCAGAACATCAAATGGACCATTGTACCTTGGACTAAGCTTACCTCGCTTACCAAACCGCATCACCACTTTCATGGGCGAAACCTTTAGCAAGACATGCTCACCCTCCATAAAATCCAAGTCTCTAACTTTTCGGTATGCATATTCATTCTGCCTGTTCTGAGCGGCTAGAAGCTTTTCCTGAATGCCTTTCACTTTATCTAAAGATTCCCTCAGAAGGTCAGTACCCCAAGGTCTAACCTCAAATGCATCCAACAACCCAATGGGAGACCTATATCTTCTCCCATACAGTGCCTCAAATGGGGCCATATCAACACTTGAGTGATAGCTATTGTTGTATGAGAACTCTGCTAAGGGTAAGAAGTTATCCCAATGACCATCAAATTCTATCACACATACACGAAGCATATCCTCCAAAACCTGAATCATTCGCTCAGACTGACCATCGGTCTAAAGGTTAAATGCAGGACTAAGATCCAACCTAGTACCTAATTCAGCATGCAATTTTTTCCAAAACTTAGAAGTAAACTGCGTACCTCTATCTGTTATGATGGAAAGTGGAACTCCATGTAATCGAACAATTTCTGAGATATAAAGTTTGGCTAACTTCTCTGCATTGTAAGTCACCTTGACCGGAATGAAATGAGCAGACTTAGTTAATCTATCAACAATTACCCAAATGGAGTCATACTTACCCATTGTCTTTGGAAGACCAACCACGAAGTCCATTGCAATTCTCTCCCACTTCCATTCAGGAATGGGCATTCTCTAAAGTGTCCCTCCGGGCCTCTGGTGTTCATACTTTACCTGCTGACAATTCGGGCATTGAGCAAGAAAATCAACAATGTCACGCTTCATCCTACTCCACCAAAAATGTTGTTTTAAGTCATGATACATCTTGGTTGCACCAGGATGTATAGAATACCTTGAACTATGAGCCTCTGTAAGAATAGTGTGAATCAAATCATCGACGCGGGGTACACATACCCTTCCCTTAATTCTCAAAACGCCTTCCTCATTGATTTTTGCTTCTTTAGCCTCTCCTCACAATACCATATCTCGAATCCGAATCAGTTTCTCATCAGTAAACTGCTTTCCCTTAATCTTGTCAAGAAAGGAAGATCTTTCCTCCACACAGGCCAAAAATCCTCCCTTCTCTAGTACTTCCAGCCTCATAAAGTCATTAGCCAGAGTATGAAGCTCTCTAGCCAATGGGCGTCTAGAAACCTGCAAGTGAGCTAGACTTCCCATGCTCTCTACCTTTCTACTTAAAGCATCTGCCACAACATTAGCTTTTCCCGGATGATACAAGATAGTGATATCATAGTCCTTCAGTAGTTCCATCCATCTCCTCTGTCTCAAATTCAAATCTTTCTAAGTAAAGACATACTGTAAACTACGATGATCCGTATAGACTTCACACTTAACCCCATATAAATAATGTCTCCATTGCTTTAATGCAAACACTACCGCAGCCAACTCCAAATCATGGGTCGGATAGTTGCGTTCATGCACCTTTAGTTGCCTCTAAGCATAAGCAATTACATTCTTCTCTTGCATTAGCAATGCACCCAACCCAGAATAAGATGCATCACAATAAACAATGAAATTCTTACCTTCAACTAGCAGGGTAGGAATTGGTGTAGTAGTCAACAAGGTCTTGAGTTTCTGAAAGTTTTCTTCACATTCGTCCGACCATAAAAATGGAACACTCCGCTTAGTTAAATTTGTCAATTGGGAAGCAACAGAAGAAAATCCCTTGACAAATCGACGGTAGTAGCTAGCTAAACCAATAAAGCTCCTTACCTCTGTAACATTAGTAGGTCTTACCCAACTCTTCACTGCTTCGATCTTAGAAGGATCCACCATCAATCCATCCTTAGAAACCACATGAACCAAGAAGGACACTGAATCTAGCCAAAACTCACACTTGGAGAATTTGGCATAAAGTTTTTTCTCCCTCAACACTTCCAACACAATTCTCAAATTCTCCTCATGTTCTTTCCTGCTCTTTGAGTATATCAGTATTATCAATGAATATAATAACAAAGAGATCCAGATATGGCTTAAAAATCCTGTTCATCAGGCTCATGAAAGCAGCAGGGGCATTCGTAAGCCCAAAAGACATTATTAAGAACTCATAATGCCCATACCTGGTTCGAAAAGCAATCTTTGGCACATCTGCTGCCCGTATTTTCAATTGATGATAACCAGACCTCAAATCAATTTTTGAGACGGTACAAGCACCTTGTAACTGATCAAACAAATCGTCAATGTGAGGAAGAGGGTACTTGTTCTTAATAGCTACCTTATTCAGTTTCCTGTAGTCTATGCACATTCGAAAACTTTCATCCTTCTTCTTTACAAACAAAACAGGAGCACACCAAGGGGATGCACTTGGTCTATTAAAGCCTTTACCTAAAAACTCTTGAAGTTGGGCCTTTAACTCAAATAACTCAGCGGGAGCCATTCTATAAGGGGGTATGGAAATGGGGCGAGTACGCGGCTCCAGATCAATACAGAAATCAATATCTCTATCCGGTGGCATACCAGGAAGGTCTGCAGGAAACACATCCAGAAACTCACGGACTATCGAAACAGACTCAATCGAAGGTACTTGGGAAGTATCATCCCTGAGGTGTGCCAATAAAGCTAAAACCCTTTCCTAACCATTCTCTTAGCACGAAGAAAGGAGATGATACGAACTGGAGTGGAAGTGTAGTCACCCTCCCACACTAACGGATCTGTCCCAGGCTTGGCCAACGTTACAGTTTTAGCATTACAATCTAAGATTGCAAAATTTTGAGAAAGCCAAGTCATACCCAGAATTACATCGAAATCAACCATTTCTAGGATAACCAAGTCTACATGAGTATTTCTCCCCACAAAAGTCACAAGACAAGACCTATACACTTTCTCAACTATCACAGACTCACCCACCAGAGTAGAAACACGAATAGGCATGTCAAGCAAATCACAATGTAAATCAAAACCAGTAGCAAATGAGGAAGATACATATGAAAATGTGGATCCAGGATCAAATAATACAGAAGCCATGCAATCACAAACCAAAAGATTACCTGTGATAACAGCATCAGATGTCTCTGCTTCAGACCTCCCGGGGAAAGCATAACAATGGGCCCTATCACCTGTCTGCCCGTTGCCCCTACCATGTTGTGCTGCAGTAGCTCCAGCTTGCCCTCCACCCTGACTGATTTGGTGACCACCATTACCTTGTCCACTACGTCCTCAAGAATGACGGCCTCTCCCATGACCACCTCTACCTGTAACTATTGGGGGTCTGTAACTCTGTTTTAGACAAAACCTCCGAATATGTCCAGTCTCTCCGCATCCATAACACTCTCTGGATTCAAGCATAGGTCTCTATGAGAACGACGGAGTCTGGAGATAACCTCCAAACTCAGAGAAATGTTTACCGGTCTGCGGTGGACCCCCAGCTACAGCTTGCACTGAAGACTGAATGGGTCGGGCTGGGTAACCTCCTGAACTCTGCCCTCTGGAGTAAGACCCACCAAACTCACCTCTCTTACGGAACTTCTTAGATGTCTACGCCAGGGTGATGTCGTCTGGCTTCACCCCCTCCACCTCTATTACGAAATCAAACACTTCCTGAAAGGATTTTGCTGCAGCAGCTACCTGTAAGGCTGGGATCTGCAAATATGACCTCAATCCCTTCATAAAACGATGAATCCGCTCTTGTGGACTGAAGGAAAGCTGGGTGGCATACCTGGATAGTGCACGAAACTTAGCCTCATAAGTAGTAACCGACATCCTGCCTTGCTCTAGGTTCAGGAACTCATCTCTCCTCCTATCCGTTAAAGTCCGGGGTGAATACTTCTCCATAAATAAGCTAGAGAATGATGCCCATGTCATAGGTGGTGACTGTGCTGGTTGACACTCAACGTCAAATCGTTCTAATATGCCCATCGTATGTAGAAGCTCATGACAATCAACCAGGAAGTCATAGGCATCCTCAGATTCAGCGCCCTTGAAGACTGGAGGTTTCAACTTCAAGAATTTAGTGAAAAGTTCATGCTGATCACTCGTCATTATAGGCCCTGTAGTCAATCGAGGAAACGTGCCTACTTCCAATGAGGCATCCATGCGGGGAGCAACAGTAGCTGCATGTTGTACTCCCGGAACATGAGGTACTGGTGCAGAAAACACTGGAGGTGTCTGGCCCTGATCAGATAACCCCCTAAGATAAGCAAGAACTTGGTTAATCATCTCTGGGGTAGGTTGGGGTGGTAATTCCTCATCTTGCACGTGCTCATTTTCCCCATCCTCACCCTCTCTTACTACCTCATTAGTAGGTGGAGGAGTCACCGCCCTATTACTTGCTGGAACACGTGTTCGTCCTCTTCCTCTAAAGGACGTCATCCCGCGACCTCTACTACGGCCTCTTGCCACTGCTCCTCTTCGAGCTACAGCCCCAGTGGCTGGCTCAGACGCATCCTGTCTTGCCGGTGTTGGTGTTGGCGCAGTTGTTGCTCTAGTTCTAACCATCTGCGAAATAGAGTGAAGATTGTGAGATACCAATTTATATCACCTAGATACCAATTGGATCCAAGTAATACCACGAAAGAAAGAAAAAATGGAATTTTCCTAAAGTCCTATAGCCTCTCAAAGAAAAGTAAAGGCGTCCCCCTACCGTTCCTCAAGACTCTACTAGACTTGTTCTTGTGTGATGAGACCAACGAACCTAATGCTCTGATACCAAGATTGTCATGACCCAAAACGAGCCGCGAGTGGCACCCACACTTATCCTACTATGTGAGCGAACCAACAAATCTAAACCCCAATATTTACCACCATTTCAAGCATAATGAACAAAATAATAAGAGAAAGACTCAAAATCTTATTAATATAACCAATACGTAAGCTTCTAAAAGTTTATCAACTATTATTCCCAAAACCTGGAAGTCATCACACCAAGAACATCTACCTTCAAATTTCTAATTCTAAGAGTATTCAAGAAGCTAAAATAAGTAAAAGAGATGGTCCATGTCCGAACTTCAAGACATCAAGACGTGAAGGAGAGAATCCAGCACGAGCTAGGAACAGTAGCTCACCCTGAAATCTGATATGATGAAGACTTGCTAGAGTTGCGGACGAGTCGAAGTCAATGGTACGTTTGCTGTACTCCACAAATAACAAAGAGAAAAATACAAGTAGGGGTCAGTACAAGGAGCACGTACTGAGTAGGTATCATCGGCCAACTCAAAATAGAAAGCAATATACATTGAGTAATAATATAAAATCACCTACAATACTCAACAGGTGGCACAACAAGTACAAGAACCATTGGCAACAACACCAAGCACACCTATGAGGACTCAAGCCTCCAAACATACTCATTTGGGAAAAAAAGGTTCTTTAAGTTTGAGTATATTACCATAATTCAAGATTCATTCTCTTTATTCCTCTTGTGTCGGAACGTGACACTCCGATCCCCTAATACTACGTGTCTGTTCATGACACTCGATCCCCTAATACTACGTGTCGGTTCGTGACACCTGATCCCCTAATACTACGTGTCGGTTCGTGACACCCGATCCCCTAATACTACGTGTCGGTTCGTGACACCCGATCCCCTAATACTACGTGTCGGTTCGTGACACCTGATCCATTAACCTCATTCTTTTAATTCATCAAGCCTTCTTTTATATCAAGGAATCGTCATTAACAGAGTGGATTTAAGGTTTTAAGATTCCACAGTAACATCATTATAATCCCTCACCATTTACATAATCACAACATGCAACAACACAATTAAGCATATAGAAGACTTTACAATACCACCCAATACATATCAATCGCTATTTAGAGTTTAATATAAAATAGCATAAACCATAACCTACCTCCACCGAAGAATCGTGATCAAGCAAGCTACTTCTCAATGCCTTTTTGCTTTCCTATTCGCTTCTCTCTTTTTCTCGCTCGTTCTCCCTCTCTTTCTGTCTCTTTCTTTCTTGTTTTACCCTAATTATAATTTAAGTTAATATGATAAAAGTAACCCATAATTTATTTTAAGGTTATATCCTTTAACCCCCAAGTAAATAAGTTATTAAACTTACCCACTAATTTCATACAGTTTGTCATAAATAGTCCAAAACACCCCTTAAAACTTTTAGCAGAATTCCGACCCAGTCGAGGTTACGCAGCTCGTGACGGTCCGTCGTGCCTGCGACGGTCCGTCCTACAGGGTCGTCACAGAGTTCAGAGAGTCAATTTTAGCGAAGATGCTTGTGACGTTCCGTCGTGTCTACGACGGTCCGTGCTGCACTTCCGTTGCGAAGTTCAGAGAGTTAGTTCCCCGTACCCAAATTTCAGGGTTTAAGTGTTTTGGCACGAAGACACTCGACGGTCTGTCGTGACCATGACGGTCCGTCGTGTGATCCGTCGACACATTCACTTATTATCAAAAGTAATTCAACTGCTCGAAACGACTAAACATGTCGTTACAATGGATTAGTTAGCATGGACCAAATTCCCTACTAAACATAGTACTAAATAATAACATACATATTATATTGACTATTGGTTTTAATGAGGCCTACCAGACGACCTTTAAAAGCATAAATAATGGTTTAAATACAAACTTAGAAATAATACAAAATTTTAAAAGAAATTATAAAAACAAAACAATCTAATAAGAAATTTTCTTCACCTTGGTCTTCATCATGTTTTTCGAAATCTTCTACACCCAATTTTTTTAATTTATGAATATTGTCTTTACCTGACATTGCTATCTTGAACTTGAATGCGGATAGAATCATGAAGAAATATAGATGTCCTCTTTTGAGCCATTTTCACTGCATAGCCTACATTTTGTAGTGAAAATTCCCAAAAAAGTTGACTAAAAATGTAAGTAAACTTACTTAAAAATCGAGAATAATAACGAAAATATGTAATATGAATAATGAGAACTATAAACGGTGACATAGAAAACAAATCAAAAGAAATCTAAAAATCTAATCGAAATTATCTTAATCAAATTCAAAATCAGATGAAATAATGTTTACCTGATTGTTTGCCGACCAACAAAATCCTTGATTAATGCATAGATTTTTTTGAAGAATCAAATTTTGAATAACTTTTATTTGAAAATTGAAGAGAATTTGGGAACTTCAAAGGTGCAAATTTTCTTAGAATAACGTGAAATGAGGAGAAACGTACAAGATGAGGGGAGAATATTGTATTTAATTTTATTTGAATTTGCTATTTTAGATTTTGTCGAATTATGGAATCTTTTAATTAATAAAAGGAAATGTCAAAAATAATAAACCGTGAAAAACAAATTATTTTTGAAAACATTGTAATGATGTTTTAAAAAAATATTTTTAAGTGTTGTTATTTTGACTAAATATGTTATATATTATGATTATGTAGCTAACAAAAAGTGCATCATCTTGTGACATAGAAAGTTATTTAAGACCTCTCTTTGGCGAAGAAATACAATTGCAATATGTTTTTTAGACTTTTTTCTATTTATTGTTATTAATATGCAATATAAAATATTAATAATATCGCTCATTTAACTCTTTTAATTGTACTAAATATGCAATACAAGAAGTAAGAGAATCTTTTTAAATTCCCTAATATAAAAATCATGGCTCTTTATTTTTATTGTTCCACAATGTTGTATTATCATAATGTAACATCTCGTAACTCGAAATAGCTAAGAATAATATAAGAAACTAAAAATAATTGATTTTGGAAAGAAAGAGAAACATCTGGAAAATTTTCTAAGTTTAAGAAGTGAGTTTTGGAAATTTTCAAACGGCCATACTTCTAGCTCGGGATGAGTTAAAAAGAGTTCTTCATATGGTTGGAAAGCCTTTTGAGAGATCTTTCCAATGCCGCCAAGACTGGAATTTTTTATACCGTATGAGGGAGATATGTCTATCGAAATTAGGTTGTTGGATTGAGAAAGGTCTCAATCTAAATTTAAGGAAGGGCAAACTAGTCTTTTCACTAATTAATTTCCTATTTCTTTTTAACGGTTATTTGGGATAAAAATAAGTTTTAGTTCAATTAGAAAATTAACTTTACGTTTAGGGCTTGAAGAATAGAAAAAACAAGAAAATGGGAGAAAGAGCAAGGTTTCACTAGGAACACTAAGAAATTTTGAGTGGAATTCATCGCGGGTGATCCCTATCAAGGTATCTGAGATATTTTGTGTTGGGTTAATTCTTCCGCACACAAATATTATTTCAATTTATTTGTTTGAGAAATGTTTACATGATTACAAGTGAATTCCTGATGAATCTTGTTAAATCCATATTTGGTTGAGTTGTTTGAATATCCATTGATGTTAATTCATAGTTTCCACTGTTGTTTTTGAGTTAAATCTATTGGGTATTGAAGGTATTGAGGATCATAAGGGTTTAGAAAAAGAACTAGGGAGGTTTAGGGGATCTAGCAATGAAAGAGGAAGAGAGAAGTTCGTCAGCCACACCTGGTCAGCACCAGTCGCGCGGCGCCAGCATCTGCGCCTAGGTCCCTAGCGAGGCAGGCCTACAGTGTGCCAAGATGAGGCCTCAGACCAAATGTTGTGGTGCAGTGCGCTTCGAACGCGCCTGAATCAGCCTTTTTTGTCCAGTTTTTGTAGTTTAGTCCTTTTAAGTCCTTCTAATGTACATAAACACCTTTCACTGATTCTAATTACTTCAAATGATTTCTAAACACCTAGAAATCATCAAAGAGCACAAATCATAACATTGAATCAATAATCCAATTCAAGGAAAGTTAGAATAAAAGTCAAAGAAGTTAGAGTCAAGTCTAAATTTAAGAAGAAAGTCAAAGGAAAGTTCCTAAAGGTTTTCAAGAGTCTTTACTAAACGTTTTCACTTCATTTTAAGGCTCAAGTTTCAAGTTAAAGTAACTAATAACAAGTTGAAGTCTTTCCTTCAAAGAAATATAAGGGAACTAAGTATTCTCTAGAGTTGATTAAGACTCAAGTTTTCAAGTAAAGCAAAGAGTAACGAATTGAGTTCATTTCTCAAAAGTTATAAGGGTACTAAGTATTCTCTGAAAGTTCATAAATGTTTTCATATTTAAGTTGAATGGAAACTAAGATTTCCCAAAATAGATTTGAACAAGATAATGGGACATTGATTCCAATAGAGCCTTTAAAGATAAGTGTCGATCAATTATTTCAATAGAAGCATGAGCTAAAATATATTTCGGGAGTAGTATTGAAAATCGATGTGTGGATGAAAGTTCATATTAACTCAAGTCTCCATGAAAACCATGTATCCATCATTGGTATTAAAGGGTCATACTTTTTAGATTATCACATAAGTTAAGCTAGTGGATCAACTAATTTAGGATTTCTATGCGACGATAAAGTATAGGAAAATTCTAGCAGCGTTAAAAAGACGTCGTATCACCGCTTAGGCTCATTGTGGTGGTTGTCGGTTAGAGAATCTCCTACAAAAACTATATTAATTCATATATAAATAAAGTTGAGTTTTTTATTGCATTTTCTTTAACGAACTAGATGTCTTCATTGTTTTACAAGATTTTATACATATTGCATATGTCTACCTGCTTTATAATAAGTTAAGTTTTCATGAGTTTAGTAGAGCAAGTTAAGTGTTCTTTCTTAATCTTTTCAAGCATAACTTTTCTTAGCATTTCAACTATTATGCACATATATTTAATGTATTGATGCCACTTGGTCTGCATTGTATTATCATGCAGACGCAAGTAACCAGGATCAACACCATCCAGTACCTCGTTGATCCAATAGAGAACTCGGAGACTGTGGTGAGCCTCCTTGCATTTTGGAGGAAACATATTTACTATTTTTCGGCTTTCTTTTATAGGATGTTGTGGTGTCTGTAATAACATCAATATTAGTATTATAGAGGCTTAATAGACAAATAGTCAGTCAGATAGCTTAGTTTTTTAGTCTCTTTTTATTTGCAATCTCAAATATTCTATTGTGAGACTTAAGTGTCATTTTGGCCAAGATATATATTTGAAGTTATTTTTATAAGAATGATTCTTACATTGAGTTTCCACTGAGTTATGTAAATTAGACCAAAGGTCCTCTCAAGGCCATCAATAGTTATTCTGTGTTGGTCACGTCCAGGTTGTAGGCTCGGACATGACAAACATGGTATCAGAGCACAGAGTTCAAGAATCCCAGGAAGTCTATGAAGCCATGTCTGTAGAGTCCTATTCATCGTGTGAAGCGCGCCACATATATGACTAGAAGGCTACAAAATTTAGGAATTCCTCACTTCTTTCATATTTTTTCATGCATTATAGTTTATCCATAAATATTTTCTCTATAATTCGTTCTTACCCGTGTTACACATCATCATGCCTCCACGAAAAGCAGCAGAAGTCGTCTAGACAAAAGAAATATTGAGGAACTAAAGGTACCTAGTGCACCAAAAGTGCAACCTCAAGGAGAAGTTATGAATGTTGAATTCCGTGAGGCTATCCGAATGTTAAACCAAGCAGTAACTAACCAAGTCGGGCAAAAACAAGGAGCTCGACAAAAAGAGGCTGACATCTCAATGATTCGTGAATTTTCTAAGAATGAATTCTCCAAGTTTCACCGGTTCAAGCACTACTAAGGATTCATAAAATATTGTGAAAGAGTTAAAGAAGGTTTTTATGTGATGCATGTTGTTGATGTTAAAAGAGTTCACCTAGTTGCATATCAACTAAAGAATGTGACTCGGACTTGGTTCGATCACTAGAATAAAGGCAGAGATGAGGATGCACCATGTACGAGGTGGTCTTTCTTCGAAGAACTTTTCTCGAGGCATTTTTCCCCGAGAACTGAAAGAGGCTAAGGTATGAGAGTTCTTTACACTAAAACAGAACTCCTTGAATGTACATGAATATGGGTTGAAGTTCATCTAATTGTCTCAAAATGCTCCTGAAATGGTTAAGGATATGAGAAGCAGAATGAGCTTGTTTTTCGCTGACTTGGGTTGTGCATCAAGCAAAGAGGGAAGAGCTGCAATGTTGATCAGTGACATGGACATATCTCGATTGACTATTTATGTGCAGCAAGTCGAAGCAGAGAAGCTGAGGGATAGAGAAGTGTATAGAAATAAAAAATCTAAGACTGGTAATGAGTCTGGACAACAAAAAAAATGGTTTGAATCGGCCAAAATTTTAGAAACAAAAGGGGTCTGCACCATCATTGCTAGTGCCCCTGCACCCTGGAGGAACAAATGTGAGCATCATGGCCAAAATTCGCAGAAGTTTAGGGCTAGACCAATATAATCTCAAGGAAGTGTTGCACAAGGAGGTAGTTGGGCTCCTGCATGTGCTATGTATGGTAGAAGCCACCCTGGTAAGTGTCATAATAGAGAGATAGGTTACTTCAAGTGTGGTCAAGAGGGTCACTTCATGAGACAAGTGCCCTAAGAACAGGCAAGGTAGTGGAAATCTGGGAAATATAGCCCAATCTTCATCATTTGCTCCACTAGACAGGGCTGCACCTATAAGAGACTGTCACGACCCAAATCGGGCCGCGACTGGCACCCACACTTTCCCTCCTATGTGAGCGAACCAACCAATCTAAACCTTAACATTTCAATATAATATCAACAGAAAGTAATGCGGAAGACTTAAACTCATTAATAAAAAAAACCAATTCAATAACTTCTAAAAACTCAACAACTATTATTATCCCCAAAATTTGGAAGTCATCACCACAAGAACATCTATGATCAAATGACTAAACTAAGAGTATTCTAAAAGCTAAAACAAGTAAAAGCTAGTCCATGCCAGAACTTTAAGGCATCAAGACAGGAGGAAGAAAGTCCAGTCCAAGCTAGAAGCGTTAGCTCACCCTGAATATCCGATGTGACGAAGACTGGCTAGAATTGCGGTTGAGTTGAAGACGACGGTACGTTTGCTGCACTCCACAAATTACAAGAAGAAAACAATAAAAGTAGGGGTCAGTACAAAACACGGGTACTAAGTAGATATCATCGGCCAACTTAATATAGAAAACAATATATACCAAGTAATATCATAAAATCAACTATGATACTCAACATGTAGCAACAACAAGTACCATATCATTAACAATTACCGTCAAGTTCACACATGAGGACCCAAGCCTCGATACCATACTCATTTGGGAATTAGATTCATTAGATTGTGTATATTAACATCTTTCAAGATTCATTATCTTTATTCCTCTTGTGTCGGTACGTGAGAGTCCGTTCCCTTACTACTATGTGTCGGAACGTGACACTCCGATCCCCTAAATCTACGTGTCGGTTCGTGACACCCGATCCCCTAAATCTATGTGTCGGTTCGTGACACAGGATCTTCTAAATCTACGTGTCGGTTCGTGACACCCGATCCCCTAAATCTACGTGTCGGTTCGTGACACCCGATCCCCTAAATCTACGTGTCGGTTCGTTACACCCGATCCCCTAAATCTACGTGTCAGTTCGTGACACCCGATCCCCTAATCTCATTCTATCAATTTATCAAGCCTTCTCTTATACCAAGGCATCATCAATCTCATTACTTTAGTTCATCAAGCCTTCTTTTATACCAAGGCATCATCATTAACAAGAGATTAGGTTTTTATCAAGATTTGGGATTCAATAGCTTCATCATGCTTATTTCATCACAATTACATAATCACATTCATGCAAGCATACAATTAAGCATATAGCAGGGTTTACAATACTACCAATACATATCATTCGCTATTAAGAGTTTACTATCAAATAGCATAAACCATAACCTACCTCCACCGAAGATTAGTGATCAAGCAAGCAAATTTTCTCCAAGCTTTGTTTCTCTTCGTTTCTCCACTTCCTCATTCGACTCTCTCTCTCTTTCTCTTGTTCTTTCTATTTTCTTTATTCAAACCCTCTTTCTTTTACCCTAATTAGTATATAATTAAGAATAAAATATGGCAATAATAACCCACTAATTAACTTAAGGTTACCTCTTTTCACCCCCAAGTAATTAGACTTATTAACATTAACCCACTAACTTTATAATTAAAGCAGGAATAGTCAAAAATGTCCCTTAAAACGTATCAAGAAATCTGACCCATACTGGGATTACGCAACCTGCGATGGCCCGTCGTGCCTGCGACGGTCCGTCCTGCAGGTCGTCGCAAGGTTCAGAGACTGGATTTCCACTGAAGACTCTGTGACGGTCCGTCACACCTGTGACGGTCCATCCTGCCATTTCGTTACGAAGTTCAGAGAGTCCATTTTCAGTACCCAATTTCAGATTTTCTAAGTGTTTTGAAACGAGACCCTGCGACGGTCCGTTGTGCCCATGACGGTCCGTCGTCTCAGCCAGTTTTCCAGAAATAAAATTTGCTGCTCAAAACGACTAAACAGGTCGTTACAGAGACCCTTCTGGTACTGGCGAAGGGGTAAACCTCCTATATGAAATCACTATCCGCCAAGAGCAAGAGAACTCTTCAGATGTTGTCACTATTATGATCAAAGACTTCACTTTGATGTTTATGCTTTGCTAGACCCACGAGCAAGTTTGTTTTTTTGAACTCCTTATGTTGCAAATAAGTTTGAGATTCACACTGAAAAAATTTTGTGAACCTTTCGGTGTTTCTACACCTGTTGGACAATCAATTCTAGCTGAAAAAGTATATCGTGATTGTCCAATTTCTATCAATCACAAGAACAACATGGCTGACTTAGTAGAGTTAGACATGGTAGATTTTGATATTTTTCTAAATATGGATTGGCTTCGTGCCTGTTATGCGTCAATATATTGCAGAACTTGAGTTGTAAAGTTTCAGATTCTTAATGATATAGTTATAGATAGGAGTAGTACTTCTGCAGTGCCTAAGGGTTGTTTCATTGCGTACCTCAAGGCAAGAAAGTTAGTTTCAAAAGGATGTACCTATCACTTAGTCCGAGTTAATGACTCAAGTGCTGAGATTCCTTCCCTTCAATCCGTTTCTATAAAAAGAAGTTTCCAAAAGTTTTTCCTAATAAGCTACCTAGAGTCCCTGCTGAGAGAGAAATGAACTTCGGCATAGACATCATTCTAGATACTCGTCTTGTCTCTATTCCTCGATAAAGAATGAGACCAACAGAAATAAAAGAATTAAAAGAATAGTTGAAAGATCTACTAGATAAAGGTTTCATTCGATCAAGTGTCTCACCTTGGAGCGTTCCAATCCTATTTATAAGAAAGAAGGATGGTTCCCTTAGGATGTGTATAGACTATTTAAAATTGAATAAGGTTACCATCAAGAATAAGTATCCTCTTCCCAGGATAAATGATCTTTTCGATCAACTTCAGGGTGCCACCTGTTTATCCAAAATTGATCTCAGATCTAGATACCATTAGTTGAAAGTAAGGAAATTTGAAATTATGGGCATAATGAGTTTTTGGTCATGTATTTTGGGTTAACTAATGCACCAGCAGCATTCATGGATCTTATGAATAGAGTCTTTAAACCTTATTTAGATATGTTTCTTATTGTCTTTATTGATGACATACTAATCTATTGTAGGAGTGAAAAAGATCATACTAGCTACCTCAAGATAGTCTTTCAGACTTTGAAAGATAAGGAGTTGTCTAACAAATTCACCAAATGTTAGTTTGGATCATGTCTGTGGCATTCTTGGGCCACATATTTTTCAGTGATGGGATTAGAGTTGATACACAAAAGATAAAAGCAGTTTGGAGTTGTCGTAGACCCACGTCTCAAACTAATATTAAAAGTTTCTTGGATTTAGTTGGATACTATAGAAGGTTTGTTGAGGGGTTTTCATCTATCTCATCTCCCTTGACCAAGTTGACTAAGAATATATTTAAGTTTTAATTGTTGAAGCTTGTGAGAAAAGCTTTCAGGAATTAAAAAATAAGTTGACTACTTCCCAAATTTTGACTTTACTAGAGGGTACTCAAGGTTTTGTGGTGTATTGTGATGCATCTAGTGTTGAGTTGGGCTGTGTGTTAATGCAAAACGACAAGGTTATAGATTATGCCTCTAGACAACTGAAGGTTTATCAGAAGAATTACCCAATCCATGACTTAGAGTTGGTTGTTGTAGTTTTTGCCTTGAAAATATAATGTCACTACTTGTATAGTGTTCATGTTTATATATTCACTGATCACAAGAGCCTACAATATGTGTTCACCCAGAAAGATCTCAATCTCAGACATAGGAGGTGGTTAGAATTACTCAATGATTATGACATAAGTATTATTTACCACCCAAATAAGGCTAATGTGGTTGTTGATGATTTAAGAATGTTATCCATGGAGAGTACCTCCCACGTTGAGGAAGAAAATATGGAGTTCACCAAATATTTGCACAGACTTGCACGCCTCGGAGTCAGACTTATGAATTCCACAGAAGGAGGAATAGTGGTGACAAATGGGGTTGAGTCATCATTACTATCATAAGTGAAAGAGAATCAAGACCAAGACCCCATTTTGCGTGTTTGAAGGTGAATGTTCATAAGCAAAGAGTATTGGCTTTTGCACGAGAGGGAGATGGTGTGATGAAGTAGCAAGGTAGATTTTGTGTATCTAGGATGGATGGACTCCAAGTTCCACAAATATGTACTGCAATTTGAGAGAGATACATTGGTGGGAAGGTATGAAAAAAGACATTGATGAGTTTGTTGCAAGGTGCTTGAATTACTAGCAAGTGAAAGTAGAACACCAGAGGCCTGGAGGAATTGCTTAAAATATAGAGCTTCCAGAATGAAAGTGGGAGGTGATTAGTATGGACTTCATCAGAGGCTTGCCAAGGTCTCACAGGCAGTATGATTGAATTTGGGAGATTATAGATAGAACGAAAAAAATAGTCCACTTTTTATCGTTAAAGAACACTCATTCAGGAGAGGATTATGTGAAGTTATACATTCAGGAGGTGGTGAAACTTCATGGATTCCAAGTTTAGATCATTTATGATACAGGTTCATAATTTACTGCTCAGTTTTGGAAGTCTTTCCAGAAAGTTTTGGGTTCAAAAGTGAACTTAAGCACTGCTTTTCATCCTCAGATGGATGGGAAAGCAGAGTGCACTACCCAAACCTTAGAAGATATGTTGAGGGCTTCTATGATTGATTTCAAAGTACTGGGATGATCACCTACGTCTCATTAAGTTCACTAACAACAACAGCTACCATTTTCAAGCATCCAAATAGCCCCATATAAGGCTATTTATGAGAGAAGATACAGATATATGATTGAATGGTTTGAAGATGATGGAGCATGGTTGATCCAACCAGATCTAGTTAACCAACATGGAGAAGGTGAAGGTGATTCAAGAGATATTGAAAAAGGCACAGAGTCTTCAAAAGTCCTATATGTATGTTAGGAGAAGGTCATTGGAGTTGAAGTGTATGAATGGGCATATCCAAAATTTTCACCCATGAAGGGTGTTATTAGATTTTTTAAGAAGGGGAAACTTAGTCCCCGATATATTGGACCTTATAGAATATCCAAAATAATTGGCGAGGCAGCTTATGAGTTAGAGCTACCACAAGAGCTAGCAGCGGTTCATCCGGTATTTGGTGTCTCCATGTTGAAGAAGTTCATGGGTGATCCTTCATTGATTGTACCAACTTGAAATTTTGGGATTAAGGATAGCTTATCCTATGAAGAGATTTCAGCTCAGATTTTAGATCGTCAATTTCGCAAGTTGTGAATAAAGGATTTTGCATCAGCCCAATTTCTTCGAAGGAACCAATTTTGTTGAAGATGCGACTTGGGAAGCTAAAGAGGATATGAAGAAGAGATATCAACACATGTTTGAGTCCGGAGAGAATGCAGATCAAGGTACTAATTCTTTTCTTAGTACTTTATAAACTATGAGTAAGCATGTTGTTACTTGCTTTTAGTTGTTAAGTGTTAAACTTGAGGTTACTATTCTTACCTTAGTGAAAAAAATCTCATTAGAGGATGAATGTTCCCAAGGGAGAAATATTGTAACATCTCATAACTCTAAATATCTAAGAATAAGCTAAGAAGCTAGAAATGATTGCTTTTGGAAAGAAAGGGGAAAATCTAGAAAATTTTATAAGTTAAAGTCGTGAGTTTTGGTCATTTTCAAATGACCAAAACTTCTATTGAATAATGAGTTAGAGGTAGTTCTTGACATTCTTGGAAATCCCTTGGAGCGATCTTTTTAACGCCGCCGAGTTTGCGCATTTTTGATATCGTATGAGGGAGATATGTCTATCAGAAGTTGGGTTGTTTGATTGAAGAAGGTCTCATTCCGATTTTATGGAAGGAAAAACTAGTATTATCACCAATTAATTTCCTATTTCATTTTAGGGATTAATTTGAGATAAAAACAAGTTTTAGTTCAGATTAGAAAATTAGCTTTACATTTAGGGCTTGGGGAAGAGAAAAGAGAAGAAGGAAAAGTGAGAAAGATCAAGGTTTCACCAAGAACGCCAAGAAATTTCGAGTGGGATTGGTCAGGGGCAATTCTTATAAAGGTATGTGAGATATTTCTTGTTGGGTTAATTCTTCCGCACACCAATCTTATTTCAATTCAGTGGTTTTAGAATTGTTTACATAATTAGAAGTGAATTATTGTTATATCTTGTCGAATTCCTAGTTGGTTGAGTTGTTTAAATGCCCATTGATGTTGATTTGTAGTTTTCAATATTTTTCTTTTGAGTTAGAACTTTTCGGTATTGAAGGTATTTATAATCCTAAGGGTTTGGGAAAACAACTAGGCAGGTTTAGGGGATTTAGCGTTGAAATAAGAAAGAGAAATTCGTCAGCGACACCTGCGCAGCACCAGCGCAGCGCGCCCCTTCTGCGCCTCGGCCTAGGGTGGCGTGCCTACAGTGCGCCATAATGAGGACTTAGAACAAAAGTTCTGGCACGGCCGCCCTGAACATGTCGGAATCAGCATTTTTCACTCAATTTTTGTAGTTTAGCCTTTTTAAGTCCTTCTAAGCTACATTAAAACCTTCCACTGATTCTAATTACTTCAAATTATTTATAAACACCTAGAAATCATCAAAGAACACAAATCATAACCTTGAATCTATAATCTAATTCAAAGAAAGTTAGGATCAAAGACAATGAAGTTAGAGTCAAGTCTACAGTTAAGAAGTAAGTCAACACAATGTTCTTAAAGGTTTTCATGTGTCTTTACTAAACGTTTTAAGGATCAATTTCAAGTTAAAGTAAAGAATAACAAGTTGAAGTCTTTCCTTCAAATAAATATAAGGGAACAAAGTATCCCAAAGAGTTGATTAAGACTCAAGTTTTCAAGGTAAGCAAAGAACAAAGAGTTGAGTTCATTTCTCAAAAGTTCTTAGTTCCCTTAGAGTTTATAAATGTTTTCACATTTAAGCTAAAAGGAAACTAAAATTTCCCAAAAGAGATTTGAACAAGAGAAAGGAACATTGAGTGATTATCTCAATCCAAAGAAAGGAAGTTGTTTTTAAAAGCATGAGCTTAAGTATATTTTCGGAGTAGTATTGAGCACCGATGTGGAGATGAGAGTTCATATTAACTCAAGTCTCCATGAAAATCATGTAGTCATCATGGTTATTAACGGGTCATACTTTTTAGATGATCACGTAAGTTAAGCTAGTGGATCCACTAAGTAAGGAGTTCTATGCGATAACAAAGTATAGGATGATTCCAGAAACGTGGGCAAGATGTTATATCACCAAATAGTCTCATAGTGGTGGTTGTCGGTTAAAGAATCTCCTACAGAAATTATATTACTTCATATATAAGTAAAGTTGAGTTTATGACCGCATTTTCTTTGACGAACTAAGAGTTTTCATAAATTTTCAAACTTTTACACACACACACACAAATATATATATATATATATATATATATATATATATATATATATATATATATATATATACAGCAGAGCACTTGGAGTCAGTAGTGAGTCTCCTTACATTTTTGAGGACACATATGTACTGCTTTTCAGCTTTCATTCATAGGATTTTGTGTGGTTTGTCCCAACATCAATCTTAGTATTATAGATGCTTCATAGATAAATTGTCAGTCAGATATTTTAGTTTTTGAGTTTCTCTTTATATGCAATCTCAGATATTCTATTGTGACACTTAAGTGTCATTTTGGCAAAGATATCTATTTGAAGTTATTTTCATGAGAATGATTCTCATATTGAGTTAAGTCTTCAGTTGTGTTAAGTAAGTCAGGTCAAGTGTCTGCTCAAGGCCAGCAATGGTCATTTGGTGTCGGCCACGTCCAAGGTATAGGCTCGAGGCGTGAGACATAACCCCTTTAATAATTATTAGTCATAGTCATGATATTGTTTGTACTTGATATATTCATATTTTAAGTTTACTTGAATAATTAATTAAAGACTATTGAATGGTGACTGACTTATGTCTATGGATGTTGACAAAAACTCAAAAAAATTATGAAATGGTTTTGTATTTTTTCTTTAAATTATCAATGCATAAGGTTGTAGAAAATTTCTCTTTATTTGTAAACTTTGTAGAAATTATCACATTAGCCTTTTAATTTTTTATGTTTTTGATATGTATTTATTATATTAATTAGTTTGAATTGAATAACAAAATAAAAGCTATTGAATGGTTATCGACTTGTGTGTATGAATGTTGATAGGAGCTCGAATTTTTGGCATTGATTTCATAATTTTTATTTTAATATTTTGAATGATTAAGATTGTAGAAAATTTCTCTTTATTTTTTACTTTATACGAATCTTATTGTTAGTAAGTTTGTAATTTATTTTGGTTCAAAATAATAACTTATGACTTTGTTTAGAGTTATGAAACTACTAATTGAAGATTTTCCTCTCCTCTCTATATATATACACACACACAAAAGGTGATGTGAGACCTCCCTATAGACTAAAAGACTATTTATCTTTTTTCTCTCTTTTTTTTTTTTGAATTTTCTTCTTTTATTTATTTCATTAACTATTTACTTAATAATTTAAAATTTATCAAATTTATTATATTCAATTATAATTCATGGGTTATAAAAAAACCTTCATCTTTTTGCATTCTCCACTTAAATAACATACTTTCTCAACTTTCTTCTATCTAATTCTTAGGACTCAGACAATCCATAAATCACAATCTTATATGGAGTTGTTTGATATTGATGTTCATGTTTTCTTTCTTCTTTTTTATTCATATATATTTTTTTCATTTTTATTTGTTTTTCTTCATTCTCTTCATCGATCATGTATATAATAACTAAAAGAGAGAATACAGAAAAAGTGATGCGAAAATGTATATGGCCACCATGTTCATGAAGATCATAGATATGTTTTACATTATCTTTTTGTGTCATAGTATCCAAAGACGAGGACAAGGTGACTACATTTTTTTATGACAATGTAGATTAGTTTTGTACAAATTTGACAAAATGAAAAAGAAAGTTAGTGGTGGTGGAAGTTTCATCAAGAGAGATGATCAGATTAGTTTGATAGAATTGAAATTTGAAAGATTTAGAATATATAAAGATACACTTATTGTTGATTATTTTTAACAATTTGAATTAGTTATTGTATGTACTATCCAAGAACAATATTATTTGATAAAGTTTAGACTGTTACATGTATAATTCTTTTTTATACCGGATAAATGTTAACTTCTTCTGAAATAATAAAAATTGGTGATTCTTAAAAGTCTATCTATCTATCTATATAATAATAGTTGGACTAAAATAGTGTGGTATTTTTCTCTTTACGCTTGTAATTTTACTTTTTTTTTCTTCCTACTTATTACTAAACTTATTAAAAAAATAAATGTCTCAATAACTTTATTTCGAATTGTCTTATCATTTGCTATGGTTAATTATCATTATTTTGTTACATTATGTACACATGTTAAAATATTAAAGTCACGTCTTTAATACTCTCAATTACAATGACTCTTCATTCTTAGGAATTTGCATATTAAATGTAGTATTTATTTGAAATATGAAATATACTCTTTAAAATTTTGTATATAAGCTAAGAAAAACTAGAATAATTAGGGGTTTGTGTATGCCATTTTTTTCAATTTTTTCTGCATTGCTAATTCCTTTTTTGGCTCCTTTTTTTTAACCTTATTTTTTTTTTAATTTTAATTTTTTTAGTGATTTTGATATGGTAATTCTTTAGGTTGTTGAACAGACAAATACTAGAAAGTAAGTTGTGATGAAGTTATAACAAAGAGGAGAAAGAAATCCAAATTAACAAAAATATTGATGTAAAAAATTAATAATTTCAATTAAAGAGTATGTACCTTATACATGAATTGGAATAACAATTGTTACAAAATATAGATATATTTAATTGATTTTTTATAGCATAACCTTTATGATTTAGTATAAATTTATTTTAATTCTTTACATAACCGCACAAAGCGCAACCAAGTACACTAGTACAATAAATAAATGTAGAAAATCAAGCAATTATGATAATTTTTACAAGTATTGCAATAGTTGTTGCAACAACTATGGTAATATTAATTACTATATGTGTTGCAATAAAGATAGTAATATTAATTACGACAGTTGTTTCAATAACTATACCAATTGATATAACAACAATATCACTTGATTATATTGTTTTAGCAACTTCTATAATTGTTGAATTATTGTAGCAACTTCTGCATGGTTGCTGCAGCAACTTCATCAATTGTTTGAAATCTTTGGCAGAAAATTAGGTGGAGAAGGAGCTGGCTAAGGAGATAGTGGTTGTGACATAAGAGAAGGTCGTTGGTATTGATTGTGATGGTGGAAGAAGGGGTCATAATTGTTGTGGCGGTGGCGAAGGATGAGGAGGTGGTTCTGTGGTAATAGATGATAAAAACATGGTGGTGGGTCAAATCTTCATGAGCCTATGACTTGATCATCAAGATGAATGTAATTGCGAAAAAACTACCATTAATATCGAAGTTGGATATAACATTGAAGTCTAAGTGGGGAAATAACTTTAATTAGTGTATGAGAAAAGCAACTGCTATCTGACATATTATAAGTAAAAACAACTAGCTATCTATCTTACTTGTTGTGAAGAATGCATATTCTTTGGTAAGTGCAAAAAGTTTCCGAATCTAAGCAAAAATCATGAGAAACTTTGCAGGTTTCAAAAATATATCCAGCAAAGGGAAAATGAAGAATCACAAAGTGTTACCTCGAAATAAGACTTTGAACTAGGACAAACTAACTCAAAATTAACATAACTTCCCTTTATTTTCAAGAGCAGAAATAAAAAGATCCATTATGAGATGGAAGTGCTTTTCCATATCTATCTAAGCTTCTAGCAGAAAAGGATTTCTTATCTTCAGAATGTAATTTCTCATCCAACTAAGCTAATTCCACAACAAGCTAAATTTTGACGTAATCATCACGGAGTTGAATAAAACTGAATTTCACACACAAAAGAAATAACTTATGTATTGCTTTCCTTGCCATTAGAAAGAACCATCAGTTCAATAGAAAATGGAACTGATATCAATTTCTAGTTTTTCTCACCCTGTAATTAATTTTGATCTCCAGCATCAAAAAGTAAGTAAACAAGCAGTAATACGCTTGACAAAGCATCAGAAAATATTTTCAAGGAACTGAATAAACCTCTTTGCTCTGCAGCCATTATCTCCACTATAAGGAATTCTCTTTAGCTTATACTTTTCATATATAAACCATTCATCTTGGGCATCTTTTCCCTTTATGGAAGCACATATCTATTTTGAAAATCCAGCTCGGAACATGACACAGCAGTTTTAAGACTTGGCCTTCATTTTACCACCTGTTTTTCTATAAGATATTTCAAGATTTCATTCCTTGGCATGATCCTCTTCTTTAAGTTAAGCTTTAAAAGTAGTGCATGAGAAGCCAGATAATTAGGTTCATGCTCCATTTAATTCATGAAAAACTTCAATGTAGTCCTTATCTTAGCCTCTGATGAAGTCAAACAGTAGGAAAGTTTTTTCATTATGAGGCAAGTATCAGAATGAGACCATCCAAAACTCTGATAAATATGTAATTTCCTTCTAATTTCAATTAATCAAGTGATATAAATATATGAAAATTATTTTGAAGTCAATATACTGCTTTCTCAATCCACTCAGGAGTATTGAGCAGAAACCTAGGACGCCTGTAAAAAGCCTTGACAATATCAGCCATTGAAAACCCAAAAATTTGCAACAATGATATATTTGGTGGCATAACTTTAGGAAGATAACTACAAAGCAACCTAGGCTCTTTTATAAGACTTGTAGTAAGGAGGTCATAAATGGGCAATAAATCCTTTAGATAAACAAGATTAGGCTCAATAAAACAGTATGTAAACCTGTTTTCAAAAAATTGCTTCTTGTCATAAATGTAGCAAGTTGAAATCCAGATAAGCCAAGTTGTTTTAAAATCTTAATTTTGGGTTTAAGGTTTTCATCAACACGGCAAAACAACAATTGAGGAGAATAAGAAACAAGGGTTTTGATCTCTTATTTGTTCAAACCCATTTCATCAAGGAGATGAAGTAACAAATGCTGGTCATAGAGTCTGTATCTCGAATGATTTAACTTGTCTGTTGTGGAATTGGCTAATATTATTAAGAAGTTGAGTGAATTTACCAGGAACTCCATCAATACATCCACCGGTGATGCTTCCGCCACTGCAACTGTGGATAAAGACAGGAAAAGAGATGATTTTGTGCGCCATTCCAACTATTCTGAACATCAATACAAGCAATCTTCTTATTTGTTGGCGGTATTCTTACAACTCCTCTGCTGCTTCACATGCCTCACCAGGTAGAAATAGACGGTAGATGACTGATTAGGGTCAAGCGTTTGGTAGGATACTTTTGTACAAAGGTTTTTGTGGTGAGTCAAAGTGTGTAGCTTGAGGACAAACAACGAATTTAAGTTGAGGGTGGTGATGTACCGTGGTTTCACGATATTTTCAATACTTTTTTCTTAATTTTAGTGTGTGTCAAAGGCCTTTTTGAAGTAGTTTTGATGTATTTTTCTTTGTGTTTGCAGGAAAAATTGTCCAGAATGAAAACGATGAAGATGTGCTGAAAATTGTACAAAAAATGACCTACGAAGCCATCGAAGGTTCGTCTACCCATCGACGGTTCGTAGGTGGCAACCGTCGCCATGAAGATTTTATATTGCCAAGGAAAGATCGGAGAATTCTTAATAAGTGTGAGGATATGAAAGGGATGACGGTCCGTCGTCTCATTGATGGACTGTCCCTGTGATCAGTTGGTGTTAACAGAATGTAGCCTCAGTATCCGATTTGAAAAGATTCTGAGTGTGGAGAAATGAAGGCCATCGCCAGACCGTCGTCTTGTTCCGTCGACGGTAACAGAGAGTTGGAGAAGAAAGCAACTAAAATTAGAGTTTAAGTATGGACCGACGGAGGTGTCGACGATCCGTCGTTACCTTGACGGTCCGTCGGTCAGGTCGTCAACACGAGATGCGTTTTTGGAGATTTTCCTTCTTTAGGTTTCCCTTTATGTTTAAGGTTCTTTTATTATAAATAGGACCAAAAACCTCATTTTTGGGGTTAGACTCTTGGTTATTGTTTTTATTTGTAATATTGGTTGTTGAATATTGGATTTTGGAAAATACATCCGTTTTTTTGGAAATCGTTTTTTGCATTATTTCTAGAATTCAAGTTATTTTTTGAATTTTCTTCCATCTCAACAAATTAATTACATGAATTCTTGTCCAATTAATATGAATTGTGTAATTACGAACATGGGTAACTAAATCCATAACTAGGGTTGTAGGAACCATGGGTATTTTACAAAGTAAAACTAGCTAAAATAACAATTCGCGAATAGTTTCTTGCATGTATTGATAATTATTTCATTTAGAAGTCATTTTAACGAGTGCACGCGTTAGAACTCGCCTTATTGCTACTTGTCGGATCTAGGAGGTAGATAATAAGAAAAGAATTATCAACGTAAATTTAGTATATACTATCTAATAGGCTAGTGTCAATTGGTGCGAAGTAATAACTAAGTCATACATCGATTATGATATTCAATATGAGGTAAAAGGTAAGGTTTAGTAAAGTACACACACATAGTCGGACCAAGGTGCGGAGTGAAATTCACTAGTTGCCGGACCAAGTAATGAGAGGTACATAACTTACCATTTTGCATGCAAGATACTAGGACAAAGTTGTTATAGCTAGGGCTATTGCGTTACGAACCTATGGGGAACACTTACACCCTAGTTTCTCTCATCGTTTGATAAACATCAAATATTTGAACTAGCTAGTTATTTACATAGTCTTAATTAATTACTTTTGATACACAAAATCCCCTCTTTAATTGTTTGTTTCCGGAAGGACTTGACTAAATAGAATTTATCATAGATTAATGTTAAATCTAAACCATTTTCCTCATGGGATTGATCCCAACCTAACATTTGGGTTCTTTACTTGATACGACCGCTTATACTTTTTTAGGGAAGTATGGTTTGAGCATATCAAATTTTGGCGCCGCTGCTGAGGTTAATGGAAAATGAGTACTAGGTGTAGTTTGAATAGCCCAACTCACTATCCTCTCTTTGGGCTTTCTTGCATGTGTTCTTTTTTCCCAAGAGATTGTTTACTTTACTGTTGAACCGGCACGTTAGTATCTTGTACATTGTATTGATTTGAAATCTGAAGCATGATGGCTAAATAAAATGAGATCTTCATTTAAAGAAATGCTTGCATGATTAGTCATAGTGAATGATGAATGTGTGGCTCTAAGCATGACATTGAGATACACCCCTGCATGAATCTCAATCTTAATCTCGAAATAAGTGTCTTATAATCGGGTAGGGTAATGAGGTGTTAATTGAGTGTGAGAAAGTTAAATAGACCATCGTTGGTACTGAGCTACAACTTGCTCGGTTAGTCCTACTAAAATTAATTTGTAATACACAATTAGGAAAGGATTATACTCCCTTGTTCAAGATAGTAAACCTTTATCCAATAAAAAATAAAAACTAATGAAATTAATCCCTTCTAGATCCAAATGATTTGAGCTTAAAATGAACCTTTCTTTGCTACCCCAACGTATCTTCTAGGAACAATGTGTTGGCCTTGGTCCCTCCTTGTACATGTGCACCTCAACTTATGCCAAATGCATAATTCGAGGGTGGCTATTACCGAAAATAACCTTATCGGGCCCTGACCAAACCCGTGTATTGTGTACCTTGACTCATGGCAAAGACATGAGTTGATGGTGGCTATTATGTGGAATGCTCCGGATAGTGGGGCTGAAAGAATAAAGAAAGAAAACGAAGAAAAGAAAAGTGACTCAAATAAAGTTGAAATCAAATGAAAAATTGTAAAAATTCAGAGTAAAAGAAAAAGAAAGAGTCACTTACACAAAAGGAGAAAGAAAGGAGAAAAACAAGGCAAAAAAAATATAAGAAATTTATGAAATAGTGCGAAATAAACGATGAAAAGGTAGGATGCTTAGTTGTTATGTAAAGGCGTACAACAAGTCACTAAAATACATCAAAATGTACCCTACCTGAACCTGAGCCTACGTTACAAGCTAAGAAACTCCTATCGTGATCCTAAGAGTCTAATACGTTGAACTTAAAGCAATGAAAATAAGGGCAAGCCTATGGTGATAAGTACCAATGAGGTGAGAATTTTTTCAGAGAGTGAGTGTTGAAAAAAATAATCCTTACACTCAAACAAAAATCACTTTGTGAAAAAAGAGGATATTATTTTTAAATAAAGAACACTAGTTACGATACTGGAAAGTTGGCACCTTGGTGATAAGTAAAAGAGGAGAGGTGCCGATGTGTACTGACTCTGTGTCATGGTCTGATCCACATGAGCGAGCCTAATAGTGATATCATGCATGAACATAATAAAAATAATCGGGATTGATAGCCAGATGATTGTGAAAGCTAAAATAAGGATACTTTTGAACAAAGGTTTTTGTGGTGAGTCATAGTGTGTCGCTTGAGGACAAACATTGAATTTAAGTTGATAGTGCTGATGTACCGTGGTTTCACGATATTTTCAATGCTTTTTCCTTAAGCTTAGAGTGTGTAGAAGGTCTCTTTGAAGAAGTTTTAATGTATTTTTCTTTGTGATTGCAGGAAAAACTGTCCAGAATGAAAACGCTGAAGATGTACTGAAAATTGCAGAAAAGTTGACCTATGGAGCAATCGACGGTCTGTCTACCCATCGATGGTCCATAGGTGGCAACCATCTCTATGAAGATATTATGTTGCCAACGAAAGATGGGGGAATTCTGACTAACTGTGAGTCTACGAAAGGAATGATGGTTCGTCCTCTCTCGTGATTCATTGTTGTTAACAGAATGTAGCCTCAATGCCCGATTTGAAAAGATTCTGAGTGTGGAGAAATGAAGGCCATCAACGGACCGTCGTCTTAGTCCGTCTATGGTAACAGAGAGTTGGAGAAGAAAGCAACTAAAAATAGAGTTGAAGTATGCACCGACAGAGGTGTCGACGATCCGTCGTTACCTCGATGGTCCATCGGTCAGGTCATCGACACGAGACTCATTTTTGGACAGATTTTCCTTATGTAGGTTTCCTTTTATGTTTAGGATTCTTTTATTATAAATAGGATCAAAAACCTCATTTTTGGGGTTAGACTCTTGGTTATTTATTTAATTTGTAATATTGGTCGTTGAATATTGGGTTTTGAAAAATACTTCATTTTTCCGGAATCAATTATTGCATTATTTCTCGAATTCAAGTGATTTTTTTAATTTTCTTCAATCTCACCAAATTAAGTACATGAATTCTTGTCCAATTAATATGAATTGTGTAATTATGAACATGGGTAACTAAATCCATAACTAGGGTTGTAGGAACCATGGTTAATTAAGAAAGTAAGCTAAAATAACAATTCTTCAATAGTTTCTTGCATGTATTGATGATTCTTTCATTTAAAAGTATTTTTAACAAGTGCACGCATTAGAACTCGCATTATTGCTACTTTCCAAATCTAGGAGGTAGATAATAAGAAAAGAATTATCAACATAAATTTAGTATATACTATCTAATAGGCTAGTGTCAATTGGTGCGAAGTAATAACTAAGCCATACATCTATTATGATATTCAATATGAGGTAAAAGGTAAGGTTTAGTAAAGTACACACACGTAGTCAGACCAAGGTGCGGAGTGAAATTCACTAGTTGCCGGACCAAGGAATGAGAGATACATAACATACCATTTTGCATGGAAGATACTAGGACAAAGCTGTTATAGCTAGGGTTATTGTGTTACGAACCTATGGGGAACAATTACACCCTAGTTTCTCTCATAGTTTGATAAACATCAAATAATTGAACTAGCTACTTGTTTACTTAGACTTAATTAAATACTTTTGTTACACAAAATTCCTTCTTTAATTGTTTGTTTCCGGAAGGACTTGACTAAATAGAAGTAATCATAGATTAAAGTTAAGTCTAAACCATTTTCCTCGTGGGATCGACCCCAACCTAACATTTGGGTTCTTTACTGATACGACCACTTATATTTCTTTAGGGAAGTATAGTTTGAGCGTATCAATTTTTGGCGCCGCTGCCGGAGAAAATTGCTTTTAGATTAACTTTAAGCACATTACCAAATTTTAGTCAACAATTTCCTGATTTTACTTTTCTTTCTTTTTTGTATTTGTCTCTCGGTGGTCTAGCATTAGTGTATTTCAAGTAGACGGAGTCGAGGAGAACCAATACTTCCACTTGATCCAGAACTAAACCGCACACTTCGTAGAATGAATATTCAAAATAATCCTGCTTATATCGATGGTGAGATCAACCCTTAATTTCCCTCGTCGGTTGATGCACATAATCGGGTGGTTGTTACTAACCCTAGTGAAGGTAATCAGAGGAGGCAACCTCCCGCCCCACGCCTTCAAGAATACTATAGGGGAAATGCTTACATCACTGACTCTGATGGGCCACTTTTCCTACCTCTTCTACCACATGGTCGTACTTTTCTGGTAACTAGTAGCTTGATGCAGATGCTCACCGCTAGAGGTTTGTTTTCAGGGCTACCATGTGAGGATGCACATGCTCACATCACCAAACTAAGGTTGGTGTGTAAGAGTTGTGTAGGGAGGCCAGACATAGACATGGATGTAATTGGAGTAAGGGTGTTCCCTCTGTCATTGACGGGGGAGGTTGCAATTTGGTTTACTGAGTTGCCCTACAATTCAATCTATACTTGAGAGAAATTGATGGATGTGTTCCTAGCAATGTATTACCCGGTTCCTAAAAAGCAAACCACAAACATAGGGTGAACAACTTTGTGGCATTACCAGGGGAGTTAGTAAGCAGTTCTTGGGATATGTTCACCTCATACTTGAGAAGTATCCCTAAAAACCGCATTGATAATGAGTCACTGATAGAGTAACTCTATCGGGGGCAAGATGATAATAATAAAGTGGTGCTTGATACGATTACGGGTGGTTCTAATGGGGAGTGTACTTATGCAGAGATCGTTGAGAAGTAGAGAAAATTTCCCGAAATAATAAAGCTTGGATCACTAGGAAGTCGGATACTGGGATAAAACTTTTGCAATGCAAGCTTCACGTAAACCAGCTGCAGATTATATTCGTGAAGAGATGGCTCAAATGAGAAATGAGCATGGGTAGGTGTTAAAACATGTCACCGGGGGTAACTATGGTAACGTTAACGATCGGAATGGGCCCTATGTTCCACCTCAAAATCGGGAAGTTGATTTTAGGGATGGTGGAGGTAGTATGGCGCGAGTTGAGGATATATTGCAGAACATAAGGAGGAGGTTTGATGTAACTAATGAGCACGCCAAAGAGTTTAGAGGTGATTTAGAAAAAACTGGGCAAAAGTTGGATGCACATGCAATCTCAATCAAGCATCTTGAGTTGCAAATGGATCAATTGTCTTCTACTGTGAACTCACGCCAACCGAGTATTCTTCCTAAAAATATTGTTTAGAATCCAAAAAATGATTGACATTGTATGGCAATCACTACTCGAAGGAGTAAGCAAACCATGGATCCACCTATGCCGTCTGCCGTCGAAGATGAGAAGAGATGAGATGATGAGGTAGAGGAAGTTAGTTGTGAGTTGGTAGATCAATCGGGAAAAGAAGCTGAGACACCCCAAAAAGTGACCCCCATTCCTAAACACCCACCTACATCTCCGCAAAGATTGGTGAAAAAGACCGAAGATGGTAAATACTGGGTTTTATTACTTTGTTGAAACAGCTTTCCATCACTGTCCCTTTGATATAAGCACTTGAACAAATGCCCGATTACACCAAGTTCATGAAAGATATGGTCACTAAGAAGAGATCAGTTAGTTTTGAGGAGGATGATCGGATGCAACATTGTAGTGCTATTGCTACAAGGTCTCTTGTGCAAAAGAAAAAAGATCCGAGTGCTTTCACTATTCCATGTATAATCAGGTTGTTACACTTTGCTAAAGCATTATGTGATCTTAGGGAATGCATAAATCTCATTCCTCTCTCTATTCACAAAAAGTTGGGTTTGGGTGACCCAAAATCCCACTGCGATGTGACTACTAATGGCTGATCGTATGGTGAAGAGGCCTATTGTGATACTCCATGATGTGCTAGTAAAAGTGGAGATAATTATTTTTCCAGCCGATTTTGTGATTCTTGATTGTGAGGTGGACTTTGAGGTGCCTATTATTCTTGGGAGGCCTTTACTTGCTACCGGTCGTGCCTTAGTTGATATGGAGAAAGGAAAGATGAATCTTCGGTTAAACAATGAAGAAGCGACAATCTATATTTGTAGGTCCATGAGTCTGAATGGTGAAGTCGGATCGGTATCCGCAATATCCTACAAGGTCGAGAGTTCGTCCGAGGTACAAATAAAAGAGCGTCTTGGTGTTAAGGCACTAGCGCAGTGATCATAAATTTTGAGAGTGATTGTATTGAAGAGTATGGGTCATTGGTTGCGGCACTTGATCGAGGTGATGTTTGGTTCAAACCAAAGAAATTTTATTTAGATATGAAGCATCGCAGGTCTCCACGCGCGAAACCATCTATTGAGGAGGCTTCAAAATTGGAGCTTAAGGCTCTACCACCTCATCTGAGGTATGTATTCTAGGGGTAAGGTGACACTTTGCCGATAATTATGACATCAGATTTGAATATGCAACAAGTATAATATTTGGTTGAAGTGTTGAAGAGGTTCAAGAGAGCTATTGTGTGGACTATTGCGGATATTTGTTACATAAAATAACACTCATGCCCGATCATAAGCCCAATATTGAGAACCAGAGATGTTTAAATCCACCTATGCAAAAGGTAGTGAATAAGGAAATAATTAAGTTGTTGGATGTCGGAGTCATATATCTGATCGCTAATAGTAGTTCGGTATGCCCTGTTCAGTGTGTGCCCAAGAAAGGAGGAATGATTGTGGTCCATAATGAGAAAATGAGATTGTTCCAATGCGGCCGGTGACCGGATGTAAAGTGTGTATGAATTACCAAAAATTGAATGCATGGACTGAGAAGGACCATTTTCCTATGCCCTTCATGGATCAGATGTTAGATAGGCTTGCAGGAAAAGGGTAATATTTTTTTCTTGATGGTTATTCGTGTTACAACCGAATCTCTATTGCACCTAAAGATCAAGAGAAAACCACTTTTACTTGTCCTTATGGAACTTTCGCATTCAAGAGGATGCCCTTCGGGTAGTTTAATGCACCGGCTACTTTTCAGAGATGTATGATGTTCATATTCTCCGATATAGTGGAGGACACCATTGAGGTATTTATGGATGATTTTTTTGTTGTTGGTGACTTGTTTGATCATTAGTTGAATCACTTGTCCGAAGTTCTCAAAAGATGTGAAGATTGCAACCTTGTGCTAAATGTGGAAAAATGTCACTTTATGGTGAAAGAGGGTATTGTATTGGGTCATTGCATCTTAGAGAAGGGTATAGAGGTTGCTAAAGCTAAATTTGAGGTGATAGAGAGACTTCCCCCACCCATCTCTGTAAAAGGTGTGAGGAGTTTCCTTGGGCATGCGGGTTTCTAATAGAGGTTCATCAAGGATTTTTCAAAAGTTGCACATTCTCTCTGCAAGTTACTTGAGAAAGAGTGTAAAGTTATTTTGATGAATCCTGTCTTAAGGTATTTGGTGAGGTTAAGGAGAAATTGGTGTCTGCGCCCATTATTATTTCCCTGGATTAGAGTAAGCCATTTGAGGTGATGTGTGATGCTAGTGGGGTTGCGCTTGGTGTAGTTTGGCCAAAAAAGGGATAATATCATTCACCCCATTCACTATGCCAGTAAAGTCCTTAATGAATCCCAAAATAACTACACTGTGACTAAACAAGAGCTCTTTGCGATGGTCTTTGCTTTCGAGATATTTTTCTCCTATTTTCTTAGAACACAAGAGTTATAGTGCATACTGATCATTTTTCCTTGAGATATTTGATGGAAAATAAGGATGTGAAACCGAGGTTGATTCTTTGGTTATTAGTGTTGCAAAAATTTGACTTTGAAGTCAAAAATAGAAAAGGGACCGAAAATCAAGTTGCCGATCACTTGTCCCAACAAGAGGATGGAGCTATGAAGAAATTGGATGAAAAGGCTGAAATTGATGATACTTTCCCTAACGAGCATGTATTGGATGTTTCTCAAGACTTGGATCCATGGTTCGCTGATTTTACAAATTACTTGGCTAGTGATATCGTCCCATCGGACTTCTCTTTTCATCAAAGAAAAGAGTTCATTCATGATGTGAAAAAGTTCTTTTGGGGATATCCATATTTATATAGGAGTTGTGCCGATAGTCTTATTCGGCATTTTGTGCCGGAAGTCGATTTGTTGAGTGTTTTGGAGGCATGTCACTCCTCACCTGTGGGTGGGCATCAAAGTGGTATCCGCACAGCCCATAAAATCTTGCAATGTGGCTACTATTGGCCAACCATCCACCAATATGCTCATGAGTTCGCCAAGGCATGTGATAGGTGCCAAAGAGATGGAGGTGTTTCTAGATGGAAAGAACTCCCTTTAAATTTCATTCTTGTAATTGAGTTGTTTGACCTGTAGGGTATTGACTTTATGGGCCCCTTTGTGAGTTCTCATAGTATTAAGTATATTCTTGTGGTGGTTAATTATGTGAAAAAATGGGTGGAAGCGATAGCACTTGCAAATAATGAAGCAAAGAGTGTCATCGCGTTCTTGAAAAAGAACAATTTTCAAGATTTGGCACCCCAACGGCCATTATTAGTGATGGGGAATCCCACTTTTTCAACAAGTTGTTTAAAGGATTGTTGAAGAAATATGGGGTTCGCCACAGTGTGGCCACGCCATACCATCCTCAAACTAGTGGGCAAGTTGAGGTGTCAAATAGAGAAATCAAGCAGATTCTGGAAAAAATGGTAAATGCTAATAGAACGTATTGGTCAAGGAGGATTGATGATGCTCTTTGGGCCTACCACACAGAATACAAGACTCTCATAGGTATGTCCCCATACCAAGTTTTATATGGGAAAGCTTGTCACTTGTCGGTTGAATTAAAGCATAAGGCCATGTGGGCAATGAAGAAACTGAAAATGGATTGGAATGAGGCTGTAGAACATAGGTTAAATGGGTTGAATGAGATTGATGAATTTATTTTAAAGGCATATGAAAGTTCAGCCCTTTACAAAGAAAAGATGAAGAAGTACCATGACCAAAAGATTGAGAAGTGCAATTTTTTTTTGGTTGGGGATTTGGTTCTTTTATTCAACTCTAGGTTGCGCTTGTTTCTGTGCAAACTCAAATCCAAATGGACTGGTCCATTCTTGATCACCCATGTTTTTCCTCATGGAGAGGTTGAATTAGAGAATTAGAAGGGTGTAAGGTTCAAGGTGAACCGGCAACGAATCAAAATCTACCTTTGGCATGCTGAAAAGGCAAATGAAGTGATCGAGGCATATCATCTTGATAAAGTCTGAGTAATCAAGAGTCATGCATCGTGTCGCGACGTTAAATTAAGCAATGTTTGGGAGGCAACCTAATATGTATCCTATAGACAAAAATAGTTTTGTTTTTTCGTGATTTTATAGGGGTAGTTGCATTATTTATGTTTTTCTCACTTAATGTCACGTATTAATTTTCTTTTATTTCGTTTTAGAAGTGTTGGCTAGAGAGTAAACTCGGGTCCGTGTATAAAAATATTCTAGAAATAACAAAAAGATTAGCTTATTGGGTATTCAATGTGCAGGGACCAAATCCCCAGAGTTCTTCACTAAATTTGTCTGGTGCACTGATCGACGGACCGTCATCCTGTCAACAGACCGTCGGTAGGGTCCATAGATCCAGGGTTTGTTTCTTTTATTGTTTTCTAAGTTAGGGAATATTCGTAGCAGCAGTCAACAGACCGTCAACTGACTTACGGTCCGTCGACAGGGAATCGCCGGCTCCTCCGACCAAATAACCCGACCTGACTCGACTTGCTATATATTAAATTTTTTTAAAACTTTTTAGTTACCCACCTTTTAAAAACCTTCCCCAAAACCGTTTCCCTCCTCATTTACCTTCAACTTCCCAACTTCCTCACCCATTAACTCCCATTTTTATCAGTCAGATTCTCCTCTTCCCCAAATCTCCATCAGTTTTCCAAATCCCTTCTCTTCCCCAATTTTCCATATTCATTGTCTTCTGCCCGGTCGGTGTTTGAGGTCTCTATTTGGTGTTTTGTACATCCAAGAATTCATATCCTCATTCCCTACAATACAGTATATAGGTATGCCTTTCTGATCTACTCTATTTACTCTCGTTCCTTAACATGCTAAATTGCTGGAATACGATAGTGGATCTTGAATTTGGGACACCGTTGTATGCTTAAAATCTTCAAACTGAATTCCTAGTCCTTTAGAACAATGAAAGTGAATGGGATGGGGATGTATTGTCTAATAATTGTTGTGTTTTGAGTGTGGTTGTTTCCGACTTAGGGTTTGATAGTATGTGATACTCTATGTTTGAAACTATGATAATACATGCCCTAGGAATGATGAAATGCATTGTTAAACGCTAAAGGAACTTAATGTTTCTTACATTGCTCTAAAATTTTTCTTTGGGGGTAACAATGGCTGCCAAAATTTTGTCACTGAAAGATAGAACGAGACCTTATCGATAGACTGTCAGTCCTTCGACGGACCGTCATTGGGCTCCATCAACAACACCTCCCCTGATTTGTCTAAGTTTCTACCCATGGGGTTAGACGACGGTCCATCAAACCATCAATGGACCTTCCTGCATGACCATAGACTCTATCAGAACCCTTATTTTTGAAGTTCCTCAAAACTTTTCTAAGGGTCCATTGACAGATCCCCACTGACGGTCCGTCGTCCTTAACAGAAACTATGTATATTAAGAATCCAAAAAAGTTTCTAAGGGTCCATTAACGGACCCCCACTGACGGACGGTTGTTCTGTCGACAGTCCGTCCTAGACTTCTGTTGTCTCTAACAGAACCTTTGTTTCTGCAATGTCTAAAAAAATTTTCTATGTGTCCACCCACGGACGCACACTGACGAATCATCATTCCGTAGACAGACCGTCGATGTTGTTCGTCAGTCAATTCTACAGTTCTGCGTCACCACTTTGTTTGTGTTTCATTCTTTTAAGTGTGTTGCATGCTTACATTGTTACAAATAACCTCTCCTTACAGCTACACATGGCACCCAAACAAGACTTAGTCTACACTCGAGGACGTTCCAAGTCTGTCGCCCCTTCCCACCGATTGGTGATTGGGTCATCCGACAATGAACGCGACACTGAATACGTGCCCCAGGAAACCAGACACCGTCACATGCTGCTAGGACCTTTCAAGCACGCCCTAGAGGGTGACGTTCAGCATAGTCACTACCTCTCAGTCTGATGAGGACCGCATACTGACCAACACACTGCTTGGGTCTGCTGCAGTTTATAAGGGAACGTATGGCTCTGCGTAGGCTTCCCGGTCTGAGGAAGCTTCATATTTACAAGGTTCCATTGCTCCAGGTACATCGGTCCACTCTTCCTCATCTTAGAAGGGTGACAGTGTGGATTCTACTCTAGCACCCCTGATCGATGTCCCCACACCGGTTGCTAATCAGCCCAACCGGTGGTATGTCGAGGGCCAATATCAGATATACAGGAATGCGAAACTGCTCAACGACATGGGGGTCATGTCTCAGACTTTGACAGTCGAGCGGCGAGTTCTTACCGGGAGTATTCCCACGATGCCAGCTATACATGACCTTTTCACCCGCCATCGGCTAGAGTGGATGGCTAGGACTTCGGGCCGTTACAGGAAGGAGATGGTGCGAGAGTTCTACGGCGCTTATGTCGTGACTCTCAGGGGTAGTTTGGACAGGCGGATTAACCCTGCCAGACACGCACCACTTGAGCATGTTCGTGTCCGTGGCAAGTAGGTGGATATCTCTTTGCCCACCATTCGCATATTTTTATATGGTGTTGACACTGATGCCACCAGACCCTCTTCACTCCCGAGTTTGACTATCGTTGGAAGATGGTAAAGGACATTCATTTCCAGTGTGATAGAGTGATGAGAGAGACCAGAAAGAGGTGGATTGCCCAGAACATCTCCATAGATGGAGAGGGTGGTGATTGGGTGCTGGAGCCCAAAGGAAGTATAAAGAAGGAAAACCTCACACTCACGGCCAAATTCTTATTGCTTTTGGTCCGTTATTTCCTCTCCCCCGCTGCTGCTGATAATATTGTTACATGGGATAGAGCAGTGCTGATAGCTGCCATGGTTGCTAGGTTTGAGGTGGATTTCGCGTGACTATTACAAGCGGTCATTCATGAGAGGACCTTAAAGGCCACCACTACTTACCCCTTCCGTAGACTGATTTTTGAGTTGTTCAATCTGTTGGAGTACATGTATGGCACATTGATGTGCTCAAGACACTGACTGACATAGTGGATATCGGTCTCATTCGGGATGAGGTCAATGAAGTGGCTCCCAATAGAGGGCCCCAAGCAGAGGTGCAGCCGCTAGGTGAGAGCTTGGCAGCCATGGTAGAGCAACCCCAAGAAGTTAATCAGGCTACATTAGGGACTACCGACGCCACCCTAATTGAGTCTATCCCGAGAATTAGCACAGCTCCGAGCTCCTCCCGCTTCACCCCATCTGCAGCACTGGTACCGATCGCTAGGGTCCAGAGTTAGGCTACACTTCTGCATCATATCCAGCCATGGATGTAAAAGTCCATTGCAGAGGCAGAAGAGTGAATCGAGAAGAAGATGACCCGGCGTACTAAGAGGTAGATTATGGAGGTCCACTAGCGCCTTGACGCATTTGAGTTGAGGGTTTTCTCCCGGCCAGCCTCTATTGTAGATTTATCGACTCTCCAGGATTTTGTGGAGGGTCTGAGAGCATATATGTATGCCATACTAGAGGCTCGGGTGCCCGAGTTTGAGGCTTCATCTGCGGACCCTGCTGAGGATACAGTTATGGCTGCATTGTTATCCACCACTACGCCATCACCTCAGCCACGTGAGCATACCAAGAGGCACCGACCTAGAGAGGATGATGAGACTCGATCTTGGAAGAGAGATCATATAGAGTTGGAGGCTGCGAGGAGAGCCTCGCTGATTGATGAGGAGGCCCGGCAGATGAGGGCTCACGAGGTGGCTGTTGGGGTGTCTAGCTCCAGGATTGCTGATGTTGAGAGGAGCACTACTGAGGGTACTATTATTGCTGCGTAAACTACTGATGGTGTCCTTACTACAGGAAGAGCAGGTTTCAAGAAACTGGACCCTCCATCTTGTTGATCATCAGCGCTATGCGCCTCAGGTTTGCTTCACCTACCACTCGGTTTTATATTTTTTTATGCATTGGGGAAAATATCATGCCCTTTTGTTGGGGTGGGGTAAATGGAAAGTGAGTGCTAGGGTGAAGTCTGAATAGCCCAACTCACTATCCTCTCTTGGGGTTTTCTTGCTTGTGTTTTTTCCCCAAGAGACTGTTTACTTTACTATTCAATCGGCACGTTAGTATCTTGTACATAGTATTGATATGAAATCTGAAGCATGATGGCAAAATAAAATGATATCCTGATTTGAAGAAAATGCTTGCATTATTAGGCATAGTGAATGATGAATGTGTGGCTCTAAGAATGACATAGAAACACACCCCTGCATGACCCTCAATCTTAAGCTCGAACTAAGTGTATGATAATATGGTAGGGTAATGAGGTGTTAAGTGAGTGTGAGAAAGTTGAATAGACAACAATTGGTACTGAGCTAGAACTTGCCCGGTTAGTCCTGCTAAAAGTAATATGTAACAGACAATTAGGAAAGGATCATAGGCCCTTGTTTAAGATAGTCAACCTTTATACTAGATAAAATAAAACTGAATGAAATTAGTCCCTTCTTGATCCAAATGATTTGAGCTAAAAAAAAAACTTTTCTTTTCTACCCCAACATATCTTCTAGGAACAAAATGTTTGCCTTGATCCCTCCTTGGACATGTGCACCTCAGCTTATGACAAAAGCATAAGTTGAGGGTGGCTAATGCAGAAAACAACCTTGTCGTGGACCTGACCCAACCTTGGGTATTGTGTACCTTGACTCATGAAAAATTCATGAGTTGAAGGTGGCTATTATTAGGAATGCTCCGGAAAGTGGGGCTGAAAGAATAAAGAGAGAGAAAGATAAAAGAAAAGTAACTCAAGAAAAGTTGAAATCAAGTGAAAAATTGCAAAATTTTAAAGTAAAAGAAAATATAAAAAAATTCACTTACACAAAAGGAGAAAGAAAGGAGAAAAGCAAAGCAAAAGAATATAAGAAAATTAAGAAATAGGGCTGAATAAACGATGAAAAGGTAGGATGCTTAGTTGTTTTGTCAAGGACAAGTCACTAAAATACATCAAAATGTACCCTACCTAACCCATAGCCTACGTTACAAGCTAATAACGTCCTATCATGATCCTAAGAGTCTAATACGTTGAACTTAAAGAAGTGATAATAAGGGCAAGCCTATGGCGATAAATACCAATGAGGTGAGAAGTTATTCTAAGAGTGTGTTTTGAAAAAAAATAATCCTTATACTCAAACTGAAATCACTATGTGAAAAAGGAGGATATTGTTTTGAAAGAAAGGGCACTAGTTACAATACTAGAAAGTTGGCACCTTGGTGAGAAGTAAAAGAAGAGAGGTGCTGGTGCGCGGTGAGTCTGTGTCATGGTTTGATCCACATAAGCAAGCCTAATAGTGATATCATGCATGAAAATAATTAGAATTGATATCCATATGATTGCGAAAGATAAAATAAGGATACTTTTGTACAAACGTTTTTGTGGTGAGTCATAGTGCGTCGCTTGAGGACAAACAACGAATTTAAGTTGAGGATGTTGATGTACAGTGGTTTCACAGTAGTTTCAATGCTTTTTTCTTAAGTTTAGTGTGTGTCTAAGGCCTCTTTGAAGTAGTTTGAATGTATTTTTCTTTGTGTTTGTAGGAAAAAATATCCAGAATGAAAACGCTGAAGATGTGCTGAAAATTGCAGAAAAGATGACCTACAAATCCATGACGGTCTGTCTACTTATCGACGGTCCGTAGGTGGCAACCATCGCCATGAAGATGTTATGCTTCCAAATAAAGATCGGGGAATTCTTAGTAAGTGTGAGGCTACGGAAGGGATGACGGTCCATCATCGACGGACGGTCCTAGTGATCCGTTGGTGTTAAAAGAATGTAGCCTCAATACCCGATTTGAAAAGATTCTAAGTGTGGAGCAACAAAGGCCATCGACGGATCGTCGTCCTGTCAACGGTTCGTCTTCTTGGTCCATCGAAGGTAACAAAGAGTTGGAGAAGAAATCAGCTGAAAATTGAGTTGAAGTATAGACCGACGGAGGTGTCGATGATCCGTTGTTACCTCCAGGGTCCGTCGGTCAGGTCGTCGACGTGAGACGTGTTCAGATTTCCTTATTTAGGTTTCCCTTTATGTTTAGGATTATTTTGATATAAATAGGACCAAAAATCTCATTTTGGGTGTTAGACTCTTGGTTATTTTTCTATTTTGTAATATAGGTTGTTTAATATAAGGATCTCGAAAATACTTCATTTTTTCAAAATCGTTTATTGCATTATTTTCTCGAATTCAAATGATTTTTTAAATTTTCTTCTATATCTTCAAAGTAAGTAATTCTTGTCTAATAATATGAATTGTGTAATTATGAACATGGTTAACTAAATTCATAACTAGGGTTGTGGGAACCATGGGTAATTAACAAAGTAAAACTAGCTAAAATAACAATTCTCAAACAGTTTCTTGCATGTATTGATAATTCTTTCGTTTAGATGTCTTTTTGACGAGTGCATGTGTTAGAACTCGCCTAGTTGCTACTTGTCGGACCTAGGAGGTAGATAATAAGAAAATAATTATCAACGTAGATTTAGTATATACTATCTAATAGGCTAGTGTGGATTGGTGCAAAGTAATAACTAAGCCATACATCGAATATGATGCTTTATATGAGGTAAAAGGTAAAGTTTTATAAAGTAAACACATATAGTCGGACCAAGGTGCGGAGTGAAACACACTAGTTGTCGGACCAAGGAATTAGGGATACATAACTTACCACTTTGCATGCATGATACTAGGACAGAGTTGTTATAGCTAGGGTTACTGCATTACAAACCTATGGTGAGCACTTACACCCTAGTTTCTCTCATCATTTGATAAACATCAAATATTTGAACTAGCTACTTGTTACTTAGACCTAATTAATTACTTTGTTACACAAAATCACCCCTTCAATTGTTTGTTTTCCGGAAAGGACTTAACTAAATATAAGAAATCGTAGATTAAAGTTAAGTCTAAATCATTTTTCTCGTGAGATCGATCCCAACCTAACGTTTGGGTTTTTTACTTGATACGACCGCTTATACTTCTTTAGGGAAGTATAGTTTGACCGTATCATAAAGACACAACATTTATTATATTTTATAAATTTTACTATTATTTTTTTAAAAAAATCTCTATTTTCTTTAATTTTCCTCCTATTCTCGAATATATTCATCAAACTCTCTACACATAATGCTTATATTTACAAACTCACGCTAAATTCATCAATTTCAAATTCTAAAAAAATGTATAAGAATTATGTCATCATTGTTTTCCATAACCCCCCCCCCCGAACTAGACACGAAAACTTACTTTACTACTTAAACTATACGGATGTTTATATACCCCTAAACATATTTGATGTGAATTATTTACAACCCTCCGAACACCCACCTTGTGCACGTGTTGTTACTTCTTGAACAAAAGATTTCGCAAATCCTTTGTCTCTTCACGGAAATTCTAAACTCATCAAATCTTTTACGCTAACAAACGAAAAATATCCGAATTCGGTCTTGTAGATTTGAGAGAATGAGAATTGGGCTTAGAGATTTAGGGATATCATTTTAGAAATGGGTCTGGTTGTATTTTGGGAACGGGTGGGTTATATAAAACGGGTAAGATACTTTTTAAGCCCTTTGTAAAGTGGACCAATGAAAACGCGTGTGTATAACAATGTCCAACCTTCAATTGGACTGGTGTTCGGAGGGTTGAAAATAATTCACATAAAGGTTATTAAGAGGGGTATATAAACACCCTTGTCGTTTAAATACTAAAGTAAGTTTTCTCTCCAAGTTCAGGAGGATTCTCATGTAGTTTCTCTTTTCATATATATGTACATGTTTAACTTCATCAATTTAAAATTCTAAAAAATAATAGAAAATTTTCTTCATAATTTTTTTTGTTATCAATATATCGGAAGAGTAATCTTCAACTCAATATAACGATACATATGAATTCACTATCATCATTTAGCATTCCCCCTTACTCAATTAAATTCTCAAACTTAAGATCTTATTCCTCGTGAGTATTATTTGGATACTAATACATAATTGTGGAAGGATGCTAGCTTATGTGCAAAATCACAGTCGCAAAAGCTTCAAAAAAATGTGTGTGGGGGGGGAGGGGGAGGGTCGATAATTTTACTATACAATTCTCTGTACCCAAGGTTTAAATTTATAATGTATTTGGTTGATATTCGTGTTTTTACTTATGCATAGTGTTTCTGTTTCAACTATCAATTACATTACAACTTTTTTTTGTGAACAATGTATATGATACAAATGTTATTGTTGATATATAATATCACGCCCCGAGCCTACACCCTGGATGTGCCCGGCACTCGTAGAAAATTGTTGCCCTCAAGTGAACCTTTGGTCTGGCTTACTTACTCAGCGAAAGACTTAAAAGCATTGAGAAAAGATTTCGAATGCTAACTAACTCAACTTTCTATAAGGGAAATCAAAATGTATCTAAAACAAACATTTAACTTAGCCAAAATGGCAACTCAAATATGAAAGTAAGTCAATAACGAAATGATAATGAATGAACTAACATCTGACTGACTGTCGATGAAGCCTCTAATTACTAAGGTGGATGTTGGGACAGACCACACAACATCCTTCTGAATAACTATAAAGCAATGAACATGGATCCGCCGGAAAGCAAGGAGGCTCACCAACTGACTCTTAACTGCTCACTAAATCAACAGTGCGCTGGAATGTCGATCCTAGTTACTTGTGTTGCATCATAATACGATGTAGACAACTGGCATCAGTACATTGTATGAACGAGTATGCGAGTTGGAGTGCTAAGCATCATAGGCTTGAAGGAGATTTTGAAAGAAACAGGTACCTTTACTCTTCTCAATCATGAATACTTAACTAAACTCATTACAATATTAAGCAATTTAAAAGCAAGTTCATAATAAAGAAAAGATGTTTAAACGTGATTTTCAACTCTGTGTGTATGCAAAGTTGCAAATAACTCCCCTATGTATGTAAAAATACAAAATAATTTGATGTCAATTCATAATCATAATAAAAGACATACCATGCTTCCTCTCAAAGTGTACTTGTGCAATGCATGAATGAAGTCTCATATTCCTATTCATACTAAACAAAACCCTTTGAGGAATCATGTAAGTACTATTGTGGTAGTTTCTCTAACCGGCAAAGCTGCCAAGGATCATCCTATACTTAGCCGGAGATATAGGAAGCTTAACTGACTAAATGGATCCACTATCTTAACTTAAGTAATCATCTAAAATGTATGACCTTTTGATACCCATGACGGCTACATGGTTTATGGAGAATTGAGTTAATATGAACTCGCATTCCCATATCGGTGCTCAATACTACTCCCAAAAATATACTTAAGTTATATGTTTTAAAAACAACTTCTTCTGTGATTTGAGATTAGTGCTCAAAACCTTAGCTTAAAAGCTCTCTTGGAATCAATGTTCCCTTTTCTTTCTTAAATGTGAAAACATTTCTAAACTCTTAGGGGTCGTTTGATTGCTGGTTAGAGTTATGCAGGTATTAGTTATGTAGGATGTAGTTATGCAGGTATTAGTTATGTAGGATTCAGTTATGCAAGGTTTAGTTATTCAGGTATTAGTTGTGCAGGGTTTAGTTATGCAGATATCAATTATGTAGATATTATTATGCAAATATTAGCTTCCTAGATATTATTTATGTAGGATTTAGTAATGTAGAAATTATATTATAAAAAAATATTACTTATTGATTATTTAATTTATTATAAATTAACATACTTTTTTTTAAAAAATCATAAAATTATAAAATATATGCTTATGAACAAGCAGTATCCAAAATAAATAAAATGCAACAGTCCCTTAGGGGTGGGGTAGGGTTGTAAAATGAAGAAACTCAAAAACACTCCCGGGGTCGTTTTGTTTGTTTTTTTGGTTGGGGTGGGGGGATACAATTAACGTTACTGGAAGTTACAGAAATAGACTAAATGGCTTTTTTTAAAAAGAATAAATCTACACAACTCTTTAATTTAGAAATAAAATAAGTAAGAAAACAAATGAAGGGTAAATATATAATTTATTATTTTTCATTTATAATTAATAACCTCATAACTTATTCCACCTTCTACCCTGCATAAAATTATATACATAGATTTCTTCATAAGTTATGTAAGTACTAGATATGTAGCATTACATAAATACAACCAAACACCATATAAAATCAATACATGTATAACTTTATTCAACATTCGAGACACACCAACCAAACATTGTATAATTTATACATTGATTTTATTTACAAACCAAACACGGTACAAAATTTAGACATGAATAACAAAGTTATTCATGTATTAACTTTATCTTTATCCAGTAACCAAACGGCTCCTTAGGAAATACTTAGTTCTCTTATAACTTTTGAGAACGAACTCAACTCTTTACTTTTAGCTTAAGTTGAAACTTGAGCCTTAAAAACGAAGTTAATACATTTTTTAAGACTTATGAAACTTTAAATGAACTTCTTCTCATTATCTTTTCTCTTTACTCAACTTTATCCTTAAGTCTTAAAACAAAGTTAAAAGCATTTGCAAAAGACTTCTTGAAAGGACTCTAAGAATTTTTTAGACTTGGCTCTAAACTTTCCTTGAATTTGAAGTTATGGATTCAAGGTTGTAATTCATATTTTTGGATAATTTCTATATGTTTAGAAGTCATTTAACAGATGGAATAACAAATATTTGGTGGAAAACGATGTTTTGGGTGCATTCGGGGCGCGCACACCAACCTCACTTGATTGAGGCACCATTCTGACGCACTGCTGGTATGCCGCCCCAGTCCTCCTGGCTCAATGAGGGCGGTTCATGCCAACCTGTTCCTTATGAAAAAAATTGCTGAACTTCTCCTCTCGTTTTCTGATCTTAAAGCCTTTTAATTCGATTATTTTTCTCAAATTCTCTTTACATTCATGTAACCACATCATATATACAAGGATCTAACCCAATGAACTCAAGAAACAGCACTTTCTACCTCAATAAATTCATAAACCTCAACTCATGTTCTTGAACGAAAGCAATTCAAGAACAACCAACAAGAACATTCAAAATCTAAACGTTTTCGAACTAGATTAAACTAAATTAAACATTTTTGGTACGTGGGTGAACAAACCTAACATTTTGAGAGGCATGCATACCTTTTTTTAGGGATCATCCCCGACGAAATCCACAAGTTAAACTTCGACGATCTTGATGAAACTTGAACGCCCTTCTCCTTTCTCCTTTTTTCTCCTCTTCATTTCTCTTCTCTCAAAACTCTAAAACTTTTGGTAAAAGTGTAAACTGATATAATCAAACTTACACCACTAATTAATTACCAAAAATGAAATAAATTAATAGGGTAAGGAAAAGACCAAACTACCCTTTCAAAATTCGGATTAGACTTCCCTTAATCCAGTAGCCCAACTTTCGAAAGGCATATCTCACTCATACGAGATCGGAATCGCGCAAACTTGGCGGCGTTCGAATGATCATCCAAGGTTCTCCAACCATATCTATAACTACACCTAACTTCTCCTAAACTAGGATTTATGGACATTTGAAGTTGACCAAAAACTCACTTTTAACTTCTTTTTAAAAAATCCAGATTTCATTTCTTTCCAAATCTAACTTTTTCAACGTCTAAGCTTCTTCCTATCTATTTCGATGTTCGAGATGTTACACATAATCCAAATTATTTCAAACCTTAATCAATATGAATCTTTTTTATTCTCATGTATACATAACTATGCCAAATTTCATTATATTTTAGTACCTGATACACATAGTACATACTCTTATGTATCAAACACATAAGTAAAAACACCTTTTACCTCCGTTTCAAAGAGAATGTCCCTATTTCCTTTTTAGTCTGTTTCAAAAAGAATGATTTCTTTCATTTTTTGGCAACACTTTAAGTTTAACTTTCCACGTGGCATGTTTAAGACTACAAGATTAAAGGGCATTTTGGTACATTTGACATAACTTTAATTAGAACCACAATAATTAAAATTCTTCTTTCTTTTCTTAAACTCCATTTCAAGTCAAACTAGAATATCCTTTTTTAAACGGAAGGAGTAATACAAAGCTAACACAATACATATGGTTACGTATCAGATTAGTATTAGGTGTGTTTAGTCATGTATCAAAATTATCTTTCACGATGAGCTAGATGTCTATTTTTTTCTTCAATTCATCAATTTTTACATGATACATATAGTACCCATTATTATGTAATGAATACATAACTAAATACACGTAATACAAAGCTAACACAATATATATAGTCATAATTCATGTATCTAATTCGTATTAGGTGCGTTAAGTCATGTATCATAATTAACTTTTACAACATACTTGATGTAAAGTTTTTTTCTCAATTCACCAATTTCTAGTTTAGTTGCAATTGTTGATTTCAGATTCACAAACATAGTGTTTTCTTCAATAATAATTTCACCACTTTTGTATCATTCATACCTTACTTCATCTTCTCAAATTTCTGAATGTCTCAGCAAAATCGATATATTTATGATATATCTTCTCCAAATTTACAAAAAACAATTGAATCAAAGTTGAAAGATGTTGGATCTGCTTGAAAATTTTTGAATGTTTAAGTTGTTACACATTGTGAGATATTGATTAACAGTAATTAAAATGTGATTGTGTGTTATATGGGATTGTAAATTGATTATCCAGTCATTTTTTTCTTAATAGCGTAACAGACAGAAAGATAATGTGTCATGAGCTATGTATCACATTGTTGACTGATGTACCCAAGAGCCTCTAATTTCAAAGGATTTTTATAATTTGAAAAAGGACAGAGATAAATGTAATTAGCTCATAACAGTAAGTTAATTATGTAATTTTTACTTTATTCATTCATTTTATAATTTTAGTTGGGTTTGATTTATTTAGTTTTGATTTTTTCGATTTGAATATGATTATGTACATTTTTTTTCCATTAATTGCTGGAAGAAAATACTCGGGTCATGAGAGTATCTGGACATGCCCAACTCTCTTTTGTAAGGTTACGAGTATTATGTAAGGTATGATATAGTACTCTGTTTAATAAGAAATTTGGTCTATGTATAACTAATCCATAAATTAGTTATACTTCTTACATGGTCCTATATGATGTATTACTAATACCTTTCATTTGGTGGAATTAGTAATACATTGATATAATAACATGGAATAAGTCTAGGCAAAGATACAAATATTTCTCAAATTATTTTAATTATTTTGTTTATTTTCTTGATTTTATGATTTATATTTGTACTAGTAAATTTATTTAAATAAATTAGCTTACAAATTATTTAGAGAGAGTTGTTTGCTACTAAATAAATTCAATACTAATTTGCATATTAGTTATTTATTTGTATATAACGTTTGTGACCTTAACTGAATATGTGTTATATATATATATATATATATGTATATATATATTTGTATATATATATATATAAAATCAAAAAATTACATACATATTAAAACTACAAATTGCAACTTTTATGGGTATATGTAGATGGTTTATTCAAGTTTACCATTGTTGACCATGTTTTCAATTTTAAAAGTAGATTATTTATCTTTTCCAAAATTTAAAAATGGCAATTTGTAAGTGGTCAATTTATTAAGATGAAAATTTATTCTCAAATAATTCAAGTAAAAAATAGCAAACATGACAACAAAATTTGTTCTTCTCAAAGCTAGTTTGAAGGTTGTAAAAAATAAAATTGTGTGACAATTATCTACCTTGATCCAATTATCCAACAATTCAAGGGTATAATTGAAAAAAAATAAAGAGCTTGTAACGATCCATTTAGTCATTTCGAGTACTAGAGATTTTATTGCATTAAGGCTCTTTTGATAGATTTTGAATGAGCAAGTTGGACTATTCGTAATTATAATAATGAAATTAGTGGGGTAGTTTTACTAATTATTTAGTTGGTGGTTAAAGAAAATAATAATAAAATTAATAGCGAGTTAGTTTTGCCACTTTATAGTTGGTCTTATATAACAATTAGGTTAATAAATATTCCGTAGAATAAAAGAAAAAGAGAGAAGATGGGGATAACAGAAGACGACAAAATTGAAAGAAACGACATGATTGTGCAGGTAAAAGACACATGTCTCTCTTCAAATTTTATGAATAGTGTTGATAAGGAAATTAATATTATTATTATATGTTGATTGGGTGAAATTAGATTGCACATAGTTGTAGTAAATATGGGTTGTTTTGTTTTGTTAGTGGTGGAAAAGATCAGAGAATTGAAATTTTGGAAGGATGTCATTAAATATTACTATTATTATTATATAGGGAACATATAGTGTAGGCATAGCAACAATTGAAACAAGCTGCTAACATGTGTGGGTTCTTTTCTTTAGTTTTAAATAATTTAGTGCTAATGTTTAACTAAGGAGGAGAGGTGAACTGCAGGGTCAATTTTTTTGTGTTAATTGGTGGAAGACTCTAATCGGTTTATAATATTAAAGTGTAATTCCATAATCATTGACAATTGAATAGTTATTACAATCCTTATATTATATAGATGGATTAGAGTTACTAGAGAGTGGAAATCCTTGATGATGCACATAATGTTAGTATCTAGTTATAATTTAAGTTTTAACATATTGAGAAAGGTAATTAAATATTAGGTATATTATACTATATAGATTTTATTAAAGTTATATTACTTGAAGGAATTGAGACTTAACTTTAGGCTTAATTTAAGAAATGTAAGATTTGACCTATTAATTAAAATCATAGTTAAACTTGACTATAGAATTGAATGTTTGTACTTACGAATGTTGTATATTTGATGGATTGAAAAGGTTCGGAAGCATTGAGGAAAGGAAAATCATTGGAAAAGTAGTTTGCTTGACTTCTGTTCTTCGATGGAGGTAGGTTAGGCTTTATGCTATTTCATAGTAAACTCTAAATAGCGATTGATATGTATTGGGTGGTATTGTAAAGTCTTCTATATTCTTGGTTGTGTGTTTGTATGTGGTGATTGTGAAATATTAAATCTTAGCCCTCTCTATTAAGATGATTCCTTGACATAAAAGAGGCTTGATGAACTAAAACAATGAGATTGATGGATCGGAGTGTCACGTTCCGACACGTAGTACTAGGGCATCGGGTGTCACGTTCCGACACGTAGTATTAGGGGATCGGGTGTCACGTTCCGACACGTAGTATTAGGGGATCGGGTGTCACTTTCCGACATGTAGTACTAGGGGATCGGGTGTCACGTTCCGACATGTAGTATTAGGGGATCCGGTGTCACGTTCCGACACGTAGTATTAGGGGATGTGTCACGTTCCGACACATAGTATTAGGGGATCGAGTGTCACGTTACGACACGTAGTATTAGGGGATCGGGTGTCACGTTCCGACACGGTAGTATTAAGGGATCGGAGTGTCACATTCCGACACGATAATAATAAAGAGAAGTAATCTTGAATTATGTTAATATGCTCAAATTCAAAGAACCTATTTCCCAAATGAGTATGGTGTGAAGGTTTGAGTCCTTATAGGTGTGCTTGGTGTTGTTGCCAAAGGTTCTTGTACTTGTTGTTGTAACCTGTTAAGTATTGTAGTTGATTTTATTTTATTATTCAGTATATATTGCTTTCTATTTTGAGTTGGCCGATGATACCTACTCAGTACGTGTTCCTTGTACTGACCCCTACTTGTATTTTTCTTTTTGTTATTTGTGGAGTGCAGCAAACGTACCATCGACTTCGACTCGTCCGCAACTCTAGCCAGTCTCCAGCATATCAGATTTCAGGGTGAGCTATTATTCCTACCTCAGACTGGATTATTTCGGTCATGACATGATGTCCTATACTTTCGGACTCATGCCATTTTATTCTTTTATTTTGGTGTCTTTGATACTCTTAGACTTAGTAATTAGAGATTAGATGTCCTTGTTGTGATGACTTTCAGGTTTTGGGAAACGATAGTTAATAAATTTTGGAGCTTCCGCAATATTTTGTTATTCATAGTTGAATTATTGGTACATGTTGGAATTTGAATTTCTTGGTTCATCCACCTAGGTAGTTAAGTGTGGATGCCACTCACGACTCGTGTTGGGTCGTGACAAACTTGGTATCAGAGCGTTAGGTTCGTTGATCTCATCACATAAGGACAAGTCTAGTAGAGTCTTGCGGAACAGTAAGGGGACGCCTTTACTTTTCTTCGAGAAGCTATAGGACTTTAGGAAACTTCATTTCTTCTTTCTTTCGTGCTACTACTTGAATCTAATTGGTATCTAGGTAATACAAATTGGTATCTGAACTTCTTCACTCTATTTCAAATATGGGTACTACTAGAGTATTTGAAGTTGAAATAGCAACAATAGAAAGAAAAAAATGTGTCCTTAGAAATAGATATATTTTCTCGATTGCAAAATGTGGTGGTAGTCTCATCTCGAGTGTCGATTAATAAAGACAGTACTATGACTTCATAGAGTGAGGGTATATTAGAGAAAATCATCGATGCTTACTTGGTTAGAGTTAGGAAGTGTGTTATTTTTGTTATTGAATTGATCTAAGAAGTAAAACAAATTGTTTGATCTAGAGAGAGAACAAATTCGATAATATTTTGCAATTATTCAATGGGTAGAAATATGTGGGCTATTTGGGTGCGATATTATGGATAGGTATGATGTGTTCTAGTGAGGTATCTAACGGACTTTCACGGTGTGATAGGACTAGGGTTATATGGAAACAGGTACGTCTATTGTCAAGTATGAATACTAATTACTAAAGGAGTTACCAGTTGTATGACATGGTCAGATAATAAGATTTAGTGTTGCATTCACATTTGAGAAACCAACTAGTTTATTACTACAAGAACTTAGATTGAGAATTATTTTACAGGAAAATTTTAGTGATGGATCTTTGGTACAATATTAATACATTTAGGTTGTGAAATGTATCTTGAGGATTCTGAATGAGTACTGACAATTTTATGTTAAGCTTAAAAAGGTAGATTAATACTAAAATGACAAACTTATAGGGAATGAAAGTCCTAATGGGTGTACTTGAGTGTAGTAAATTGAAAATTTAGCAAGAAAGTGCATATAAATTGTGTTAGTCCCTTGAATTTGATTGGTATACCTAAGTTTAAGGTTCAGATCGAGGAAAAGGTCCACTTCATGGTGATAAAAGGGTTAACTGAGCATGATGGGGAAAAAATCATGAAAAATTGTAATTGGGATGAAATTATATGATTAGGATTTGTTGGTTAAATAAATTTTGTATGTAATAAAGACTTGCGAGTATCTAAGGTTGTGATTTTCTACTATTTTGTGAGTAATGTGGGTGTATGACAAGTTTTAGGAGATGTTGGGTCAACGCTCGAATAGAATTTAAAGGAGCTGGAATCATAACTAAGATAAGATAAAACTTGTGGGATGCGTAGCCTTAAGAAAATAAGTGAGAGCAGGAATATTTTCTCTGATTGTAAGAACTAAAAATGTATCTTCGAAGGGGTTGAGAATTGGGTTCAGAAATTCGTGATTTTATCTATTTTGTTTTGGTTAAGGTAATAGCATAACAGGTTAATCAGCTTGGTTAAAAGCTATTGAATAGAACTTAAGAGAGGAGTGTACAAACGTTCAGCTTGAGTGAGATGATAAGTTTTGTTGTACTGTTGTATTTAGAAATGAGTAGGTTTGGATTTTTAGTGAAGCATATGGTATGTTTGATGGAAAGGCAATCAATTATAAGCTAAGATAAAGTAATTATAAAAGTCTTCAAAGTATAAGCAAATGTAGATACATAAGGGCATTGGGTTACACAATTGGACTTAAAATTCAAACTTTTCATTATAAGTCTGCATTCTTGGTGATATGTTTTTTTTTCAAGGTATGAATTTGTAAGGTAGTAAATGATTGATTGCATCGGTATTAAGCATGTGAAAGAACTAATGCATGTTTTGGATCATAAATTTTATTACTTTTGATTGCTAAAGGATTTAAGGAAGTATTTCCCTCAGAGTTTTGATTGAGATTGGTAAAAGGATGAGATCGTTAAGGGAGCCAGAGAAGCAAGAGTCTGATATATTGAAGAGTCGAGATATTAAGAATTTTGTGTCATGAAAAAAGAAAAAGTAAGAAAAGTGAAGCAATAAGTTCTTTCATATAAATTCTTGATTTGTAGTTGAAGGTTGTATTGATTTTTGCGTAAGAGGTTAGATATGACCATAAGATGTGTTACATAGACATTTGATAGTTAATGGAGGTTACGTGCTCATTGTATATAAACTTATTGTGGTGACCAAGAATTTCTTAGGTGTTGCTAAGAGGTATATAATGGTTTGAATGGTAGTTGAAACTAGGTATATGAAAGATTGTGCAGAGTCGACGTTGGTTGTAATTCAATATCTTTATCTCGATGGGGAATGTACTTTCAAATTTGAGATTAGTGCTATTAGCCTTGGTTGTGACTCGTATTTGTCATAAAATGCTTAAATAGAAAGAGAGAAAGTCATAGTTTGAACATGTACTTGATACGAATACTTTGATACTAATGACAGTTAGAGAGTAAGGTAGAGGATCGGTATGGTTATGATGTTTTGTAAGTATTAACAGTGATTAATTCAGTGGATGTGGGTACAATAAATCTAGTATGTGTGAAACTTATATAGCTACTAAATTTGTTATTTTGGGTAGCAAAAAAAAAATGAAGAAAAGTTTAAAGATAGAGGCACCGTTGAAAAAGGGAAAAACGAATTGAGATGGAGGTAGACTACGCACAACAACAGTTATTCTCATGTTCTTTCTACAAATTGCTATATTTTTTTTGTGTTCAATATTGGTTTTGTTGTAATATGATTAGAAGGTGTCGGTATACTATAAGAACAAGTTGTGAGTGTTATAACTGTGAACGACATTAGATGACATTGAAAAATTGGTAAGATTAGTAAAAAAAAATATTAAGGAAATTTAGTTCATAATTGAGGCTAATGATTGAAGTATTGTTGTTGAAAAGGATAGACATGGAATGTTAGGTTGCAGCGGTGGTAGAAGTATAACTTTTTATTATGTAACTAAGTTTTTGGATGTTACCCAATTATTAACCAATCATTGACTAATGATATTATTTGGGTTATAGCATATGATACAATTATGTTAGATGTTCTGTATGCTTGGGTGTAATATTCGATGGTGGGTTACTTAATTATTTTCATATTTGGATTAGATGCATTAGATTAATCTTGAGGATAACTCATGACTAAAGATTATATTGTAATAGCTAAAGCTCCTAAGGAAGTATTCTCAATAAAATCTATGATGGTTTGTGCATTATGAGTGTGTGGTGGCTGATTCAGGTTCATTCCTAATTATAGCAAGTATCGATTCAAAATTTTATCGTGGTTATGTTAGATAATATTTGTCTTGATGGTTGTATCAAGGTTTAGTTGGAGAATCGTTCAGTGAGTCCACTTGAAAATAGTTTTGTTGTAAGTTGAGTTTACCGACAATAAGGGTTGTAATTAGAGTATTGGGATGGACCATTTGAGGCATTGTATGAGAGAAGGTGTAGATTTTCAATTGGTTGGTTTGACACTTTTGATATGAGACCTTACGTACTACTATTTTGAAGGAACTTTTTTTTTACAACTACCCTTTCTTACCCTCATATTCATGTGATCGTTCGAGGAAAAACGATGAGTAAATTGGTATCTAATGTAACCATCCATTTAGTCATTTTGAGTACTAGAGATTTTATTGCATAAAGGCTCTTTTGATAGATTTTGAATGAGCAAGTTGGACTATTCGTAATTATAATTATGAAATTAGTGGGGTAGTTTTAATAATTATTTAGTTGGTGGTTAAAGAAAATAATAATAAAATTAATAGTGAGTTAGTTTTGCAACTTTATAGTTGGTCTTATATAACAATTAGGTTAATAAATATTCCGTAGATTAAAAAAAAGAGAGAAGATGGGGATAACAGAAGACGGCAAAATTGGAAGAAACGACATGATTGTGCAGGTAAAGGACACATGTCTCTCTTCAAATTTTATGCATAGTGTTGATAAGGAAATTAATATTATTATAATTATATGTTGATTGGGTGAAATTAGATTGCACATAGTTGTAGTAAATATGGGTTGTTTTGTTTTGTTAGTGGTGGAAAAGATCAGAGAATTGAAATTTTGGAAGGATGTCATTAAATATTACTATTATTATTATATAGGGAACATATAGTGTAGGCATAGCAACAATTGAAACAAGATGCTAACATGTGTGGGTTCTTTTTTGTAGTTTTAAATAATTTAGTTCTAATGTTTAACTAAGGAGGAGAGGTGAACTGCAAGGTCAATTTTTTTGTGTTAATTGGTGGAAGACTCTAATTGGTTTATAATATTAAAGTGTGATTCCATAATCATTGACAATTGAATAGTTATTACAATCCTTATATTATATAGATGGATTAGAGTTACTAGAGAGTGGAAATCCTTGATGATGCACATTATGTTAGTATCTAGTTATAATTTAAGTTTTAACATATTGAGAAAGGTAATTAAATATTAGGTATATTATACTATATAGATTTTATTAAAGTTATATTACTTGAAGGAATTGAGACTTAACTTTAGGCTTAATTTAAGAAATGTAAGATTTGACCTATTAGTTGAAATCATAGTGTAACTTGACTATAGAATTGAATGTCTGTACTTACGAATGTTGTATATTTGATGGATTGAAAAGGTTCGGACGCATTGAGGAAAGGAAAATCATAGGAAAAGTAGTTTGCTTGACTTTTGTTCTTCGATGGAGGTAGATTATGGTTTATGCTATTTCATAGTAAACTCTAAATAGTGATTGATATGTATTGGGTGGTATTGCAATGTCTTCTATATGCTTGATTGTGTGTTTGTATGTGGTGATTGTGAAATCTTCAATCTTAGCCCTCTCTATTAAGATGATGTCTTGACATAAAAGAGGCTTGATGAACTAAAAAAATGAGATAAATGGATCGGAGTGTCACGTTTCGACACGTAGTACTAGGGGATCGGGTGACACGTTCCGACACGTAGTATTAGGGGATCGGGTGTCACGTTCCGACACGTAGTATTAGGGGATCGGGTGTCACGTTCCGACATGTAGTACTAGGGGATCGGGTGTCACGTTCCGACACGTAGTATTAGGGGATCGGGTGTCACGTTCCGACACGTAGTATTAGGGGATCGGGTGTTACGTTCCGACACGTAGTATTAGGGGATTGGGTGTCACGTTCCGACACGTAGTATTAGGAGATCGGGTGTCATGTTCCGACACGGTAGTATTAAGGGATCGGAGTGTCACGTTCCGACACGATAATAATAAAGAAAAGTAATCTTGAATTATGTTAATATGCTCAAATTAAAAGAACCTATTTCCTAAATGAGTATGGTGTGGAGGTTTGAGTCCTTATAGGTGTGCTTGGTGTTGTTGCCAAAGGTTCTTGTACTTGTTGTTGTCACCTGTTGAGTATTGTAGTTGATTTTATTTTATTATTCAGTATATATTGCTTTCTATTATGAGTTGGCCGATGATATCTACTCACTACGTGTTCCTTGTACTGACCCCCCACTTGTATTTTTCGTTTTGTTATTTGTGGAGTGCAGCAAACGTACCATCGACTTCGACTCGTCCGCAACTCTAGCCAATCTCCACCATATCAGATTTCAGGGTGAGCTATTATTCCTAGCTCGGACTCGATTCTTTCGGTCATGACATGATGTCCTATACATTCGGACACATACCATTTTATTCATTTATTTTGGTGTCTTTGATACTCTTAGACTTAGTAATTAGAGATTAGATGTCCTTGTTGTTATGACTTTCAGGTTTTCGGAAATGATAGTTAATAAATTTTGGAGCTTCCGCAATATTTTGTTATTCACAGTTGAATTATTGGTACATGTTGGAATTTGAATTTCTTGGTTCGTCCACCTAGGTAGTTAAGTGTGGATGCCACTCACGACTCGTGTTGGGTCGTGACAGAGCTTTAATCCAAACACAAGATTTGGTGAGAAATAATGAACCAAATACTTAATAAAAGTAAACCCCATATTATTAATCTCTACATTATTAATCCCTACATTACTAATTATTCTATTACTAATTCATGTGTTATTATTATTTGTACCAAACAAGCATAGTGTAAGCAAAAAATGATGGGGGAGAGCCCGAGGGGAAGAAACGCCCCGACTATATATGAAGGGAGTTCCTCGAAAAAATACGTGCAAGCATATATATGATGTGGTTACACATCCAGGCAGATTGAAGCCTATGTGCAAGCATTTTTCATGACTTTGTTGATTTGGAATATTTATTTGATGTTATTTCACTATTATTTATTGTTAATGTTTTTTGTGTCATCACTCATCTCATATTTTATGTTATTTTTTATTAAAAAAAAATATCTTAAATAATTATAGTTTGATAAGACTAAATATATATTGTAAATATAAGTTAATTATATTTCTGTAATTAATATATAATCGGAAAAACTCGAGGATGAAAAATTTAAATTATATTAATTTGATTTGATTTATAAATTTTAAAATACGATAAAAATAGTTTAATTTGATATTTGAAAAACTCAACTCAATTAATCATGTATACCCCTAGTGTCTACTTATGTGCAATATACTTTTAGATTCAAAATCATTTGCTAAAAGGAAGCAATCAAAACACCCTACACAAAAAGTATTTCCTTTAGTTGATAAAATTACAACTAGACAATCACTACCCTTCTTCTAAAATAATTCATTAATACCTTATAATTTTCAGTGCCTCAAATAGTAATACATCAATGTAATTTTACTAGTGAAGTTTGAAAAAGGGACCTTGCGAAATAAAAAGGTAAATAACTGGTCATTTGAAACTTTTCATTATGAAGAAATTGATGATAGCTACTATTCAAACTTAGCCTGCTTTTGTACCTGCATACTGAAGAGGAAGGAGAAGCAAAAGAAGGGAAGACATAGCAGCTTTTTTTCTGAGGTTTCAAACACGGCCAGACCCATAATAAGCAGGGAAACCACTGTCCGACCCATAACAAGTCTTACTAGGTGTGAAGAATGTGTATTTTTTGGCAAGTGCAAAGAGTTTACGCATAGGAAAAAGATACATCTTTATACCAAGAGAAAACTATATTTTTCTTGTCGATCATTAACAATATAGCAACAATCTTCCCCATATTTTCCAGTTCAAAAATATAAAGATCCAATATGAGATGGAAGAGCTTTGCCATATATATAGTCTACAAGTACAAAGGGATTTTTTATCTTGAGGATGTAATTTCTGATGCAACTAAGCTAACTCCACAAGGAGCTGAGCTTTGATGCAAGTTTTGCATTCTTATAATCATCGCGGAGTTGAATAAACCTGAGTTTGCAGATAAAAGAAAGAATTCAGAAAATTATCCGCCTTTAACTTGTACAGCAAACAACCTTAAACAATATACAAGTCATTCAACCTTTTGTTACATTACTATTCAGAAAGAAAAAAATTAGTTATTATCAAAACCGAAGTGTGTTGGGAAAAACACGGATAAACACAAAAATATATATGGTAAAAGTAATGTAAATAAAATGGAAAAATAATGACACCAAGAATTTTACGTGGAAAACCCTTCTAAATAAGGGGAAAAACACCCGGGTCAAGAGGAGCAACTGATATTACTATAGTAAGGAATTTTACACTGTGTAGTCACGAATACAATACTCACAGTCACTACCATACACTCAAAAGGACAAACACTCTTTTGGTTTCCACCTTATTAAATATCGCTCACACTCTATTTTTCTTCATAGACTATTTTTCTTCTATAATCTATGGAATACCTCACTTTGCTCTCGAAATGGTTTCTCTCTAACTTGGTGTGTTCTACAAATGAGCAAGAATTCTCTATTTATAGAAGGATAAAATCATGCCTATGTCACTAATGACATAGGTAAATATACCAAAGTCAAAAATGGTTACAAATATTACCAATTTTTCAACCACCAAATCTTTTATTTTCAACTCCAATTACTATTCTTTTTTAACAATTGCTTGTAGCAATGAATAGCTAAAGTTGACCAAAAATGGTATGGATACAAGAAATGTCCCCCTCCAGTACCATTTACTGGAAGAAGGTATCTTCATCTTCTTTAGAGAGAGGTCATACCCACAAGTTCTTTGAATAACTCGAACTTGTCTTTCGATATCGTCTTGTTTAGCATATCTGAAGGATTTTCACTTGTGTGGATATTTTTGACGTGAAATGATTCACTCTCCACTTCTTCAAGAATCCAATGATATCTGACGTCGATGTGTTTTGTTCTTGCATGGTACATGGAGTTCTTACTCAAGTCCATTGCACTCTGGATGTAACAATAGACAATATACTCATCTGATTCAAACCAAGCTCTTGAAAAAATCGCTTTAGACATATCATCTCATTGCCGGCTGTAGTAGCCGCAATATACTCAGTTTCAGTTGTAGATAATGAAACACACTTCTGCAACTTCGACTTCCATGATATAGCTCCCCTGAAAAAGTAAACAAATATCCAGTGGTGGATTTTCTGTTATCAAGGTCACCTGCTATATCAGCATCGGTATAGCCTTTCAAAATTGGATTTGATGCTCCATAACACAAGCATTCATCTGAGCTTCCTCTAAGATACATGTATATTCACTTCACACCTTCCCAATGCTCCTTTCCTCGATTGTCGAGAAATTTGTTGACAATACCAACTGCATGAGCAATATCAGGTCTAGTGCATATACCATTGCATACATTAGACTTCTGACGACGGAGGAATATGGAACTTGGCCATGTTCTCTTTTTCCTCCCTAGCTGTAGGACACATCTTCTTGCTCAACTTCATATGACCAGCAAGAGGTGTACAAACAGGCTTAGCATTCTTCATATTGAAGCGTTCTAGTACTCGTTCAATGTACTTCTTCTGGGACAAATAAATTTTCCTTTTATCTCTGAGACGAGCGATTCTCATGCCCAAAATTTGCTTGGCATGGCCCAAGTCTTTCATAGAAAAAGACTTACACAACTCTTTCTTCAGCTCATCAATCTTGGAAGTATTCTTGCTCACAATCAACATATCATCCACATACAGCAAAACGATGATAAATCATTCTCAAAAAATTTTTTGCGCAAATACACAATAATCTAAAGAAGTCTTTTTATAGTCTTGCTCCTCCATAACAGATTCTAAATTCTTGTACCACTGTCTAGAAGCTTGCTTTAGGCCATATAGACTCTTTCTGAGTTTGCACACAAAATTTTCTCTACCATCTACTTTAAAGCCCTCGGGTTGTTCCATATAAATCTCTTCTTCTTGATTACCGTGAAGGAAAGTCGTCTTCACATCCATCTGCTGAATCTCTAAATAGGACTAGCAGCCAAACCTAGAACCATGCAAATCGAGGACATTTTCACACCAGGAGAAAATATTTCGTCAAAGCTAATACTTAATTTGACCAGATCCCTAACAACCAATCTAGCTTTGTATCTGGGCTTCAAGTTGTGTTCTTCAACTTTAGCTTTGAACACCCATTTGTTCTTCAAAGCTCTCATGCCCTTAAGATATTTTACGAACTCATAAGTGTGGTTCTCATGCAGAGACTTCATCTCATCTTGCATGGCTTCAATCCATAGATCATTGTGATCATCTTCCATGGCCTCCTTATAACATTCAGGTTCTCTCTCGTCAGTGAGTAACACATACTCATTGGGTGAATAAAGGGAGGAAGGAAACCATTTTCTTGTGGACCTCTGAAGCAGAATATTTGATTCGTCCACAACTTCATGAGCAACATCATCATCAATAACAATATCATTGTTATAATCAACACTAACATGTTTATGAGATACATGATTCTGGGCGTCATAATGATTATCAAGCCCAACAACATCATGCACAGTTGTGTGAGAAACGTCATCATGATGAACTATACCATCAAAACATGAAAATTCTACCTTCTCCGCTTTGTCAATATCTTAATTTGTTTGATTGTCCATGAAAATAATATCAACCCAAAATGAGTTCGGCAATTTTGCTTCAGAAAGCAAAAATCTAACTCTTTCCATCAAGGTCTTGTTCATCCTTCAGTCAAACCATTAAGTTGATGATTCTTGGGAGGAGTCTTCTAGTGTCTAATACTTTCATGCTTGCAGTATTCGTCAAATGGTCCACAATATTCACCACCATTATCAGTACGAATACATTTCAGTTTCTTTTCAGTTTCTCTTTCAACTAAAGCCTGAAACTGCTTGAAGACATCTAACACTTGGTCTTTAAACATCAAGACATAGACCCAAAGTTTTCTCGAGCAATCATCAATGAAAGTGACAAAGAAGAGTGCACCCAATGTTCTTTGTCTTCATTGGACCACATAAATCAGAGTGCACCAACTAAAGCAACTCTATCTTTCTCGAAGGTGGATAATCCTTAAAGAAAACTCTATTTTGTTTACCAGCCAAGCAGTGCTCACAATTTTCTAATTTAGCACTTTTGAAATTTGACAAAAAATTCTTCTTGGCTAGAACATTAAGTCCTTTCTCACTGATGTGGCTACGTCTCTTGTGTCATAACGTTGAGGGTTATAGCTCTCAACCGCATTCACCATATCATCACAAGCATATGTCGTAGTCTAGTATAGACCACAACTTTGTTACCACGAGCCACAACTAAGGAACCCTTAATGAGCTTCCATTTTCCATCACCATTGGTACTAACATATCCGTCATCATCTAAAACACCATAGAAATTAGGTGCAAACGAACGTCAGGAGCATGTTTCACATTGTTCAAAACTAGTTTAGTTCCAACACTAGTTTCCAAACAAATTATACCAATACCAACCACCCTAGAAACAATCTCATTACCCATACTCAAGGTTCCAAAATAACCAAGAGTATAGGAAGAGAAAATATCCTTCCTTTGTGTCGCATGAGATACGGCACCAGTGTCCACAACCCAGCTTGACTCATCACAAGCAATATTTATCATATCCTTCATCAAGGATAGTAACAAGATCTTTGATGGTAACAGTGGCTTGGAAATTTTCATTGCCATCTTCTTTAGCTTTCTCTTTGATTTTGTTTTCCCTGTTCAACTTCCTACAGAACTTCTTTGTGTTCCCTTTCATGCCACAATGATAGCACTCAATATCCTTATGTCTGCATCTGAATTTGGTCCTACTTTGTTCTCTATACTGAGAACCACAAATTTTATTTCTCCCCATAGGGCCAGTTATCAGGACATCTGACGAAGAAGAACCTTGACTTTTCTTCTCATCTCTTCATTCAAGACACAACTCTTGGCAGAATCTATAGAGATCTCACCATTCGGAGCAGAATTTGACAATGAAGTTCTAAATGTTTCCTAAGAGTCTGGTAGGTAATCAAATAGTTGGTTCATGATCCCCTGAAAATTGTTCAGATGGTCTCGGAGAACCATCATGATACTTTAAATTCAACATTTGCTTTATTAAGAACATTTTGACATTTCCTGTCTTCCGAGCATACAAACTTTCAAGATGCTCCCTTAGGGTTCGAGCATGTGTCTCCCCAGAAATATGGTTCAACACATTATCGTCGGCCTATTGCCTAATGAATCCACAAACATGTATGTGAAACAGATTCCACTGTTCATCTGTTTTATTATCAAGTTTACAGTGGTAAATGCTGGTTTTTACATAGAGAAGATCTTCCATTTTCCCCTTCCGAATGACATAATTAACGCCATTCAAAGTAACCATTCTACTTGTGTTGACTTCCATTGTTTTTCCCCAAAAATATTGTTATCACAAATCAAAGTAATTCTTTTCTGATGTGGAAGTTCAGACTGTGATGCAACCACAGAGCATACTCAGACTCTGATATCAGTTTGTCGGGAAAAACACAGATAAACACAAAAACATATATGGTAAAAGAAATGTAAATAAAATGAGAAAATAATAAAACCAAGAATTTTACGTGGAAAACCTTTTTTAAATAAGGGGAAAAAATACAGGTCAAGAGGAGCAACTGATATTACTATAGTAAGGAATTTTACACTATGTAGTCATGAATACAATACTCAAAGTGACTACTATACACTCAAGAAGAACAACACTTTTGGTTTCCACTTTACTAAAATATCACTCACACTCTATTTTTCTTCATAAACTATTTTTCTTCTATAGTCTATGGAATACCTCACTTTGCTCTGAAAATGGTTTTTCTCTCTAACTTGGTGTGTCTTACAAATGAGCATGAATGCTCTATTTATAGAAGGATAAAAGCATGCATGTGTTACTAATGACATAGGTAAATATAGCAAAGTCAAAAATTATTGTATATTTTACCAATTTGTCAGTCACCTAATCTTTTATTTTCAACTCTAATTATTATTCCTTTTAACAATTGCGTATATCAATTGAATAGCTAAAGTTGACCAAAAAATGGGATGGATTCAACAAAGTAGACCTTTCACTTGAACACATTCATAACACAAAAAAAGAACATGAATATGTAAACATCTTAGTCACCTTTGAGCATCTTTCTTAATGCTTGGAGTTCCCTCAAACAACGGCCCTAGACTTTCAGGAGCAACAATAAACACATTCGTTATGCTGAAGCAAGAGTCAAAACAGGAAAAATTAGAGGAAATTCAATTTTGTATGAGGCCTAAAATTTTGAGAAACCATGCAACTTACATTCCAAGTTGTTCAAATTTCTCGTCAACCTGAGGGGCATTGAAACTACAAACAAACTCTCCATATTCTGTTATGTCGCGCTTCAAACGCAAGCCTCCACTGCAAAAGTCAGAGAGGATTTTGGTAGATGAAGCAACTTTCAACAGATGTGCATTACAAATAGGGGAATTTACCTAACTGTCAAACCAGATACCAAGCACAAAATTTTAAGTTTTATGTTTCTCTAACCATTTATAGATGTTGGTTTTAATCCAGAGTGCTTTCTGGATTATGTATATTGTCTTCTTTGAGACATCTGCTTCCTTTCTTTCTTGTTCTTTTCAGGACATTATGATGTGCCTCGAGTTATAAAAACTTATTCCAGGAGACCAAAATAAATAAGTAAGAAACTTAGTAACTGTCATGAGACAGTTACACATTTAATGGGTGGTTTTTCCTGTAGAAATAGGGGCACAGCAGTGAAAAAAAAAAGATACTTAGAAAATAAAGGAATTTTGGGAGAGTTTCTAGTCTCTCGAATGTCTAGAAAGGTTTTGATCTTTATGATTATATGACTAAGTTCATTATTGTCTTAGGATGTGATTTATCATATTAGTAGTGTACTCGTGATTGTTGTAATATCAGTGAATCTAGTGTGAAACACCAGTATTTGTTCCTTTATTTTGTATTTCATCAGTAAGGTCTATCAAATTGGTATTAGAGCAATAACGTTCAGGGATGGTGAGTAGAATGTAGGGACGAGTTGAACAAGTGGAGACAAATTTGACAGGGGTAAGAGAAGATATCAGAAAACTGAAGGATGGTTTCAAGAAATGACAGAGACTCTTGCTAGAATCGAAGCACAAGGGAGAACTATGATGGCAGAAGCATCCCCTTCTCAAACCAGATCTTTCGGAAATCAAGAAGAGGGAAGCAATGTCAACTGGGTTGGAGAAAAAGATGGGAAGAAGTTCCAAAAATTACAACTACCAGTTTTGGAAGGAGATGATCCTTTGGGATGGATTTTCAAAGTTGAGCGATATTTTACCATGAATGAAATTACTGAAGCGGAAAGATTACAAGCAGTAGTTGTTTGTTTGGAAGGAAAAGCCTTAAATTGGTATTATTGGATGGAATCTCGAAAACAAATGTTAACCTTGGAGGACTTCAAAAGAGATTCTTTGAACCGATTTCATCATTCTCAAAAAATCAATCAATATGTTGTCTTAATGGGGTTGAAGCAGGTTAGGACAATTACTGTGTTTCGTGAAGAATTTTAAAAGGTCTCAGCAGGCATCTGCTGGAATGTTATCTGGAGTATTTTTAAATAGGCTAAAAGAGGAAATTTGAGCAAAAGTGATGTTGTTTTAGGATCAAACCTTGAGGTACATAACGGAGATGGATCAAAAGGTGGAGGATCGAAATTATGTTTTGCAGGAAGTACAAGGTTTTAAATTTGATCAGTCAGAGGAAGTGCAAGTAATAAACCAGTTGGGTTTAGACCCAATTATCACCGAGTTGCAAACATTCTTAAATATTGTGACTCAAGAGCCGGAGTAGCAAGTCGTAACACTGATTCACCAGTGCATACTACCACAAAGTCGACTAGCTTCAATGGGAATGCAGTAGAAAAGTCTAAAGGACGATTCAAAAGGTTGTCTGATACAGAATTTGCCCAAAAAAGAGAGTTAGGGTTATGTTTCAGATGTGATGAAAAATTTGGCCCTAATCATCGTTGTAAAAATAGGAAGCTTAACCTATTGATTATCTCAGAGGAACCCAACACTGATGAAGACGAAACAGTTGTGGGCCTTACAGGAGGTAGAACAATGAAACTTGTGGGGAAAATTCATGGACACGATCTGATAATTTTGGTCGATAGTGGAGCTACCCATAATTTTATGTCATCCACCCTCGCTCATCATCTGCAATTACCTATTAAGAAGACCAAAGGATTTGAAGTAACAATTGGTAATGGTCAGCAGGTTTGTGGGAGTGAAGTATGCAAAAGGGTAAGGATAGACGTGCAAGGAGTCCAAATCAACCAACAATATTTTCTATTTGAATTGAGGGGAATTGATGTAGTATTAGGGATGGAATGGTTAGCCACATTAGGAAAGATGAGGGTGAATTGGAAACTTTTTACCATGAAATTCAAAGATGTAGGAAGATTGGTGTCGCTTCGAGGGGGTCGGTCCAGAGATGGTTCGTACAGTAGTGTCACTGAAACCCATGACTAATTTCTTAACGAAAGGAAACCAAGGATTTTTGGTCGAGATGAATCAGGTAACAATAATAAAAGATGTAGCAGCTGTATTCACTAAGGAAGTGGTTAAATTGCATAGATTTCCTAAGTCTATTGTGTCTGATCGTGACCGTGTGTTCATAAGTAACTTTTGGAAGGAAATATTCAAGCTAGTAGGCACTACCTTAAGGTATAGCTCTTCTGATCATCCAGAAACTGATGGGCAAACAGAAGTTGTGAATAGGAGTTTAGAAAAATATCTCTGTTGTATGGCAGGAGAAAATCCTAAAGAATGGTCGCACTGGTTATCTTGGGCTGAGTATTGGTTTAACACATCCTTTAATAGATCTGTAGGTATGACACCCTTTAAAGATTATACGGAAGGGATCCATCATCAATTTTTCACATGAATGACACTACTTTTGCGGTTGAATAAGTAAATGAGCAGGGGCGTACTAGAAATATGATCTTAACTGAACTCGAAGAACATTTGTTACAAGCACAACAAAGAATGAATAATCAAGTTGATCGACATCGTAGAGAACTGACTTTTGAGATTGGTGAAGTAGTATATCTCAAACTTCGGCCCTACAAACTATGTTCTTTGGCTAAGAAGATCAATGAAAAACTCAATCCCTGTTTTTATGGTCCTTACAAGATTCTGGAAAAGATTGGTCCTGTAGCTTATCAGTTGGAGTTACCAGTTGGAACACACATTCATTTAATGTTTCATGTTTCATAGTTGAGATAATTCTTGCATCGAACTACTTCTGCTCAAAAACTACCTCCATTTCTTACCCAAGAATTGGAGCTTCAAGTTGAGCCTGAGGCAGTGAGATAGATCAGGAAGCTAATCAATGGAAAATTGGAAGTGCTAATCAAGTGGAAGAACCTATCAGACTTTGAGAATACTTGGGAGGAATATGCAATCATCGATCAATAATTTCTGGACTTTAACCTTGAGGACAAGGTGATTCTTATAGGAAAGGTTAGTCATGAGACAGTTACACATTTAATGGTTGGTTTTTCCTTTAGAAATAGGGGCAGGGCAGTGAAAAAGAAGGATACTCAGAAAATAACGGAAAGGAATTTTGGGAGAGTTTCTAGTCTCTCGAATTTCCAGAAAGGTTGTGATCTTTATGATTATATAACTAAGTTCATTATTGTCTTAGGATGTGATTTATTATATTAGTAGCGTACTCGTGATTGTTGTAATATCAGTGAATCCAGTGTGAAATAGAAGTTCTTGTTCCTTTATTTTGTATTTCAGCAGTAAGGTCTATCACATTATTGATCTGTTCATATTCTAAAACATTGCCTTGCTTTATTATCTCCTCAGTCGAAGACTTTTAATTCTTGAAACTACAAGGACTTTATGCTTGTGCTATCCCTTCAGATGAAAAAATTGATGCCCCAATTATCAGAGTGCATATAACTCAAAGTACATTTGATTTTATGCTCTAGAGCTAAAATCAAGCCTTTTATGTTCTCCATATATATGCACTGCTCACATGAATCCATATTTCATGTAATTTAACACAAATAAGTCTTGTCATAACTTTCTCACGAATATGCTAACATTTAACTAAAAATAACTTTAGTTTTATGATCTAGTGCAAAAACCAGCATTTTTATGTTTGTTTATACTTGCAATGCTCTCAGGAATCTATCTTTCCTGCAATTTGACCACAAAGAAAATGATTTTTCAGTTTTGGATGTGAAGGGAAGGCTTAGGCTTATTAAGGTCAAAGGCTTCATTTGTGAGGAAGTGAGAGGATGTGTGATCGATTTGTTTTTCCCTTCTAACTGATCTGCTATGTGTCACATTGCGTTATTCATAGATGAAGAAGGCCAAGTCCTTGCTTGTTCGACAAAGTTAGGTCTTTTCTTGCTTATATGCCTACCATCATATACCACAATTATCTTAGAATTAGACATAAATGATGTGGCAATAGCTACAATACCTGTACCAGTCAACCTTGATATATTTAGAAACTACTATAATTTCTTCTGCTGCTGCTGCTACTAAATCGAATGAACTAGAGCAAGGAATTACCTAGGATTAAAAGTGAACTTTTGCCAATGGTTAAGCAACCCCTTGTGCAAGCGATTCCCCTATAAGAACATTTTTAAAATAGACAAACATAGTATCAATATAAGAAATTTTGGCAAAGAAAACTAAATACAGAATCAATAAGTTGCAGATAATTTAGACACCACTGAATAACCCGACACGACAGAAATACATAGCACTAAAATGGATGCAGAGATAAGTTTCAATTTCTTGCTACCATTTGCACAACAAATGTGTGTATGCACAAACTAACCATGTGTATATTCTTAGCAGATCAATATCATGGGTGGTTTTGTTAATTGGTGATCTTTGAGAGTTACAGGCTAGGACATGTGTAAAGGTAAATTCAGTTGATTATTCAATTTCGAACAAGCTACCGAACAATTTCCAGAAACAGAACTCTCTGAAACTATAAAAATGACCGATTGGGTCAAGGATCAGTTATCGTGCGTCTAGAAACAGCATTAACCTAGAAATTACAAGAAGATAACTTTACCTAACAGATAAAAAAGAGAAGTGATAGATCTGATAGAATGCCTTTAAGAATACGAAGCGATTGGTTTCTTTGTCTCGATTGTAAATACTTTTGATAGCACTTTCTTGGTGCTATCTATAACACACTCAACCTTTCTTGGGAAAAAAGATACTTGAGAGAAGATTTCCGGCAGCAAGGTTTTGGACGAAAAATAATAGTCAGAGCAATAAGAACAGTAACATACCAGTTCAGTCAGGAAGGCTTCTTTGTTTAGCCCTTCCAGTCCAGTGAATGCCGACTCAAACACACGGGAAAGGCATGCAACAGCACTGGTTGTAGATATAGTATTAGTATACTGGTAAAATGAAACTAAATGATTGCCAAAAAAGACATAAATTCCAAAGATCTTAAAATATACTATGCCAGATATAAAGAGGAAAGCAATCACAAGATCAACTGAAATTTCATACTTGGATATGTTCTTGATGTTTCAAGAATACATCTTTCTATAAAAAAAAGACTAACATATGTGCATCTTCTAATTAATATAGGGATTCACCATGCACAAGCACTTGTTGGCCGATGGTCAGGGATAATGCCATCATCAGGTAATCGATAATCTGTTGCCTTTTGTTCAGTTGACAGTAGCCTTTCTACCTGAAAGCAGTCAAAGGGGAACATGATGTCAAACAAAATGTTTGGTTTTAGAGGATGGATGAAAGAGTTGGAAAACATTAAGTGGCTGGTAAAAGTGACAAATGAGATACTTTGCCTAGGGAGGATAAGTGTCCCACATATAGCACTTATCAAGCCTATACAAAAGAATAAATATTCTAAATCACAAACCTCTGCTATGACAGTTTCAATGCACTGTTGAAGCCCCTTACAAGCAACACTCTCTGCACGTGACATAGTTGTTGCCATTTCTTCACTGGAAGCAGCATGAGCACCATCCACAGGAAGTAAACGCCGATATGGAGTTCACAAAATACTAAAGAACACCAGGAGTTAAGTGCAATTGAGTTAAAGCTACATCTACATAAATTTAAATTGACTCCACTGGCATCAAAACAACCCACTTGCTGCAAAATAGCAACACTGCTTCCACAACGTTGCACAGATGCCATGAAAGATTTGAAACTGCTTTCACCAGCAGGAGCTGCATTTTATGCCTATATAAACCCAATCATACAACAAGACAGCTGGTCGCTTAACATTTAGATGTATACAAAGTACAAAACTCTAGATCAAAAGAAAAGACTGGAATACTTACGGCAGAAGCAGCTGCTGCAGCAACTCTTCGGCTAACACAAGTTCCCAGCAAGTGTTTTTCCCTCAAGGCAGCAGCCTCAGTAAGGCCTTCTCTGGCTCTTTCAAGACCTCCTATTATGTATTGACTGACCTGCAAAAGTCTAGAGTGAGAAAAACAATTGTACCATAACTACTGTTACGCCTCTTTCCAAATTAGTAGGGTCATGTAAGAGGGAACCTCAGTAACAACTCAGCTCTATTTGTCTTGTTTCATTATCCAATAATTTGTCCTAAAGGGGTTATCAAATGACTAGTGATCCTCTAAACCATGTACTTATTTGTGCATCAAAATATAATTTCTACCTGAACTAAAAGGATTCTTGTCAAACACCAGACCTGTTGTTAGTGAACCCAGGATGAGGACAACAATGTAAGTGTTCCACTAACAAACACCAGACCTGTTGTTAGTGAACCCAGGATGAGGACCCAATGTAAGTGTTCCAATAACAATTTTATTCATTTTGTGGACATGTTGAGGCTTGGAGGCTAAATATTGCGTCCATATATAATTACAGATTTCATTAACATTCTGGAGAACTTACCTTTCAATTTGGTAAGTATCCTCTGCACGCATAGCACAACCTTAACATTTCTCTATTCCAGTGAACCTACTTTAATTCTGTCATGCAACTTAATCTAGATGAATTGACTGCATATAGTCATCTCACTCCTTTCTTCTTGTGTTGGCTAACTTAGAGTCTATATGATTTTTGGTTACTTCTACTTTTCCTAAGACCATTACTCTTGAGTGCTTCTCCATGGTTCAATCTTTTGGTTTGACTTCGCTTGTTTAGGGCTTTCGGCGATTAAAACAATAAATTCTGCAAATAACATACTCCATTGAATCCCATTTTGTTAGAAAATTATTGATACACTCATTCATAACTAGGGTAAAAAAGTAATGTGCAACCAAAGATTTTGGGAGATTTGGTCGTCTCCTCCCACTCTTATAACACCTGTCAAAGCTCATTTATCCCACAATAAAGCAAAATGATATTACCAAAGTTTAATGTAATTTAGCTTTCATCATCGGAGATGTTTCTATACAAATGCTAGATATTTCCACAGGCAAAAGCAAACAGTGAAAATAGAACTCCTTATTCTGCATTAGAGATATTGCTTACATGAATTCTAAACATGCAAAAGACTACAAATATATATAGAGGCACACACACAAACACATATTTTAGATATATGTCACATAAGATATATATTGTACCTTCTATGAATTTCCTACTTGATAAATGCATGCTCCCAGCTCTTCAACTATTCAACTAACCTGTCTATGCAATAAATAATTTACTACTGTGCTTAGGGAAATCTCCGCATACATGATATCCAAAGTAGAGGAACTTACGCAATTACTACCAACAGTCATATGGATAAACATCTTTTCAATCTAAATTCTAATCTGACTAGCCTAAAGCATCTTTTTAATAGAATAGGTCAAAAATTCTACTGGACATGAAAACGAACATGATGTGAATGAATCTACTCCGGCACAAGCCTTGATACAATAGCTAATTCCTTTTGATTTTCCAGCCAAAGGAAAAAAACCGAGAGATGATGAAGGTACAGCTTCAGCAACATCTTGGAACATGTCATATATACCTGTAAGTAAAACAAACTGCATCTGGATATTGCTTCTTCGTTCCAACGAACAAACTCTGTTACCACAGTGACAGAATTTCCGGGTTAGAAAGTATTATTGAAGCACCTTTTGAGCGTCCAATTGTCCCAGACGACTCAGAGCAGGATAGCTGACTTTCACTACGCAGTTCATCCATCTGCAAATTACAACAAGTGGTCTGTTCAAAATTGTTCAAGGGAAGGCCACCAGAATGAAATTTTACAGGTGGAACACTTTCATAAACATCTATAAGTTCAGAAAGTTGTTGGGCACCTATTGTTACAATAACATTGTGGACCTTCAATATTGTTAACACTCTCCAGAAGCAGGTAGCCTTGTCAGCTAGTATACCAAATTTCATGCACTAAGTTTGATTTGGTAAGAGCCTATGTGGAGCAAAGATTTTTCAATTTACATGGCACCTACTAGGTGCTTTGGAACAGAAATATTTCAAGGTTCCCTAGAACCAGAAATTGACAACCAATAATTTCTTTACTTCATTTAGGAGTTCTGATTGTTTTCATTGTGGAAATAGCTTCTTCAAAAACTTCCTTGTTTTACCTAAGCAATAGAGAGAAAGGAGTGCCTTAAACAGAAACTAGAATGATGAGACTGTTCAGAGAATGATTCTTTGTGTATATATCTTTGTGTGGTGGAAACAATGATTCAGTCAAACCTGAACCAGAAGAAAATGGAGATCACAAATATAATTGACATAAACAAAGCCAGTCCAACAAATTATAAATGGAAATAGCCTATGGTCAAGACCATCTAGATTGACCTCGTGGTAAAAACAAAAGTGAGTATCTTCAAGAAACTGATTCTAGTACCCAAATGAACCATGGTAGTAAACCACAGTAAGTAACCTAACAGGACTAGAACGTATTCAATAATATTTGGAACTGAAGTTAGATGTAGAAACAATCTTAGCAAATTACAAGAAACATAACACTTCAAGATTTGATATAGACTAGCATGTATTTGTTGTTTCTCTTAAACATGTAAAGGAGAAAAACGAGTCTACAATATTAATTGATCATTAATATCGGAAGCAGTACATGCTTCAATGACGGAAAAGAACAAAACTTGGGTGTCAATACTTCTCTTTTATTAAGAACCTGGCCTTTTAGCAATACCAAATACTCAAATTTCTTCAAGAATCTGTATTTCCCTCCCACTTTTGCTGAACACCCTGTCATCCTTTATCAATTCTTTTTAATTTCCTCTCTCCGTGAAGTGCATAATATGCCCATAATAGACAACTCTTTATTTCTTCAGAACCTTGTCATTAACTGTCCTAGTTGACAGAGATTTAAGAATGAAGACTCCTGAGGCTTATATCATGCATTTACATTTCTCGGTAAGGTAAATCCTTAAAATACCAGCATGTTCGCCAAATTAAGCAGTCATATGCAGATCTCTGCACATTCCACCTCTGTTTTATAGCACATTTATTACATTTTAAACAGCTATATTAAGGTAATAATGAGATGGCACAAAGGTTCATTTCATTTCTACCTTCAACATCCAAGTCACCACATCCGACACTTCGCAACTCCTTATCAAACTCTTGTGTCTTCTCATATGCGACAGCCAGCAATCTGAGATACTGAACATTCAAAGGCAACAAAAGAGTCAGCCAAAGGCGATATTTTCCTCTTCTTATAGAAATGAACAATTCTGCAACATCACTTACTAATACAAGTCCGCCTTCTGCCATGGGAGGTGGGTTAACAAAAGATGGTTTCAGTAGGAGCTTCTCTAGAAGTTTTGGAACACGATCCTCCAAGACACTCTGTTCATAACCTCAATCTATTAGTTACCAGTTCCATAATTGCATTTTTTTGTGGAAACACTCACCCAGTAAGCACTTTACTGGAATGGAAAATATCAGGCAGACAATTGGAGGATACTCAAGGCGATAGAAATTGTTTTTGTCTAAATTAACTGGTGCACGTCCACAGATATGTTATTCTTTATATGCATATATTGTTAAAGCTCTGCGACGACAAGCCTGAACTAGATTCCTTTTGCTGCTGCAGCACCATCATAAAAAAACAAGATAGACAATAACTGCCTCAAGCACACCATAAGTAGTTATTAACCATACCTGAACTAATTTCGACATTACATCTTTTGGGGAAGGGAAAACTGCTGCTATAGTGGCTGCTTCTTTTCGCACCGTGTCTGGAAGAAACATAATGTGTTAAAATTCCAAAGGCATGCATTTAGAAGAGAAATGCTGTTTTATAAACTTCAACCAAAATAACCTGCAATTTTTTTAAACATTGAAGAAAGGCCATGAGCAACATTGCTAGGACTGGGTTGGGCACCCTCATCACCAAGGACCAATTTTGCATCTGCATTCATCACCGCAACATCAAACATGGGACGTAATCCCACGTAGTTTTGCATGGCACTGGTACGCCTGTTAAACTGCTTGGAGAACGAATATGTCAAATTATAAAGTGGATTGAAAAGACCAAGAATCAGGTCCAAATTCCAGAGAAAAGATAAAAACCTTTCACGTTATCCCCTGTTTACAGAAAGTTTAATAGAGATTTAACATTAAGTACTTATGACAGGTCTACTGAAACAGCTTAATTTACCTGTGACAAAATTTTACCATATTCACCCATTGTAGACAAATCACGCTTCTGTGTAGCCGTATCAAATCGAGCTAATAATCTGTTTTCCAAGGCTAGCAGGTCACCAAATAAGAAGACTACTTAGAATGTCCTTTAAAATGAAAAATGAATATGACATCACAGGAAAGACATAAAATAAATGTCAACCAAGAGCACATTAGCTAGCTAAAACCATCAGAACAAAACAAAAACTAGGCGTCCAAACAGCGAATGTAAAAATTGAGGAATATGTTTAGTACGTCTTTAGATCTTAAAATGCAGTACTATGTGCCCATATCAAAAAATCCATTTGAGACTACAGAGAAATTACACAAGTAATGTTTACTATGATCAATTTTTACAAGTTAAAACAGAACTAGCTACTTTTCCCCGAGAAACTTTATGAAAATTAAAACGAGAAACCTGAGAATGAACTAAAGGTATTTGCAACTCTTTGTCCTTTTAGGGTATAGTCTTCTAATATTATATGTCGTATTTACATCATTGTGCAAAATTTTAGGAGTCAGAGCAATATGGTCATCGAAGGAGCTAGATCATAGCATTTTAGCATGCATTATTGCTCTTACTTAAACAACAGGTGTTTAATTGGCCTCTTTCCTTGTTCTAATTATTCTTATGGATTCAGATGCACCAAATGAACATCCGTTTATCCCTTTATTAAGTTGTCCATACATCTTCCTAGATGAAAAACAGTAAAGAGACATGAAAAAGAGTAAGAGATCGATGTTACAAGTTTCAAAGATATTGTGCCTGTTCATTGGTCTGAGACGTGCTTCATGCTGGACTACACACAGCATAAGGACCTCATGGCTCATAATGGAAAAACCTGTTGGTTTTAAGTCTTGGGAACTTCTATTGATGTCAAACATGTTTTTCATACCAGACCAGAACATCATTGATGTCAAACAAAGATTAAAATTGAAAAGATTCCTCCCTCGTCCCAATTATATGACACTATTTCCTTTTTAGTTTAATCCCAAAAGGGACACCTTCTATATTTAGTAACAATTTGACTTGAAACGTATACCCTTAATGAGATGAGTCACACAAATATCTATGGATTATTCTAGACAACACGTTCCAAAAGTCTTCGTTTCATTTTTAAGCTCCGGGTCCTATCAAACACCTTCCCATAAATTGGGACGGGGGGGAGCTAATTCAATGAAAAATTACTGTTTAGTTGTTCCATCTTCAAGATAGATCTCATGGGTAATAAAAAAGCAGGTCTTATTGCTTGGTGCCTGAAAGAAGAACTACCTAAGCAAGCAAAGCACTCAACTTGTTTTGCACCTAGAAATTTCTTAAGAAGTTTGTTGTAGAGTTGCCAGAAGGTTCTTAATGCTTCATATCTTTCTACCAACAAATAACCTACTTCTGCTCTACTTTTTTTATCAACACAAGTTCAATCATATATTATGCTCCTCTAAAACATCAGATTCTCCATTTCTCGGGGTGGTAGTTTGTGAAAAACTATCTAGTCAAGAAGAACAGAAGTTTCAAACACAGCTTTAGAATAAATCCATGAGGATCAGTAAAACATCAGTAGTTAAAGAAATAAGTAGTTCGTTGTTGTACCATTGCAGTACTCCTGGAGGTTTGTGATAGCAACTTCCAATCCTATATGTGAAGTTGCATTTCCAACAGCAGAGGAGACAGTTGTTTTTTGTCTTCCAATATCTTCATCAGCAAATGATCCTGCAAATTACTTAAATGTGATTATATCTGGGGAAAAATCATATTGTTACACAATTGAGGATGAAAACAGATTCTCTAAGGTGAAAGATATACAATTAATCACTCAAAGGCTTCTTTTTAAATGACAAAAAAAGAAAATGTAAATGCAGTAACAAAAATTCTCTGTTGCTCCAATCCTCTAGACCAAGTACAGGAACCAGGATTAGATCGTTGATTTTAATGGTATAAACAGGAGAAGCTAAATTAGTTGACGATTAAATGTCTTTGAATATCCTCGTCCATCGAAACTTGGTGAGAAGTTAACATTTTAGTGTACTTATTGACAATTAGAACCAAAACCTTATGCAGTATCACCAATCGGAGATCAGACAGTTAATAAGAGAATAACTCAATAACCTGAAGCAACCCAGCGGTCAAGTTTCTCCGTCCAGTGTAACTCTCAGGAAATCCCACCACCCGTCCAGAAAAAGTAAAAAGACAAAAATGACCCGACCTTGTATCAAGTATTCCCGTTTTGATGATTCACCACAGGAAACTAGTAAAACATTTCAAAGTTACAAAAAGAAAAAAAATGAACCTAAAATTTTAAGTTCTCTTAATTATTTTTGGTGATGACATGATAGTAGTTACATGTTACTGAAGAATTTGAGAAGAACAGGCTTATTTTGTATGTCGGTATGCCTTTACATCCCATGGGTAGGTTTATTAATTCAATAAACCCTATAACTAATTCAGGGACGTCAATCAAAGGAAATATTATATTCCTATAACTACTAAAGGAAAAATAGTCGCCTAAAATCATGCTAATTGATTAACAACATCAACACCTAGAAAGAAGCCAGAGGTACTGCTTAATCAGCTACTCTGAGGCTAGGTGAAACTGAAGAGCGTTAACCAACAACGGAAAATACGAGAAGGAGAGAAAGAGAGAAATTCAGAAGCGGTAAAACGAAAATGATATGCCTTAAATCCGTAGGTAATAAATAGTATAGTTAAATAACGGAAAAATATGATAATGGAGTAAACGCTTAAAATGATTGTGTCATGACAGCATATCCTAATTTGCACCAACATGAGATAGATAAGTTGTCTGAGAGTCAGAAACACAGAGCTTTCTCAGGTTATAAATAGCTAAATGAGGAACAATATTAATAATTGATAATTTTTTGAATGAAGGCATCTGATTCTTGGTGCAAGTGTAAAACGAAAATATTACACCGTTAATAATAACAATGGACAAAATATCCCCCTTATTTTTTGTTGGCAAAGAAAGATCAGACGGAAACTGGAAAGCAGAAGTAAAGGAAAAAAGTCAAGAGTGATAAGCAGGGTTATTACCTTTTGACCTGGTTGCGAGTTATCTAGTTTGACCTTAGAATAGTCAGCTCAACCAAAGATAATAAAACAAAATTGGCAAAGAATTTTCACATTTACAGTTCTGAGAATATCCAAGGAATGGTAATGAGCATTACTTAATTTCTGGGCAATAGAAGCAGCTTCAGCGACACGGTTATCATCAATGAATAAAGGAGAAAGTTGTGTCAGGTCTCCTGCACTTCTATTGAACTCCATCAAGTACTGTTTGAGGGAAGTCAATTTATTCCATCAATTTTTTATAAAGAACACAGACGCAAAAAAAAAAGATCCATGAGTGAAATGACTTTTAGATGGTTACAAGTTTACCTTTATGAGCTCTATCGTCTGACTAGCAGATTCTCTCTGAGTATCTGCACTCTGACAGGAAACAAAGGTTATTAATGTACAAACTCAGTCTAAAATTACTTGAAAAACAGATTTATCTGAATTGAATTTTTTAGAAGAAATGTCTTTCTATTGTCTGCTCATTCTTTTAATGGACGAAGCACACTTAAGTCTGGAGTACCAAACTTCAATTGAAGATCAAGAACCAAATGTTACTTTCTTACTTATGTTACAACAGATACAATCAGATAAAAGTAAACTAATTACTTGTAATTACACTAGCAAAGACCTAAACAGTCTAAGTAATTAAGAAGAGATAGCATTTACCTGCAAGTGATCTCCTATTTTGGCAGCAGTATGACCGACACTTGATATACGTGAATCCAGACGTGCAAAGCTACCAAACAAACCATCTACACCTTTTTCGGGCTGCACATTTTCTAATACTCATAAAAGCTATGCTCAAGGCTTTCAGAAGATCAATGTGAATAAAGAAGCTCCATTTAACACCAAAGATACTAAAGACGATTACAAGTATAACATAAGCAAAAGATGGCAAATGAAAAACCAAATGTCTATCCTGCTTTACTGAGACAAATGTATTAAACATATCAAGTGCATTTTCACATCATAGGATGTCATTTAAACCAGGTCATCATTTCATTCTTCGATTATTCAATATTCAATTCTAGTTCCATGACCCCATGATCATCATCTCAAATAAAAAGAAAGTTTCGGATTAAACTAAATCATACAAAAACTCTTGTTGACCTCGGCAAGTGTCTTCTGATTGCTTCAAGTCTTGAACAGAAACTTCTTTTGTGAGATTGCTTAATTTTGCATCAACCTTAATAGCAAATCAGAGACAAAGGGGTTTTAGTTAAAAACTCTCGATAATGAACAGTAGATATGACATAACGATATACCTGTCTTTTTTGTTCCACCAATTGTGAACTAGAATTCTTAAACAGAGATAACAAGGCATCAACTTCAGGAAACAATGGGCTTGAAAGTAACTTTCCTGCATTTCACATTGATGGTGCCCTCATATGCCCATTCGGTATTCCATCAATGTTGCCATGACCTTCTAATGAATCTACTTCTTTTTCGAGACTCGAAGGCAATACCTCAGTTACCAAATTACCAAACGTATCATCAAATGAAAAATCACCCTGCATTAGAAACACACATTCAACATGGCTATTTTAACAAATTACTACTATAATTATGTTGCATTGTAAATAATGATCATCACCTTGAAATCATCTACATCAAGAGCAAGTGGAGTACGGTTGGACTGTGCTCCGTCTCTAATCTCTTTCATGACTAGTACAAATATGGATTAAGAAAAATGTCAAAACCCCATTTCCAATTTTAATAATAACTAACCTATAATTAGCCTATAAATATATATACACTACTATGTAAAAATCATTAAAATAACTTCATTTTTTATTCTTACCTTACTGAGTGTATGTAATTCTTTTTCTTCAATAACAACAATTGCTGCAGAGTAAAACAATGTGTAGAAATTAATTGAATCTAGAAAAACATTACGAGTCTTGTGGTATTTCTAATACTATTTCAAAAAACCATTGAAAACCTCCCACGTGTTTATATAAATTTAAGGTGTTTTGCTTATCAAGGAGCAAGTTTGGATGTCTCCAAATATGGGGCAAATCTTTAATTATATTTTAATAAAATAACATAATCTATATTTATATATTTTTTGGGAGACATCCATATTTATATTACTTTAAAAGGGAAGGCATGAAATTCCTTTAAAATGTTTATTAAACTTTTTTTCCTTTGATAAAATATATGGTAAGAGATTCGGGAGTATATATATATAGTAAGAAAATATATGGCAAGTGATACTAGGAGAACTAATAATTAAAGAAATTTTAAAATATATGGAAAGAGAAAAAGAATATAATCCGATAAAATAGACGATAGGGAAGTAATAATATATTCTTTTGTATTTTATCATTTTTATTTTTCAATTGATCTGAAAAGATATTATTGTTCATTAGAGTTTTTTATTTGACACTATTATTTGACACTATTCAGATGGAAATTATTAGTACTTAATATTGTTTTCTCAGTTATTACTTTTAGGTAAGATTTTATCAACTCAACATTGAAAAAAATCCTTTAAGTGAGGCAATTAGTATATGTATTGTTAACATAATGCTATAAGTAATAAGCTGATAGATATTATATAAAGATAAGAGTAAGAACCATAGAATTTGACTCAAGAAGTTGATGACTTGGTATACCTCATTTTAATATGCTTATATTCTAGTAATACTTGAAACTAAAATTTAAAAAGAAATAAAAAAGAATTTGTAATTCACTTTTTCCAACACTGTTCACTATTAATTTTTATTTTTAACAAAGTACAAAAGATGTTAAAGTGGATAAAATATTTATTTTTTTAAAAAAAATTACTTTTTATCATAAATATTTAATTTTTGTATAAAAAATTTAACATTTTTTTATTAATTACAAAAACATGTATACTTTTTTTCCCTCCTCCTCCTTATTTTTCTTCTCTTTTTTTTGTTTTCAATTCCCTTCTAATTTTAAATCACTCACACATGAAAAAAAATCAAAGTTATTTTTATTATCATTTTTTCATTATTTCACAGCATCCTTCAGGAACCTTGATAAGCTTGACAAAATAGTTTAAGAAAGACCTAACAAAATAAATGTTTACTAACGGTATTTTACTAATTAAATAGTTTAAGAAAACCTAACAAAATAAATATTTACTAACGGTAATGTCAATGCCTAACAATTATGTTATTTAAGCCTTTAAACCAAAAAAAAAAAATTAGTAAGCCCACATAATAATAATTTTCAATAAAAAACAAGTAACGGAATTATCCATGTAATGCTAATTAGTAGACATACTTTTGGCTTTTCGATTTCTCCAGTTTTAATGTGCATTGCCATGTCAAAATTAGAATATTAAAAGGAGAAAAGACATAAAGTCACCATTAAAGTTTGTTTCGGATTTTCATAAATATATCTTAACTTAGCGATTGTCCTATTATCCCACTGAACTGATATTATTATATCATTTTTCGATCAGCCCCAAATTTTAAAAAGCAAATGAGTTCACACAAATCATTACATGACACGTGTTAATTTAATTTAAAATATAATTTTTTCATTTTAAATTTTTCCTTTATCTTTTCCTTTCTATATTTCTCTCTCTATTATTTTTTGAATTTTAATATATTTTAAATTTCATTTCATCTCCACTTCCCACTTTCAAGTGATTTATCCCTTCATTTTTTTTTTCTTCACCTCCCATCCCCCATGTCAAATTGAAACTTATTTCCACTCTTTTTCTTTTTTTTTCTTCTTCTTCTCCGGTCAAATTATTTATAAAATTCATACTATTATTTAGAATTTATTTAATTATTGGTAACAAAATTAATTGTTTTTTTTTTTGAAAAAATTGAAGGTATCATCAACTACTCATTTTCATATAAATTCAAAATTAGCAATAATTATTTTAAAAGAATTGATTAATTTTTCAAAAACTGAAAGAAATTAATTGAAATCGAAAAAAAACTATATGATACTTCCTGATCATCTTAAAATCTAATGAGATTATCCAAACGTAAGAAAATATTTAGACACAATTCAAAAATTTAAGAGAGTAAAACGAATAGTAATAAAAAAAAGGAGGTGAAGTTGTGATAAAAATGGTGACATTGAAAGTAAGTAGATTTAATGATTGGAGATGACAATGAAATTTTGAAAAGAAAGAAGAAAGAAAAGAGAAAAAATAAAAAGGAAAAAAAGTTAAAATAATAAGAAAAATAAGAAAATATATGTGACGATCCTCTTAGTTATTTTAAGAATTTTAACCATTATTTTTATATTAACATTTTTAGCAGATTTTATAAATGACTTATAACTTATAAGAGTTAGTGACATGATTTTTAACTTTAAGAGAGGATTATTTTGAACTTGTAAGAGTTAGTGAAATGATTTTCAACTTTAATAAAGGATTATTTTGTTGCTAATAATAATAAAAAAAAAAGGAAGAAAAAAAATTAGAAAATTAAATTAAATAAATATGTAAAATAACAATGATAATAATATTTTTTTTAAAAAAAAAGGCAAAGTACCCAGAATGTTAAAAGTGTTAGGCGGCTAGATTAATAAAAATAAGAACGAACATAAACAAAAAAAATATGCAGAAGAAGAACAGAAAAGGAAGGGAGAAAAAGAAAAAGAAAAAGGAGGAGAAAAATTGATACGTTCATCGCTTCAAGGTAATTATTCTTATCCTTTATATAAATTTCTTTAAGTAATCATGAGTAGATTTTAGGTCAAACCATGTATAATTTATGTTAAAATATGAACTTGTGATTATTCATTTATGTCATTATATACTAATTATTATTATTATTACGTATTTGGTTTGGAAAGAATTGAATTTGAGATTTGGTGTCAACTGACTAGATTAAGGACAAGTTGTTGCTTCAATCGATAATGGTTATGGGGATTAGTTGTAAGTCTTGTAGGACTGAATTGATAAGAATGGAAATAAGAATATATCATACAAATACATATTTTAATATGTTGGCAGATAGGAAATTAAAAACGGTATTGTAAGGATTATACTATTATTGTTTAACTACCAAATGAGGCGTATAACATAGTCACATAGTCAGAGAAATGACCAAGGTGACATTGTGGGTGAAGGAAAATGGTTTAAGTTATATGCATTTAAATTATTATAATCAGTATGGTCACATACGAGTTGAATTGAAATGAGGTTTATGTTTTATTTTTGTCATTGGTTCTTAACTAGTGGCTTCTAATTCTTAATATTATTAGTTTATTCCCCTATTATAAATTAAGTTTTTCAATATTGAGATAGGTAATTAAATATTTGGAGTAATTTTTATATGAAAACTATGATGATTGTAGTTTTTGGATCAAGTATATGAGATTTGACCTATTGGTTGGAATCAAGAATTAGAAACTTTATTATAAATTTGGGTGAGTTTTAGATCTAAGTTAGACATGTAGCAATATGAATGTTGTTAGTTTCGAAATCTTATCGCGGTCATTTATTTGAATAGATTGCTTTAACTTGGAAATTCAACGAAACGGGAAGGCTCAAGTCACGGAGTGAATTCTTGATTGATTGAGGCAAGTAGATTTCTAAACTCTTTTTAAGTATATGGAATGCGTGTATTTCGTTGTGGCATATGTTTGGGAGTAATGGGTCTTGGTGAGGGTTGACTTGTCCACGTTGAATAGTTCTAATGATGAAAAGGGGGTAATAAATATCAATGTGATTAATTAATTACGTGTGATGGGTTGAGAAAGGTTTGAAAGCTTGTTGAATCATTATTGGTGTGATATTATAATTGTGTTGTTGTGAATTGTGCAATGTTATGAAAATGGTTATATCTTGTTTATTTGTGTGAACATGTCATTTGCATTATTATGAGACATGATTGTGGGAAGTTTTATGTGCATTGAGAAAGAATGATAACTTAAGGAGGATGTACCACTTCGACGGACGTATTGTGCGCCGCGATGGATACTATATTTTGAGGATCGTGTCATGCATCGCGACAGATGCATGGACGGATATGTCTCCCATGGATCTCGGACTGAGAGACAGCGGGTGTGTATCACTAGGTCAAACATGCATCATTATACTTGACATTGCATTCCACTGCATTGCACATGCTTATCATTAGTGAACTTGATTTTGTGTTTTGCTGATCTTGTGAATGCCTTTCTGTGGAACTTGTGATTCATGAATACTGAGCTTGTTGATGAGGATATAAAATTTGTTAAAGTGCTTTGTTGAGGATATGTAATTTGGCAAAGTATTGTCGTTCAGGATATGTAATTTGCCAAAGTGTTGTTGAGGATATGTTTGTTCAAGTATTGTTGTTGAGGATATGTAACCTGTCTAGGTATTTTTGTTGAGTTATGTTCTATGTAAATTGTGAGTTGTTATGTTGGACTGATTTTTATGCAGGTTGTAATTTTGGAGGTTCGGTTGGGGTGGTAGGAGTACCCGTATTTCATCCCCTTAGCTTGTGTTTAGAGGTTTACTTGTTGAGTACCGTGTGGTTTGGTACTCACACCTTGCTTCTACAATTTTTTGTAGGTTACTAGCCTAGACCTTTATAATATATTCTCTTCTTTTCCGAGGCTTCCTAGAGATTTGTGAGGTAGATGTTGGTCATCTCAGCATCCCTCCTTACTCATGTTTATGATTTTGTTCTACACTAGAAACAATATCATATAAGACTTATATTTTCTTTTGATTCGATTGTAATACTTTAGAGACTTGTACACGTGACAACAAGGTTTTGGGGTATAATGTAAGTTGATAATAAATTTTTCGCATTTTATTGTTATAGTTGAGTTTTAGGCTGACTTGTCTTGGTGGGATAAGACGAGTGCTATCACATCCATTTTTTTGGGGTCGTGACAGTATATTTTATGATAAAATACTTAGAAAAATAAAATTATATTAGTTATTTTAGGTTGTTCACTCTCTTTGAGAGAGTGCACACCACTCTCTATGTCAGATGAACGAAAAATTATGTAATTATATCTATTCAAAATTGTTTAGTGGGGTAAAAGGACGGTTGCAAAGTTAAGGTGTATTTATAAAAATTAGGCACAACTTCAATGGTGACTATGTCTTTTCTCTATAAAAAGACAAAAGTTTTAACTCACCATAACAATTCGTATTAGGGGTGTGCTTTTAATTTTTTGGTTTGGTTTTATACTATTCGATTTGGATTTTCGATTTTAAATATTGAAGAAGTGTAATACAATTCTAACCAAAATAAATTTTGTTTGGTTTAAATTTTTTGAATTGATTAATTGGTTATGTCAATAATCAGAAAAATAACAAAGTTATATTGACAATTTTTAAAAATATTATATATATATATATATATATATATATATATATATATATATATATATATATATATATTGAATGTCACGACCCAAAATGAGCCGCGAGTGGCACCCACACTTATCCTACTATGTGAGCGAACCAACAAATCTAAACCCCAACATTTACCACCATTTAAAGCATAATGAACAAAATATAAAGCGGAAGACTAAAAATTTTATTAATATAACCAGTACATAAGCTTCTAAAAGTTTATCAACTATTATTCCCAAAACCTGGAAGTCATCACACCAAGAACATCTATCCTCAAATTTGTAATTCTAAGAGTATTTAAAAAACTAAAATAAGTAAAGAGATGGTCCATGTCCGAACTTCAAGACATCAAGACGTGAAGGAAAGAATCCAGTCCGAGCTAGGAATAATAGCTCACCCTGAAATCTGATATGTCAAGATCAAGCTAGCTGATTCTTGACGAGTCGAAGTCGATGATACGTTTGCTGCACTCCACAAATAACAAAGAGAAAAATACAAGTAGCGGTTAGTACAAGGAACACGTACTGAGTAGGTGTCACGACCCAAATCGAGTCGCGACTGACACTCACACTTACCCTCCTATGTGAGCGAACCAACCAATCTAAACCTTAACATTTCAATATAATATCAACATAAAGTAATGCGGAAGACTTAAACTCATTAATAAAAATCAATTCAATAACTTCTAAAAACTCAACAACTACTATTATCCCCAAAATCTGGAAGTCATCATCACAAGAACATCTATCCTCAAAATACTAAAGCTAAGAGTATCTACAAAGCTAGAATAAATAAAAAGCTAGTCCATGCCGGAACTTCAAGGCATCGAGACATGAAGAAGAAGATCCAGTCTAAGCTAGAAGCGTTAGCTCACCCTGAAATTCGGTGTAATGAAGACTGGCTAGAGTTGTGGTTGAGTTGAAGACGACGGTACGTTTGTTGTACTCCACAATAACAAAGAAATAAACAAACAAGTAGGAGTCAGTACAAATTACAAGTACTGAGTAGATATCATCGGCCAACTCAAAATAGAAAACAGTATATATCAGATAATATCATAAAATCAACTACAATACTCAATATGCGGCATTTTCAGTTACCATAACCCTTGGTCACAACACCAAGCACATCAATGAGGACTCACCCCTCCTCATCATACTCATTTGGGAATTAGGTTCATTAAATTGAGTATATTAACATCTTTCAAGATTCATTATCTTTATTCCTCTCGTGTCAGTACGTGACACTCCGCTCCATATACTATCCTGGTGTCGGAACGTGACACTCCGATCCTCATATACTATCCTGGTGTCGGAACGTGACACCCGATCCATATTCTATCCTGGTGCCGGAACGTGGCACTCCGATCCTCATTCTATCCTGGTACCGGAACGTGGCACCCGATCCATATACTATCCTGGTGTCGGAACGTGACACTTCGATCCTGATATACTATCCTGGTGTCGGAACGTGACACCTGATCCATATTCTATCCTGGTGCCGGAACGTGGCACTCCGATCCTCATTCTATCCTGGTACCGGAACGTGGCACCCGATCCCCTAATCTCACTACATGTTCATCAAGCCTTCTTTTATACCAAGGCATCATCATTAACAAAGTAGATTAGGGTTTTCAAGATTTAGGATTCAATAGCTTCATCATGTTTATTTTATCACAATTACATAATCACATTCATGCAAGCATACAATTTAACATATAGAAGGGTTTACAATACTACCAATGCATATCATTCGCTATTAAGAGTTTACTACGAATAGCATAAAAACCATAACCTACCTCCACCGAAGAATTCGTGATCAAGCAAGCAATTCCTCAAAATCTGCGTTATTCCTCTCTCTCGATCGATCTCTTTCCCTCTCCTTGTTCTTTCTATTTTTCTTATTCAAACCCTCTTTCTTTTACCCTAATTAGCATATAATTAAGTATAAAAGATGAGGAATTAACCCACTAATTAACTCAAGGTTACCTCTTTTAACCCCCAAGTAATTGAGTTATTAATATTAAGCCACTAACTTTATAATTATAAGCCGGAATAGTCCAAAACGCCCCTTAAAATAATTACAGAAATCCGACCCAGCCTGGGATTACGCAGTCTGTGACGACTCGTCGTGCCTGCGACGGTCCGTCCTGCTGCTCCATCACAGAGTTCAGAGACTCAATTCCCTGAAGAGTCTGTGACGGTCCGTCACGCCTGTGACGGTCCGTCCTGCCATGTCGTCGCGAAGTTCAGAGAGTCGATTTCAGTACCCAAATTTCGGAATTCTAAGTGTTTTGGAACGAGACCCCTTCGACGGTCTTTCGTACCCATGACGGTCCGTCGTGGGATCCGTCGACTCAGCCAGTTTTTCCAGAAATAAAATCTGCTGCTCAAAACGACTAAACAGGTCGTTATAATAGATACCAATTTACCCATCGTTCGTCCTCGAACGATCATATGAAGAAAAACAAGGGCGAAAAGAAGTACCTAAATCTGTAAACAGGTGTGGGTATCTTTCTTGCATATCAGCCTCTTTCTCCCAAGTGGCTTCTTCAACGGGTCGATTCTTCCATTGAACTTTGATGGATGCAATCTCCCTTGACCTCAACTTGCGGACTTCTCTATCTAAAATAGCAACAGGTTCCTCCTCATAAGACAAATTCTCATCAAGCCAAATTGAATCCCAACGGATAATGTAGTTTCCATCCCCATGGTATCTTTTCAACATAGACACATGAAACACCGGATGCACTCCGGACAGTCCTGGAGGCAAGGCTAATTCATAAGCCACCTCCCCTACTCGCTTAAGTACTTCAAATGGTCCAATATACCTTGGGCTTAGCTTACCCCTTTTACCAAAACGCATCACCCCTTTTATGGGTGAAACCTTCAGCAAGACTTGCTCACCCTCCATAAACTCCAAGTCTCTAACCTTGCGATCCGCATATTCCTTTTGCCTACTTTGCGCCGCTAGAAGCTTTTCTTGAATAGATTTCACTTTCTCTAATGAATCCCTCAAAAGGTCAGTACCCCAAGGTCTAACCTCAAATGCATCAAACCAACCAATGGGAAACCTACATCTTCTCCCATACAGTGCTTCAAATGGGGCCATATCAATACTTGAGTGATAGCTATTGTTGTATGAGAACTCTGCTAAAGGTAAGAAGCTATCCCAATGGCCACCAAATTCAATCACATGCACGATGCATATCCTCCAACACTTGAATAGTTCGCTCAGACTGACCATCATTCTGAGGGTGAAACGCAGTACTAAGGTCCAACCTAGTATCCAATTCCCCATGCAATGTTTTCCAAAACTTAGAAGTAAACTGCGTACCTCTATCTGATATAATGGAGAGTGGAACCCCATGCAATCGCACCACTTCCGAGATGTAAAGTTTGGCTAACTTCTCTGCATTGTAAGTTACCTTGACCGGAATGAATTGAGCAGACTTAGTTAACCTATCAACAATCACCCAAATAGAGTCATACTTACCCATTGTCTTTGGAAGACCAACCACGAAGTCCATTGCAATCCTTTCCCACTTCCATTCAGGAATGGGCATTCTGTGAAGTGTTCCTCCGGGCCTCTGGTGTTCATACTTTACTTGCTGACAATTTGGACATTTGGCAACAAACTCCACAATGTCACGCTTCATTCTACTCCACCAAAAATGTTGCTTTAGGTCACGATACATCTTGGTTGCACTAGGGTGTATAGAATACCTTGAACTATGAGCCTCTGTTAGAATAGTGTTGATCAAATCATCAACGCGGGATACACATACCCTTCCCTTAATCCTCAAAACACCTTCCTCATTGATTTGTGCTTCCTTAGCCTCTCCTCGCAATACTTTATCTTGGATTCGGCTTAGTTTCGCATCATCAAACTGTTTTCCCTTAATCTTGTCAAGAAAAGAAGATCTTGCCTCCACACGAGCCAACAATTCTCCCTTCTCATTTACTTCTAACCTCATAAGGTCGTTAGCCAAAGTTTGAACCTCTCTAGCCAATGGACGTCTAGAAACTTGCAAGTGAGCTAGACTTCCCATGCTCCCTGCCTTTCTACTTAAGGCGTCTGCCACAACATTAGCCTTTCCCGGATGATACAAGATAGTGATGTCGTAGTCCTTCAGTAGTTCCATCCATCTCCTCTGTCTCAAGTTCAAATCCTTCTGAGTAAAAACATACTGTAGGCTACGATAATCCGTATAGACCTCACACTTAACCCCATATAGATAATGTCTCCATTGCTTTAATGCAAACACTACAGCAGCCAACTCCAAATCATGGGTCGGATAGTTACGTTCATGCACTTTTAATTGCCTCGAAGCATAAGCAATTACATTCTTCTCTTGCATTAGAACTGCACCCAAACCCGAATAGGATGCATCACAATAAACAATGAAGTTCTTACCGTCCACGGGCAAGGTGAGAATGGGTGCAGTAGTCATTAAAGTCTTGAGCTTCTGAAAGCTTTCTTCACACTCGTCCGACCATACAAATGGAACATTCTGCCTAGTCAAGTTCGTCAATTGGGAAGCAATGGAAGAAAATCCCTTGACAAATCGACTGTAATAGCTAGCTAAACCAACAAAGCTTCTTATTTCTGACACATTAGTAGGTCTTACCCAATTCTTTACTGTCTCAATCTTAGAAGGATCCACCATCACCCCATCCTTAGACACCACGTGCCCCAAGAAGGACACTGAATCTAGCCAAAACTCACACTTGAAGAATTTGGCATAAAGATTTTTCTCCCTCAACATTTCCAATACAAATCTCAAATGCTCCTCATGTTCTTTCTTGCTCTTTGAGTATATCAGTATATCATCAATAAATACGATCACAAAGAGATCCAGATATGGCTGATCACAAAGAGATCCAGATATGGCTTAAAAATCCCGTTCATCTAGCTCATGAAAGCAGCAGGGGCATTCGTAAGACCAAAAGACATCACTACAAATTCGTAGTGCCCATACCTGGTCCAAAAAGAAGTCTTTGGCACATCCGTTGCCCGTATTTTCAGTTGATTATAACCGGATCTCAAGTCAATCTTAGAGAAGACACAAGCACCTTGTAACTGATCGAACAAGTCATCAATGCGAGGAATGGGATATTTGTTCTTAATAGTTACCTTGTTCAACTGCCGGTAGTCTATGCACATCCGGAAACTCCCATCCTTTTTCTTCACAAATAACACCGGAGCACCCCAAGGAGATGCACTTGGTCTAATGAAGCCTTTGCTCAACAACTATTGAAGTTGGACCTTTAACTCTCTTAACTCCGCGAGAGCCATTCTATAAGGGGGTATAGAAATGGGGCGAGTACCCGGTTCAAGATCAATGCAGAAGTCAATATCTCTATCCGGTGGCATACCAGGAAGGTATGCGGGAAACACATCTCGAAACTCACGGACTATCGAAACCGACTCAATTGAAGGTACTTGGGTAGTATCATCCCTGAGGTGTGCAAAGAAAGCTAAACAAACCTTACTAACCATTCTCTTAGCCCGAAGAAAGGAGATGATACGAACCGGAGTGGAAGTGTAGTCACCCTCCCACACTAACGGATCTGTCCCAGGCTTGGCTAACGTCACAGTTTTAGCATTACAATCCAAGATTGCAAAATTTGGGGAAAGCCAAGTCATACCCAAGATTTCATCAAAGTCAACCATTTCTAAGATAACCAAGTCTACATAAGTATTGCTCCCCACAAAAGTCACCAGACCAGACCTATATACTTTTTCAACTATCACAGACTCACCACCGGAGTAGAAACACGAATAGGCATGTCAAGCAATTCACAATGTAAATTAAGAACATTAGAAAATGAGGAAGATACATAAGAAAATGTGGATCCAAGATCAAACAATACAGAATCCATGCAATCACAAACCAAAAGATTACCTGTGATAACAGCATCAGATGACTCCGCTTCAGATCGCCCAGGAAAGGCGTAACAATGGGCCCTATCACCTGTTTTCCCGTTGCCCCTACCATGTTACGCCGCAGTAGTTCCAGTTTTCCCGCCACCCCGGTTGGTTTGGTGACCACCATTACCTCAGCCACCACGTTCTCCAGAACAGCGGCCTCTTCCATGACCACCTCTACCTCTAACTATTGGGGGTCTGTAACTCTGTTTTGGACAATACCTCTTAATGTGTCCAGTCTCCCCACATCCATAACACTCTCTGGATTAAAGCATAGGTCTCTCAGAGAAGTGTTAACTAGTCTGAGGTGGACCCCCAACTACAGTCTGTAGTGAAGACTGAATTGGTCGGACTGAGTAACCTCCTTAACCCTGTCCTCTAGAGTAAGAACCATTAAACTCATCTCCCTTTCGAAACCTTTTTGACGTCGATGCCATGGTGAAGTCATCTGGCTTCACTCCTTCCACCTCTATCACAAAGTCTACCACTTCTTGAAAGGATTTTGCCGTAACCGCTACCTGTAAGGCTGAAATCCGCAATTCTGACCTCAACCCCTTCACAAAACAGCGAATCCTCTCTTGTGGACTGAAACAAAGTTGGGTGGCATACCCGGATAATGCACGAAACTTAGCCTCATATGTAGTAATCGACATCCTACCTTGCTCTAGGCTCAAAAACTCATCTCTTTTCCTATCCCTCAAAGTCCGGGGGATATACTTCTCCATAAAAAAGCTAGAGAATGATGCCCAAGTCATAAGTGGTGCCTCTGTTGGTTGACACTCAACATGTGACCGCCACCACATTTTGGCGTTCCCTTGAAACTGATAAGTCACAAACTCAACACCAAGCCGTTCTACTATACCCATCTTGTGTAGTAGTTCATGACAGTCAACCAGAAAATCGTAAGCATCCTCAGATTCAGCACCTTTGAAGACTGGAGGTTTCAATTTCAAGAACTTACTAAAAAGTTCATGCTGATCATTTGTCATTATAGGCCCTATAGTCAGACGAGGAAATGTGCCTATTTTCAATGAGGCATCCATGCGGGGAGCCACAGTAGCCGCATGTTGTACCTCCGGAACCTGAGGTGTTGGTGCTGAAAACACTGGAGGTGTGTGGCCCTGATCAGACAACCCGCTAAGATACGCAAGAACCTGATTGATCATCTCTGGGGTAGGTTGGGGTGGCAATCCCTCATTCTGTACTTGTTCATTCTCCCCTTCCTCACCCTCTCTTAACACTTCCTCAGTTGGTGGAGGAGTCACCGCCCTAGTACCAGATGGTCTAGGTGCTCATCCTCTTCCTCTATAGGACGTCCTCCCACGACTTCTTCCGCGACCTCTTGCCACTGCTCCTCTTAGAGGTACAGTCTCAGTGGCTGGCTCAGACGCTTCTTGTCTTGCCGATGTTGGTGTTGGTGCAGTCGTTGTTGCTCTAGTTCTAACCATCTGCGAAATAGAGTGAAGATGGTAAGATACCAATTTGTATCACCTAGATACCAATGGGATCCAAGTAATAGCACGAAAGAAAGAAAGAAAGAATGGAATTTTCCTAAAGTCTTTTAGCCTCTTAAAGAAAAGTAAAGGCGTCCCTCTACCGTTCCTTAAGACTCTACTAGACTCATTCTTGTGTGATGAGACCAATGAACCTAATGCTCTGATACCAAGTTTGTCACGACCCAAATCGGGTCGCGACTGGCACTCACACTTACCCTCCTATGTGAGCGAACCAACCAATCTAAACCTTAACATTTCAATATAATATCAACATAAAGTAATGCGGAAGACTTAAACTCATTAATAAAAACCAATTCAATAACTTCTAAAAACTCAACAACTATTATTATCCCCAAAATCTGGAAGTCATCATCACAAGAACATCTATCCTCAATTACTAAAGCTAAGAGTATCTAGGAAGCTAGAATAAAAAGCTAGTCCATGCCAGAACTTCAAGACATCGAGACATGAAGAAGAAGATCCAGTCCAAGCTAGAAGCGTTAGCTCACCCTAAAATCCGGTGTAATGAAGACTGGCTAGAGTTGCGGTTGAGTTGAAGATGACGGTACGTTTGCTGTACTCCAGAATAACAAAGAAAGAAACACACAAGTAGGAGTCAGTACAAAACACAAGTACTGAGTAGATATCATCGGCCAACACAAAATAGAAAACAGCATATATCAGATAATATCATAAAATCAACTACAATACTCAATATGCGGCATTTTCAGTTACCATAACCCTTGGTCACAACACCAAGCACATCAATGAGGACTCACCCCTCCTCATCATACTCATTTGGGAATTAGTTTCATTAAATTGAGTATATTAACATCTTTCAAGATTCATTATCTTTATTCCTCTCGTGTCGGTACGTGACACTCCGCTCCATATACTATCCTTGTGTCGGAACGTGACACTCCGATCCTCATATACTATCCTGGTGTCGGAACGTGACACCCGATCCATATTCTATCCTGGTGCCGGAACATGGCACTCCGATCCTCATTCTATCCTGGTACCGGAACGTGGCACCCGATCCATATACTATCCTGGTGTTGGAACGTGACACTCCGATCCTCATATACTATCCTGGTGTCGGAACGTGACACCCGATCCATATTCTATCCTGGTGCCGGAATGTGGCACTCCGATCCTCATTCTATCCTGGTACCAGAACGTGGCACCCGATCCCCTAATCTCACTACATGTTCATCAAGCCTTCTTTTATACCAAGGCATCATCATTAACAAAGTAGATTAGGGTTTTCAAGATTTAGGATTCAATAGCTTCATCATGCTTATTTTATCACAATTACATAATCACATTCATGCAAGCATACAATTAAGCATATAGAAGGGTTTGCAATACTGCCAATACATATCATTCGCTATTAAGAGTTTACTACGAATAGCATAAAAACCATAACCTACCTCCACCGAAGAATGCGTGATCAAGCAAGCAATTCCTCAAAATCTGCGTTGTTCCTCTCTCTCGATCGATCTCTTTCCCTCTCATTGTTCTTTCTATTTTTCTTATTCAAACCCTCTTTCTTTTACCCTAATTATCATATAATTAAATATAAAAGATGAGGAATTAACCCACTAATTAACTCAAGGTTACCTCTTTTAACCCCCAAGTAATTGAGTTATTAATATTAAGCCACTAACTTTATAATTATAAGCCGGAATAGTCCAAAATGCCCCTTAAAATAGTTACATAAATCTGACCCAGCCTGGGATTATGCAGTCTGTTACGGACCGTCGTGCCTGCGATGGTCCGTCCTGCTGCTCCGTCATAGAGTTCAGAGACTCAATTCCCTGAAGAGTCTGTGACGGTCCGTCACGCCTTTGATGGTTTGTCCTGCCATGTCGTCACGAAGTTCAGAGAGTCGATTTCAGTACCCAAATTTCAGAATTCTAAGTGTTTTGGAACGAGACCCCCTCGACGGTCCGTCGTGGGATCCGTCGACTCAGCCTGTTTTTCAAGAAATAAAATCTGCTGCTCAAAATGACTAAACAGGTCGTTACAGTAGGTATCATCGGCCAACTCAAAATAGAAAGCAATATACATTGAGTAATAATATAAAATCAACTACAATACTCAACAGGTGGCAACAACAAGTACAAGAACCATTGGCAACAACACCAAGCACACCTATGAGGACTCAAGCCTCCACACCATACTCATTTGGGAAAAAGGTTCTTTAAGTTTGAGTATATTACCATAATTCAAGATTCATTCTCTTTATTCCTCTTGTGTCGGAACGTGACACTCCGATCCCCTAATACTACGTGTCGGTTCGTGACACCCGATCCCCTAATACTACGTGTCGGTTCGTGACACCCGATCCCCTAATACTACGTGTCGGTTCGTGACACCCGATCCCCTAATACTACGTGTCGGTTCGTGATACCCGATCCCCTAATACTACGTGTCGGTTCGTGACACCCGATCCGATAGCCTCATTCTTTTAGTTCATCAAGCCTTCTTTTATATCAAGGCATCATCATTAATAGAGTGGATTTAAGGTTTTTAAGATTCCATAGTATCATCATTATAATCCATCACCATTTACTTAATCACAACATGCAACAACCCAATTAAGCATATAGAAGACTTTACAATACCACGCAATACATATCAATCGCTATTTAGAGTTTACTATCAAATAGCATAAACCATAACCTACCTCCACTGAAGAATCGTGATCAAGCAAGCTACTTCTAAATCCTTTGATTTCCTCTTCACTTCTCCCTTTTCTCGCTCGTTCTCCCTCTCTCTGTTCTTTTTATTTTTCTTCTACTGATTCTTTTTCTTTTACCCTAATTATCATATAATCAAGTATAAGAGATCATAAAAGCAACTCACTATTTATTTCAAGGTTATCTCCTTTAACCCCCAAATAAATAAGTAATTAAACTTACCCACTAATTTCATACAGTTTGTCATAAATAGTCCAAAACACCCCTAAAAACTTTTAGAAGATATCCGACCCAGTCGAGGTTACGCCGCCAGGATAAATTTCTCCGTCGGCTCGCGACGGTCCGTCCCCGCAGGTCGCCACAGAGTTCGTAGACTCAACTTCAGGGCAGGTTTAGACACCGTCGATTCACGACGGTCCGTGCTGCAATTTCATCGCGAAGTTCAGAGAGTTGATTCCCCGTACCAAAATTTCAGAGTTTAAGTGTTTTGGCACGAAGACACTCGAAGGTCCGTCGTGACCATGACGGTCCTTCGCGTGATCTGTCGACACGGTCAGTTTTTATCACAATGATTCTACTGCTCGAAACGACTAAACAGGTCGTTACAATAGATACCAATTTACCCATCGTTCGTCCTCGAACGATCACAAGAAGAAAAACAAGGGCGAGAAAGAGTACCTGAATCTGTAAAAAGGTGTGGATATCTTTCTTGCATATCAGTCTCCTTCTCCCAAGTGGACTCTTCAACTGGACGATTCTTCCATTGAACCTTGATGGATGCAACCTCCCTTGATCTCAACTTGCGGACTTCTCTATCTAAAATGGTAACAGGCTCCTCCTCATAAGACAAATTCTCATCAAGAAGCACTGAGTCCCAATGAATAATGTAGTTTCCATCTATATCCTCTGTCTCAAATTCAAATCTTTCTGAGTAAAGACATACTGTAAACTACGATGATCCGTATAGACTTCACACTTAACCCCATATAGATAATGTCTCCATTGCTTTAATGCAAACACTACTGCAGCCAACTCCAAATCATGGGTCGGATAATTACGTTCATGCACCTTTAATTGTCTCGAGGCATAAACAATTACATTCTTCTCTTGCATTAGCACTGCACCCAAACCGGAATAGCATGCATTACAATAAACAATGAAATTCTTGCCTTCCACTGGCAGGGTAAGAATTGGTGCATTAGTCAACAAGGTCTTGAGTTTCTGAAAGCTTTCTTCACACTCGTCCGACTATACAAATGGAACACTTTGTTTAGTCAAATTTGTCAATTGGGAAGCAACAGAAGAAAATCCCTTGACAAATCGACGGTAGTAGCTAGCTAAACCAACAAAGCTCCTTACCTCTATAACATTAGTAGGTCTTACCCAACTCTTCACTGCTTCGATCTTAGAAGGATCAACCATCACTCCATCCTTAGAAACCACATGCCCCAAGAAGGACACTGAATCTAGCCAAAACACACACTTAACGAATTTGGCATAAAGCTTTTTCTCCCTCAACATTTCCAATACAATTCTCAAGTGCTCCTCAAGTTCTTTCCTGCTCTTTGAGTACCAGTATATCATCAATGAATACAAAGACAAAGAGATCCAGATATGGCTTAAAAATACCGTTCATCAAGATCATGAAAGCAGCAGGGGCATTCGTAAGCCCAAAAGACATTACTAAGAACTCATAATGCCCATACCTGGTCCGAAAAGAAGTCTTTGGCACATCCGTTGCCCGTATTTTCAATTGATGATAACCAGATCTCAAATCGATTTTTGAGAAGGTACAAGCACCTTGTAACTGATTGAACAAATCATCGATGCGAGGAAGAGGATACTTGTTCTTAATAGTTACCGTATTCAGTTGCCTGTAGTCTATGCACATCCGAAAAGTTCCATCCTTCTTCTTCACAAACAAAACAGGAGCACCCCAAGGGGAAGCACTTGGTCTAATAAAGCCTTTACCTAACAACTCTTGAAGTTGGGCCTTTAACTCCCTTAACTCAGCGGGAGCCATTCTATAAAGGTGTATGGAAATGGGGCGAGTACCCGGCTCCAGATCAATACAGAAATCAATATCTCTATCCGGTGGCATACCAGTAAGGTCTGCAGGAAACACATCCAGAAACTCACGGACTATCGAAACAAACTCAATCGAAGGTACTTGGGAAGTATCATCCCTGAGGTGTGCCAACAAAGCTAAACACCCTTTAACAAACCATTCTCTTAGCATGAAGAAAGGAGATGATACGAACTGGAGTGGAAGTGTAGTCACCCTCCCACACTAACAGATCTGTCTCAGGCTTGGCCAATGTTATAGTTTTAGCATTACAATCTAAGATTGCAAAATTTGGAGAAAGCCAAGTCATACCCAGAATTACATCGAAATCAACCATTTCTAGGATAATCAAGTTCACATGAGTATTGCTCCGCACAAAAGTCACAAAACAAGACCTATACACCTTCTCAACTATCACAGACTCACCCACAGGAGTAGAGACACGAATAGGCATGTCAAGCAAATCACAATGTAAATCAAGACCACTAGCAAATGAGGAAGATACATATGAAAATGTGGATCCAGGATCAAATAATACAGAATCCATGCAATCACAAACCAAAATATTACCTGTGATAACAGCATCATATGTCTCTGCTTCAGACCTCCCGGGGAAAGCATAACAATGGGCCCTATCACCTGTCTGCCCGTTGCCCCTACCATGTTGTGCTGCAGTAGCTCCGGCTTGCCCGCCACCCCGGTTGGTTTGGTGACCACCATTACCTTGACCACCACATCCTCCAGAATGGCAGCCTCTTCCATGACCACCTCTAACTCTGACTATTGGGGGTCTGTAACTCTGTTTTGGACAAAACCTCCTAATATGTCCAGTATCTCCACATCCATAACACTATCTGGAGTCAAGCATAGGTCTCTATGAGAACGACGGAGTCTGGGGATAACCTCCAAACTCAGAGAAATGTTGACCGGTCTGCGGTGGACCCCCAGCTACAGCCTGTAGTAAAGACTCAATAGGTCGGGCTGGATAACCTCCTGAACTCTGCCCTCTGGAGTAAGAACCACTAAACTCACCTCCCTTACGAAACTTCTTAGATGTCGATGCCATGGTAAAGTCGTCTGGCTTCACCCCCTCCACTTCTATCAAAAAATCTACCACCTCCTGAAAGGATTTTGCTGCAGCAGCTATCTGTAAGGCTGGAATCTGCAAATCTGACCTCAATCCCTTCACAAAATGGCGAATCCGCTCTTGTGGACTGAAGCAAAGCTGGGTGGCATACCTGGATAATGCATGAAACTTAGCCTCATAAGCAGTAACCGACATCCTGCCTTACTCTAGGCTCAGGAACTCATCTCTCCTCCTATCCCTTAAAGTCCGAGGTATATACTTCTCCATAAATAAGCTAGAGAATGATGCCCAAGTCATAGGTGGTGCCTGTGCTGGTTGAAACTCAACATATGACCGCCACCACATTTTGGTGTTCCCCTGAAACTGATAGGTCACAAACTCAACGCCAAATCGTTTCTACTATGCCCATCTTATGTAGCAGCTCATGAAAATCAACCAGAAAATCATAGGCATCCTCAGATTCAGCACCCTTGAAGACTGGAGGTTTCAACTTCAAGAATTTAGTGAAAAGATCATTGCTGATCACTCGTCATTATAAGCCCTATAGTCAATCGAGGAAATGTACCTACTTCCAATGAGGCATCCATGCGGGGAGCCACAACAGCTGCATGTTTTACTCCCGGAACCTGAGGTGCTGGTGCAGAACCTGGTTAACCATCTCTAGGGTAGGTAGGGGTGGTAATTCCTCATCTTGCACTTTCTCATTTTCCCCTTCCTCACCCTCTCTTACAACCTCATCAGTCGGTGGAGGAGTCACCGCCCTATAACTAGCTGGACCAGGTGTTTGTCCTCTTCCTCTAGAGGATGTCCTCCCGCGACCTTTACCACAGCCTCTTGCCACTACTTCTCTTCGAGCTACAGCCCCAGTGGCTGGCTCAGACGTACCCTGTCTTGCCGGTGTTGGTGTTGGCACAGTTGTTGCTCTAGTTCTAACCATCTACGAAATAGAGTGAAGATGGCCAGATACCAATTTGTATCACCTAGATACCAATTGGATCCAAGTAATAGCACGAAAGAAAGAAAGAATGGGATTTTCCTAAAGTCCTATAGCCTCTCAAACAAAAGTAAGGGCGTCCCCCTACCGTTCTTCAAGACTCTACTAGACTCGTTCTTGTGTGCTGAGACCAACGAACCTAATACTCTGATACCAAGTTTGTCATGACCCAAAACGAGCCGCGAGTGGCACCCACACTTATCCTACTATGTGAGCGAACCAACAAATCTAAACCCCAACATTTACCACCATGCATAATGAACAAAATATAAAGCGGAAGACTAAAAATTTTATTAATATAACCTGTACATAAGCTTCTAAAAGTTTATCAACTATTATTCCCAAAACCTGGAAGTCTTCACACCAAGAACATCTATGCTCAAATTTCTAATTCTAAGATTATTTAAGAAACTAAAATAAGTAAAGAGATGGTCCATGTCCGAACTTGAAGACATCAAGACATGAAGGAAAGAATCCAGTCCGAGCTAGGAATATTAGCTCACCCTGAAATCTGATATGCTGAAGACTGGCTAGAGTTGCGGACGAGTCGAAGTCGATGGTACGTTTGCTGCACTCCACAAATAACAAAGAGAAAAATACAAGTAGGGGTCAGTACAAGGAACACGTACTGAGTAGGTATCATCGGCCAACTCAAAATAGAAAGCAATATACATTGAGTAATAATATAAAATCAACTACAATACTCAACAGGTGGCAACAACAAGTACAAGAACCATTGGCAACAACACCAAGCACACCTATGAGGACTCAAGCCTCCACACCATACTCATTTGGGAAAAAGGTTCTTTAAGTTTGTGTATATTACCATAATTCAAGATTCATTCTCTTTATTCCTCTTGTGTCGGAACGTGACACTCCGATCCCCTAATACTACGTGTCGATTCGTTACACCCGATCCCCTAATACTACGTGTCGGTTCGTGACACCCGATCCCCTAATACTACGTGTCGGTTTGTGACACCCGATCCCCTAATACTACGTTTCGGTTAGTGACACCCGATCCCATAATACTACGTGTCGGTTCGTGACACCCGATCCATTGACCTCATTCTTTTAGTTCATCAAGCCTTGTTTTATATCAAGGCATCATCATTAATAGAGTGGATTTAAGGTTTTTAAGATTCCACAGTATCATCATTATAATCCATCACCATTTACATAATCACAACATGCAATAACAATTAAGCATATAGAAGACTTTACAATACCACCCAATACATATCAATCGCTATTTAGAGTTTACTATGAAATAGCATAAACCATAACCTACCTCCACCGAAGAATCGTGATCAAGCAAGCTACTTCTTAATCTTTTGCTTTCCTCTTCACTTCTCCCTTTTCTCGCTCGTTCTCCCTCTCTCTGTTCTTTTTATTTTTCTTCTACTGATTCTTTTTCTTTTACCCTAATTATCATATAATCAAGTATAAGAGATGATAAAAGCAACCCACTATTTATTTCAAGGTTATCTCCTTTAACCCCCAAGTAAATAAATTATTAAACTTACCCACTAATTTCATACAGTTTGTCATAAATAGTCCAAAACACCCCTAAAAACTTTTAGCAGAAATCCGACCCAGTCGAGGTTACGCCGCCAGACGGCTGTCGTGCTGCGCGACGGTCCGTCTCCGCTGATCGTCACAGAGTTCGTGAGACTCAACTTCGCAGGGTAATGACGGCCCGTCGTATCTACGACGGTCCGTGCTGTAATTTCATCGCGAAGTTCAGAGAGTTGATTCCCCGTACCCAAATTTCAGAGTTTAAGTTTTTTGGCACGAAGACACTTGACGGTCCGTCGTGACCATGACGGTCCATCGTTTGATCCGTCGACACAGTAAGTTTTTATCACAATGATTCTACTGCTCGAAAGGACTAAACAAGTCGTTACATCGAATTTCTTAAATATGCTTTTTAATAAATCACAAGTAAAACGTAAAACACAATACTTAAAAGTATATCAATTATAGATGTCCAAACATAAGAAAATAAACTAAGTCATTTATAATTTGGTTTTTCGATTTTCATTTTTTCTTAATCCGAAACCAAACAAAAAACCTAAACAAAGTAAGTTTCAAATTCAAAACAAAATCAAATATCCAAAAAATCAATCTAAATTAGAATTTGATTTAATTTTTTTATTTAATCCAAATAGTACACAACCCTTATTTGTACTGCTATTTAATATGGATTATATTACTTTGAGCTTATTTTGTTTGTATCATCTTCTTAGCATATCTAAATACATTTATTTCTATATTGATAGAATTGTTTGTGAATGGATTACACTTTTGATCCCATATAATCTATTTACAATCAATTTTGTTAGTATAAAAATGAATATGTTTAGATGTGCTTTTTACTTGAGATTTGGTAAACTTTTCAGATTATGACATTTGTATCGAGGATCGTGAGGTGTTAAATATAAATTTTAAAAGATTACTATATTTAACTTTTAAATTTTAAAAAAGTCATTTTTCTACTTTTATTTATTTTATTGTGCTCGGTTTTTTTCTTAGATCATTTGAAATTTGAAAACTGCTTATGATATTCAATTATTTAAAAGTAGGGACACAATTTAATTTATATTTTGTTGTTTGTAGATTTAGCTCTTTACTTCAACTACTATCATCTATTAGTAAAAATAATGGAATAAATCTATAAGTATTCCTTTAATCTATGTTTGAAGTTTTAGAGACACACTTATATTATACTAAGGTTTTATTATCTCCCTGAACTTATTTTATAAATAATTTTTTACCCCTTTTTGATCTACGTGGCAGTAGTTTGAAAAAAATGACAACACACGCTGGGCCCACAAGATAGTGTCATGTAGGCCGAAAAGGGGTAGAAAATTATTTATAAAATAAGTTTAGAGGGGTAATAACACCATAGTATAGTATAAGTGTGTCTCTAAAATTTTTGAATGTAGATTGAAGTGGTATTTGTGTATTATCCCTATAATTAATGAAAATGTAAGTGGAGTTATGGTGTAAAAACAAAAACATTGATTTTGAGAAAATCTTAAATTTGTGATGTGTTACTAATTAAGAATCAAAAAAACTTTTTTTTAATGCATGTAGTAGCTATTTACCCAATTGCCTTTCTTATTAATCTAACTAACCTTTTGAAATAATCAATGTGTATAATATTTATACCTCTTCATATTATATAATAATATTTTATGTGCTATTTTAATTTTCTTTTTATTTTCTTATGTTGAAACTATATAATATTATCTTTTGATTACTTATTTTTATTATTAAGAAGTTGAAAAAGAAGTAAGAATATATATTTGACAATTTTTTAAAGTAAGGGAACGGATTGAAGAAAAAGTGAAAAAGGGTGAGGAAAAAAGAGACAAAAGTATTAAAAAGTGTGCATCTAATTAGATTTATTTAAGCTATATAAAGAAACATAATAATGTTTAAAAATATATACAGAAAGAATTACATTTTCTCGAACTGTTATGTTCTCTTTTTTTTTTTACTCTTTTTAAAGAAAAATAAAAAGTATATGAAATCTAGTGCTCTAAAAGATTATAAGAATGTCTAAATCTAAATTAAATGTGAATAATTAGAACTTGAAATATATGAATTTAATAAATAAATTGGGAAGATTTTATATATTCTATTTAGTGTTTTTTGGCTTATTTTAAATAATAATGGATTTCTTTCGTAAATGACATTGTTTTTGAATTGATGTTAATTAGGAGAGAGCATAATGCTTTATTAAAAGCTTAGGTATGCTAATTTCAATTATCAACTTTTTTTAAAAAAATACTTTACCATTAGGATTTTAAAAAATGATTGATTTTTCCTAGTGTCAATTTAACGTTAAGATTTTTTTTTCTTAATTACTTTGTTTGACAGGAAATTAACAAGTATCAACTCTAAGTAATATAATATATGAGTGAAGCGCGATTCAGTTTACTAGTATATATAATAAGATGAAAAAATTTATGGCAAGCGATATTAAGAGAGCTAATAATTAAGGAGTTTTAAAATGTATAGCAACAGAAAAAAATATATATAGTCCGATAAGATGAACAATAATAAAGTGATAATATATTCTTTTGTATTATATTATTTTTTTTAATTTATTTTAAAAAAATGTTATTGTTCATTAGAATTTTTTATTTGGCACTATTATTTAAGAAATTCAAGTTAGATGAAGCGTTAAATTCTTGAGGTAAGTATACTAATTTATTAATTTATGTATATCATGTACAATGTAAATCCTCTCAGAAGATGATTATCCCCTTTTGTTTTCGTCACAACTTCAAATTGTCATCTCTGATTAATCATAATCCTTTCTGATATTGTTAACTTATCACAAGTGACTGTATTTTATTATTATGCTTATATATAATGGATCACTTATTTTTACATTATAGTTCAGAAAGTGTTTTCTTAATCAATATTAATATAATTTTCATTTTTGATTTAAACGACGAAATTCTATTCACTACATTTAGAGTTTGTTTGATATTATTGTTAAGAGATCGAAAATATTTATATTTTGAGTAAAATAATCTTATTTTGAAAAAATAAGGTGTTTGACTAATTAATTTAACTTATTTGAATAGAAGCAGAAACAATTTTTTTATTTTTGGAAAGAAGTTAAAAATTTCTGCTTCTTACAAAAGTAGAAGCATAAAACTATTAATTACAAGATCAAACTATTTCTTCATATATACATATTTATCAAATATATCTTATATTTATTTATTTTTATAATGAGTTTTTTTTAATGTAGTTATTTAATTTGTGAAAAGATTTTTAAACTTATTTTGCTTAATATTTTTTGTTCTTAAATTACTTAGTGTTACATAATTCTTCTTTTTCTTCAACAACAATTGCTGCAGAGTGAACGAATGTGTAGAGATTAATTGAATCCACAAAAAGATTACGAATTTTGCGGTATTCCTAATACTATTTCAAAAAACCATTGAAAACCTCCCACGTATTATAATAAATTTTAAGGCGTTTTGCTTATCAAGGAGAAAGTTTGGATGTCTCCAAATATGGGGCATTTAATTATATATAATAAAATAATATAATATAATATACACATATATATGGAGAGATGAAAGTGCTTACGTGTCAGTACCACAAAAATCAGTTTTTAAAAATGACTTTAAAGAAGTTCTAAGAAATAAGGAAAATCAGTTTTAAAAAATAAATAAAAACTGAAAATACATATTTTTTTGACAAAAAAAAAAAATCTACAAAGTAAATAATAATAATAATAATCTATATATAATTATATATAATTTATATATTATATATTATAAAAAGGAAAAATTACGCGGCTTATCAAACTTATACTATATAGTTACTCATCATAGCTATAGTTTGCTATAATTACTACTCGCGACTAACATTATACATTAATTAGGTCGGATGACCTCGAGTTTGTATAATTGGATATACAAATGCATATGTATAATATACAATTTTTTAACCTATATACATATGCAATTCACCTCGCTCCCACTCTCTGCCCTCTCGCGCACGCCTCTCTCCTCTCTCTCTTAATCTCGCTCGCCTCTCTCCTTCCTCTCCCAATCTCGCTTGCCATTTATACAAATGTATATGTATAATATACAATTATATACAATTATACATATAAGGTTCACATCTCTCCCACTCTCTTCCCTCTCTCGCTCTCCACTGTCCTCTCTCTCCTAGTCTCGCTCGCCTCTCTCCTCCCTCTCCCAATCTCTCTTGCCATATATTCAAATACATATGTATAATATACAATTATCTAACCAATATACATATACAATTCACCTTTCTCTCTTTCTTTTCCCCCTCTCTCTCGCCTCTCTCCTCTCTCTCCTAGTCTCGTTCGCCTCTCTCCTCCATGTAACATGTAGCTACAAATTGTAATTATCAAACTATAGCTATGGAGAGTAATTAATTATTTTTAAGTGGCTATATGTGAAAGTTTCCCAATTAAAAAATATATTAATATTTTGATTTATTATTTAATATTTTTAAATTAGATATTAGCAAATTTTCCTGCACGTGAGGAGTAGTTTTTTCTCTTTTTAAATATGATTTATTACTTGTATAGAAGATTCTCTATTCATAACCAATAAAAAATTAAAATTTATGTAAATATAGGATAACTTCTTTTTTACAAAAAATAACTGCTTTTTGGAAGAAGAAAAAAGATGATTTGAATTTGATAGTTAACCTAATAGTGGAGTATTGTTTTAACGTGCATTGATTTTATCTTGGTATTGTTAAATTTAAATTCACTTCAATTGTATAAGAATCATAAACTTTTGAAACTCTATTCTTATAAAGAAATGACGTTCGATTTCAAATTCATCCATGATTCCTATTCAAAGTTCTAACATATTACTTCCTGAATGTGACATACTATGCATATTTGAGAATGACTTCATTAATGCTGAATGTATTAGAAGGTACAATACTTTAAAAATATGTAAACTTACAAATACAATATAAGTAGTATTTGTTAATGTTTGTACTTTCAACAATTGTTTTTAAAGTTTCTTTCCATTATATTATGATTAGGATTATATTACGATTTGAATTACTATTAGAATTGTAGTACAACTAGGATTTAGATTATTTATAAGGGAAAATGCACAAGTATACCCTTAATCTATGTCCAAAATTTCAGAGACACACTATACTATACTAAGGTCCTATTACCCCCCATGAACTTATTTTATAAGTAATTTTCTACTCCTTTTCGACCTATATGACACTAGCTTGAAAAAAAAGTCAACCAGCGTTGGGCACACAAGATAGTGCCACATAGACTGAAAAGGGGTAGCAAATTATTAATAAAATAAGTTAGAGGGGTTAATAGGACCTTATTATAGTATAAATGTGTATCTGAGATTTCAGGCATATGTTGAGGGGGTACTTGTGCATTATTATTATTATTATTATATTAGTAATAGGTATTGTACTAGGACTCTAAGTATAGTTAACTTAGGACTCTATGATTCTCTCCTATATAAGGAGTATGCACTTAACATTATTATTCATCAATACTATCTGCAATGACTCGGACCCGAGAAGTTATTCTTTTATAATTTTGAATAGTCATTGACTATAATTAATTAATTTATGGGTAATTTGTTTATTGTTAATAGTAATGGGCCAAGTCTGAAATATTAAAATAGGTTAATAAGAATTACTACTTTTAATACATAATTAATTTAGAAAGAAAATAAAGAGAAGGAAGAAAACTTACATGTGCATAGGCGCCAAACGACAATTGGATTTTAGGTAAAGAACTTCAAAGCTTTGTTAATTGATTAGGCTTTCTTTTAATCGTTTTAGTAGTAATGGCATACTTTTATTGATATGTGGTTCATATGGTATCAAGGGACAAAAGATTTATGGACACCAATTATGACCAAATTATTAACTTTTAATTAAGAAAAAAATAGGGAAAATGCACAAGTACCCCCTCAACCTATGCCCGAAATCCCAGAGACACACTTATACTATACTAAGGTCCTACTACCCCCCTGAATTTATTTTATAAGAAATTTTCTACCCTCTTTAGCCTACGTGGCACTAGTTTGAAAAAAAAGTCAACCATCATTGGGCCCTCAAGATAGTGCCACGTAGGCTAAAAAGGGGTAAAAAATTATTAATAAAATAAGTTCAGGGTGGTAATAGGACCTTAGTGTAGTATAAGTGTGTCTCTGAGATTTTGGGCATAGGTTGAGGGGGTACTTAGGCATTATCCCAAAAAAATATTAGTTGAAAAAAGAAGACGCAATCATTAGATATCCACTAGAAGTTGATAGAATTTGATACATCTAGCATTGTTCTTGTACTTAGCCGTTTAGGATGTCCATAGATTATTTTTCGACTAAGTGCCATTTTGATTGTCTGGGGTGCAGTTTATACATTTTTATTTAGTAAAGAAATTTTTAATTAGGGGGTTGAACAATGACTTATTTTAATTGAAATTTAACATGCATCATGAGTGGAAATTACATATTCTAATTAAAGGGCTTAGGTGATCTTTTGATCCGATTTTCGAACCCAAATTAAATATAAAATATGGGTGTCACTAGACTCGTAATATTATGAATATTATATATTTGAACAAATTTCTACCATTCAGAAGTGTGACGAAAGGGGAAGATGTAAGTCCCAAAGTGATGTGTTTGATAGTTTGAGGCAAGTAGATTTCTAAACTCTTGTTAAGTGTATGAAATTCGTGTATTTTTTTGTGATATATGTTTGTGATTAATGGTTCTAGGTGAATGGTTTACTTGTCCACCTTGATTAATTGTAATGATGAAAAGGGGTAATAAAAGGTATTGCGATTAATTGTTTGTGTGTGATGGGTTGAGAATGGTATGAGTACCGATGGTATAGAGGCAAAATTTATTACTATAATGTGGATTGTAATCCGAGAATATGAAAGCATATGGGCATTATCTGATATATTATTGACTTGAATTATTATGTGTGCTTATGTTCTTTACTGAACCGTATAATTATGATACTGAGGTAATTATATGTCATAGCGATATTTGATTTATTGAAATGTTGCATCACCCCCTTTATTTGATATCATATTTCGCACATACATTGACATGTGATTGGGTATGAGTAAAGGTCTTACACGCGGAGTCCGTCCGTGTTGAGATCGAGTTATGATAATTTGGGCACGTGAGAATCGTCCGTGCAAAATTTGTTTGAATTATGATAGTGCTTTCAGATGGTCCGCATAGACACCTGCAGAACGTCCGTGTAGATATATGGACCTCGCGAGTCCCCCATGGGTCATGATCTCTCGATGTATTTCCGAGAAGTATCATGTACACATGGTTGAGAGAGTATTTGATATTTTGAGGCATACTAATTCATGGTGTCATATTGCATTACATACCATGACATCCTTTATTCTTATTGATTATGTATTTTATTAGTGATTTGAAAGTAATTGATATTTGATTACCTTTACTTCAATAACTTGATCTTGTGTTGCTGATATTGTGAGTGCCTTTTAGTGGGGCTTGTAATTGATGAATATTGAGCTTATTGTTGAGATGTGTGTTTGTAAATGGTCACATGTTAGGTTGGACTGATTTTATGCAGGTTGGACTTGCAGAGGTTCGGTTCGGGTGTAAGGAGTACCCATATTTTATCCCCTTAGCTTGTGTTTAGAGGATTACTTGTTTAGTACCATGTGGTTTGGTACTCACCCCTTGCTTCTACAATTATTTTTTTAGGTTACTAGTCCGAACCCTTGTCATATTTCTCTTGTCCTTGTCTGAGACTTCTTTTGGAGGTTTGTGAGGTAGCTGCTTGTCATTTTAGTGGACCTTCTTACTCCTATTTATGATCTTGTTCTACTCTAGAAATAATGTCAAATGAGACTTGTATGATTTTTTAATTCAGTTGTAATACTTTAGAAGCTTGTACACATGACAACCAGATTTTGGGGGTATTTTTGAATTTATCATAGAATTTTCGTATTTTATTCTAATAGTTTAATTTTAGCCTGTCTTGTCTTACTGGGATAAGACAAGTGTCATCACGTCCATTTTTGGATCGTGACACTATCATGATTGATCAATACTACCAATACTATCAATATTGATCAACATATATATATATATCAATATTGATCAACCTATCAATAGACCAATACATCAATTATCAATCCAATCCTTGATTTCTCTACGTTAGATTTCTAAATGGGTTTCTACACTATGTTCACTAGTTTTTATATAAAAAATTTAATATTACCAGTCTCCTTCATTTAATTTTCTCTATCTGATTTCAAAATATGTTACATGTGAATTTTCTAAGATATTTCAAAAAATTAGGCATATTAAAAATATATTGATATTTTAATTTATTATTTAATATTTTTAAATTCGATATTAATAAATTTTTCTGCACGTGAGGTGTAGATTTTTCTCCTTTTAAATATGATTTATTACTTATAAAGAAGTTAATCTATTCATAATTTTCTTTATGTAAATATATGATAACTTCTTTTTTACAAAAAATAACTACTTTTTGGAAGAAGATAAAAGATGATTTGAATTTTGACAGTTAGCCTAAAAGTAGAACATTTTTTTAACGTGTATTGATTTTATCTTGGTATTATTAAATTTAAATTCACTTCAATTGTATAAGAAACATAAACTTTTGAAACTCTGTTCTTATGAAGAGATGACTTTCGATTTCAAATTCCTCCATGATCCCTATTCGAAGTTATAACATATTACTTCCTGAGTATGACATACTATGCATATTTGAGTATGATTGTAATGATCTAGATGGTCATTTTTGAAAATTTTAAATATTTATTTAACTAGAGTAAATTAATTAAAAGTTAATTATTAAATAGTTAATTTTTGTTAAAGATTAATGGATCAGGTTTTTAATTTATTTAATACCACTTGACTATATATAAGAAAATAAATTATTAGGGTTAAAATAATTTATAGAAGAAAAGAAAAGAGGAGAAGAGAAGAACAAAGTGGGAGCGACGACGACAAAATCAAACGGTGATCTTTATTGATACACTTCCTTGTGAGTTACTATCTAATTTAAAAAAAAATATATAATATTGTTATAGCATAAAGTACATAGAATGGATAAATTGTATAGTTGGTTGTTCTAGAAGAATATGGGGTACATAATATATATAATTCTTTGAAGTATAAAGGATAAAGGCTAACATTACTGTAACGACCTGTTTAGTCGTTTTGAGCAGCAGATTTTAATTCTGGAAAAACTGGCCAAGATCACGGGCGCTGCGACGGACCGTCACAGGCACGACGGCCCGTCGAGGGTGCATCGTTTCAGCATACTTAGAATTCTTAAATTGGGTACTGAAAATCGACTCTCTGAACTTCAGGACGGAGGTGCAGGACGGACCGTCACTGGTGTGACGGGCCGTCACAGTTCACCTGGAATTTGGGAGGCTGCGACGACCATTGTGACGGACCGTCGCAGGCACGACGGCCCGTCACAGGTTGCGCAAATCCCAGGCGGAATGGGATTCCTCTACACGTTTTAAGGGTCGTTTTGGACTATTCTTTCCTTAATCATAAAGATTGGAGGTTAATATTAATAAATCTAATTACTTGGGGGTTAAAATAGGTAACCTTAAGTTAATTAGTGGGTCATTATTACCATCTTTCATTCTTAATTATATATTAATTAGGGTAAAAGAAAGAGGGTTGGAATAAAGAAACTAGAAAGAACAAAGGGAGAGAGAGATTGATCGATCAAGAGGGGGATCGAACGAGTAGAGAGAGAGAAACGAAGAGGATAGCAAGGATTTTGAGAAGATAGCTTGTTGATTCAATTCTTCGGTGGAGGTAGGTTATGGTTATTTTACGATATTCGTAGTGAACTCTTAATAGCGAATGATATGTATTGGTGGTATTGTAAACCTGTCTATATGCTTAAACGTATGCTTGCATGAATATGATTATGTGATTTTGATAAAATAAGCATGATGGAAACCATTGAATCCTAAATCTTGAAAGAAACTTTAATCTACTTATTAATAATAATGCCTTGGTATAAAGGGAGGCTTGATGAATTAAAATAATGGGATTGATGATGCCTTGGTATAAAGAAGGCTTGATGAACGAATATAATGAGATTAGTGGATCGGAGTGTCACGTTCCGACACATAGTATTAGTGGATCGGAGTGTCACGTTCCGACACATAGTATTTAGTGGGACGGGTGTCACGAACCGACACGTAGAATTAGGGGATCGGAGTGTCACGTACCGACACATATAGGGGATCGGAGTGTCACGTTCCGACACATATAGGGGATCGGAGTGTCACGTTCCGACACATATAGGGGATCGGAGTGTCACGTTCTGACACATGTAGGGGATCGGAGTGTCACGTACCGACACAAGAGGAAGAAAGATAATGAATCTTGAAAGATGAGAATATACTCAACATAATGAACTTAATTCCCAAATGAGCATGGTATTGAGGCTTGCGCCCTCACGGATGATCTTAATGGTACTTATTGATGATTATAGTACTTGTTGTTGTTACATGTTGAGTTTATAGTTGATTTATGATATTAACTGATATATACTGTTTTCTATTTTGAGTTGGCCGATGATATCTACTCAGTACTTGTGGTTGTACTGATCCCCTACTTTTATGTTTTCTTCTTTGTTAATTGTGGAATGCAGCAAACGTTCTGTCAACCTCAACTCAACAGTAGATCTAGCCAGTCTTCACTACTTTCGGAAATTCAGGGTGAGCTAATGCGTCTAGCTTGGACTGGATCTTCTTCTTCAAGTCTTGATGCCTTGAACTTCCGGCATGGACTAGCTTTTTAGTTATTTTATTCTTAGACATTTCTAGTTTAGTAATTGGAGATAGATGTTCTTGTGATGATGACTTCCAGATTTTGGGGATAATAATAGTTATTGATTTTATTAATGAGTTTAAGTCTTCCGCATTACTTTATGATGATATTACATTGAAATGTTAAGGTTTAGATTGGTTGGTTCGCTCACATAGGAGGGTAAATGTGGGTGCCAGTCGCGGCCCGGTTTTGGGTCGTGACAAACTTGGTATCAGAGCATTAGGTTCGTTGGTCTCATCACACAAGAACGAGTCTAGTAGAGTCTTAAGGAACGGTAGGGGGACGCCTTTACTTTTCCTTGAGAGGCTATAGAACTTTAGGAAAATTTCACTCTTTCATTCTTTCTTTCGTGCTACTACTTGAGTCCAATTGGTATCTAGGCGATACGAATTGGTATCTGACCATCTTCACTCTCTTTCGCAGATGGTTAGAACTAGAGCAACGACTACGCCAACACCAACACCAAAGACCGGCAGACAAGGTGCGCGTTCGAGCCAGCCACCGGGCCGTGGGCTCGAGGGAGAACAACGGCAAGAGGCCGTGGGTAGAGGTCGTGGGAGGACGTCCTCTAGAGGAAGAGGACGAGCACCTAGCTCATCCGATGCTAGAGGCGTTGACTCCTCCACCGACTGAGGAAGTGGTAAGAGAAGGGGAGGATGGGGAGAATGAACAAGAGCAGAATGAGGAATTGCCACCCCAACCTACCCCAGAGATGATCAATCAGGTTCTCGCTTATCTTAGCGGGGATCACGGTCAGGCACCTCCAGTGGTTTCTGCACCAACACCTCCGGTTTCAGAGGTACGACATGCGGCTACTATGTCTCCCCGCATGGATGCCTCATTGGAGATAGGCACATTTCCACGTCTGACTACTGGACCGATAATGACAAACGATCAGCACGAACTTTTCAGTAAGTTCTTGAAATTGAAACCTCCAGTCTTCAAGGGTGCGTAATCAAGATGCTTATGATTTTCTGGTTGATTGTCATGAGCTACTACACAAGATGGGGATAGTAGAACGGTTTGGCGTTGAGTTCGTAAGCTATCAGTTTCAAGGGAACGCCAAAATGTGGTGGCGATCCCATGTTGAGTGTCAACCGACAGAGGCACCACCTATGACTTGGGCCTCATTCTCTAGCTTGTTTATGGAGAAGTATATCCCCCGGACTTTGAGGGATAGGAAAAGGGATGAGTTCTTGAGCCTAGAGCAAGGTAGGATGTCGGTTAATGCTTATGAGGCTAAGTTTCGTGCACTATCAGATATGCCACTCAACTTTGTTTCACCACTAGAGCGGATTCGCCGGTTTGTGAAGGTGTTGAGATCGAGTTGCGGATTTCGCCTTACAGTAGCGGCAATGCAAAATCCTTCCAAGAGGTGGTAGACTTTGTGATAGAAGCGGAAGGAGTCAAGCTGCACGACTTCACCACAACCGACATCAAAAGGTTTCGAAAGGGAGGTGAGTTTAATAGTTCGTATACTAGAGGGCGAGTGCAGGCTACTCGGTTCGACCAATTGGGTCTTCACTACTGATCGTAGTTGGGGTCCACCTCAAAGCGGTCAACACTTCTCCGAGAGACCTATGCCCACTCCGCAGAGTGTTATGGATGTGGGGAGATTGGACATATTAGGAGGAATTGTCCAAAAGAGTTCTGCACCCCCAATAGCTAGAGGTAGAGGTGGTCATGGTAGAGGCCGTTTTACGGAGGGCGTGGTGGTCGAGGTAACGGTGGTCACCAAAGCGGCAGAGGTGATGGGCAAGCTGGAGCCACTACATCACAACATGGTAGGGCAATGGGACAGACGAACGATAGGGCCCATTGTTACGCTTTCTGGGCGATGCAGGCGGAGGCATCGATCTTTGTCATCACAGGTAATCTTCTGGTTTGTGATTGCATGGCTTCTGTATTGTTTGATCCTGGATCCACGTTTTCTTATGTATCTTCCTCATTTGCTAATGGTCTTAATTTACATTGTGAATTACTTGACATGCCTATTCGTGTTTCTACTCCGGTGGGTGAGTCTGTGATAGTTGAAAAAGTATATAGGTCTTGTTTGGTGAACTTTGTGGGGAGTAACACTTATGTAGACTTGGATATCTTAGAAATGGTTGATTTTGATGTAATTCTGGGTATGACTTGGCTTTCTCCGAATTTTGCGATCTTGGATTGTAATGCTAAAACGGTGACGTTAGCCAAGCCTGGGACAGATCCGTTAGTGTGGGAGGGTGACTACACTTCTAATCCGGTGCGTATCATCTCCTTTCTTCGTGCTAAGAAAATGGTTAGTAAAGGGTGTTTAGCTTTCTTGGCACATCTTAAGGATGACACTATTCAAGTACCTTCGATTGAGTCGATTTGTAGTCCGTGAGTTTTTGGATGTGTTCCTGCAGATCTTCCTGGTATGCCACCGATAGGGATATTGACTTCTGCATTGATCTTGAACCGGGCACTCGCCCCATTTCTATACCCCCTTATTGAATGGCTCCCGCGGAGTTAAGAGAGTTAAAGGCCCAACTTCAAGAGTTGTTGAGCAAAGGCTTCATCAGACCAAGTGCATCTCCTTGGGGTGCTCCGGTTTTGTTTGTGAAGAAGAAGGATGGGAGTTTTCGAATGTGTGTAGACTACAGACAACTAAACAAGGTAACCATAAAGAACAAGTATCCTCTTCCTCGCATTGATGACTTGTTCGATCAGTTACAAGGTGCTTGTGTCTTCTCTAAGATTGACTTGAGATCCGGTTATCATCAATTGAAAATACGGGCAGCGGATGTGCCGAAGACTGCTTTTCGAACGAGGTATGGACATTACGAATTTGTGGTGATGTCTTTTGGTCTTACGAATGCCCCTGCTGCGTTCATGAGTTTGATGAATGGGATTTTTAAGCCATATTTGGATCTCTTCGTGATTGTGTTTATTGATGATATATTGGTATAATCAAAGAGCAAGAAGGAACATGAAGAGCATTTGAAAATGGTATTGGAAACGTTGAGGGAGAAAAAGCTTTATGCCAAGTTCTCTAAGTGTGAGTGATGGGGTAATGGTAGATCCTTCTAAGATTGAGACAGTGAAGAATTGGGTAAGACCCACTAATGTGTCAGAAATAAGAAGCTTTGTTGGGTTAGCTAGCTACTACCGCCGATTTGTCAAGGGATTATCTTCTATTGCTTCCCAATTGACGAACTTGACTAAGCAGAATGTTCCATTTGTATGGTCAGATGAATGTGAGGAAAGCTTTCAGAAGCTTAAGACTTTGTTGACTACCACACCAATTCTTACTTTACCAGTAGAGGGTAAAAACTTCATTGTTTATTGTGATGCATCCTATTCTGGGTTGGGTGCAGTACTAATGCAAGAGAAGAGTGTGATTGCTTATGCTTCAAGGCAATTAAAGGTGCATGAACGTAACTATCCGACCCACGATTTGGAATTGGCCGCGGTAGTGTTTGCATTAAAGCAATGGAGACACTATTTATATGGGGTTAAGTGTGAGGTCTACACGGATCATCGTAGCCTTCAGTATGTCTTCACTCAGAAAGATTTGAACTTAAGAAAGAGGAGATGGATGGAGTTACTAAAGGACTACGATATCACTATCTTGTATCATCCGGGAAAAGCAAATGTTGTAGCGGATGCTTTAAGTAGAAAGGCGGGAAGCATGGGAAGTCTAGCTCACTTGAAAGCTTCTAGACGACCATTGGCTAGAGAGGTTCAGACTCTGGCTAATGACTTGATGAGGTTAGAAGTGAATGAGAAGGGAGGATTGTTGGCTAGTGTGGAGTCAAGATCTTCTTTTCTTGACAAGATTAAGGGGAAACAGTTTGATGATGAGAAACTGCGCAGAATCCAAGATAAGGTATTACGAGGAGAGGCCAAAGAAGCGACAATCGATGAAGAAGGTGTTTTGAGAATCAAGGGAAGGGTATGTGTACCCCGAGTTGATGATTTGATCAACACTATTCTGGCAGAGGCTCATAGTTCAAAATATTCGATACATCCGGGTGCAACCAAGATGTACCGTGACCTAAAGCAACACTTTTGGTGGAGTAGAATGAAGCGTGATATTGTTGACTTTATTGCTAAATGTCCAAACTGTCAACAAGTAAAGTATGAACACCAAAGGCCCGGAGGAACACTTCAGAGAATGCCCATTCCTGAATGGAAGTGGGAGAGAATTGCAATGGATTTTGTGGTTGGTCTTCCAAAGACATTGGGTATGTATGACTCCATTTGGGTGGTTGTTGATAGGTTAACTAAGTCTGCTCACTTCATTCCGGTCAAGGTGACTTACAATGCAGAGAAGTTAGCCAAACTTTACATCTCGGAAGTGGTGCGATTGCATGGGGTTCCACTATCCATTATATCAGATAGAGGTACGCAGTTTACTTCTAAGTTTTGGAAAACATTGCATGCGAATGGGTACTAGGTTGGACCTTAGTATTGCGTTCCATCCTCGCACCGATGGTCATGCGAGAGAACGATTCAAGTGTTGGAGGATATGCTTCGTGCATGTGTGATAGAGTTTGGTGGCCATTGGGATAGCTTCTTACCCTTAGCGGAGTTTTCATACAATAATAGCTATCACTCAAGCATTGATATGGCCCCATTTGAAGCATTGTATGGGAGGAGATGTAGGTCTCCCATTGGTTGGTTTGATGCATTCGAGGTTAGACCTTGGGGCACTGATCTTTTGAGGGATTCGATGGAGAAAGTGAAATCCATTCAAGAAAAGCTTCTAGCGGCGCAAAGTAGACAAAAAGAATATGCAGATCGAAAGGTTAGAGACTTAGAGTTCATGGAGGGGGAACAAGTCTTACTGAAGGTCTCGCCCATGAAAGGGGTAATGCGGTTTGGAAAAAGGGGTAAGCTAAGTCCAAGGTATATTGGACCATTTGAAATACTTAAGCGAGTAGGGGAGGTGGCTTATGAGTTAGCCTTGCCTCCAGGGCTGTCCGGAGTACATCCGGTATTTCATGTGTCCATGCTGAAAAGATACCATGGAGATGGAAACTACATCATCCGTTGGGATTCAGTTTTGTTTGATGAGAACTTGACTTATGAAGAGGAACCGGTTGCTATATTAGATAGAGAAGTTCGCAAGTTGAGGTCAAGAGAGATTGCATCCATCAAGGTGCAATGGAAGAATCGACCGGTTGAAGAAGCCACTTGGGAGAAGGAGGCAGATATGCAAGAAAGATACCCACATTTGTTTACAGATTCAGGTACTCCTTCTCGCCCTTGTTTTGCTTCTTTTGATCGTTCGGGGACGAACGATGGGTAAATTGGTATCTATTGTAACGACCTGTTTAGTCATTTTGAGCAGCAGATTTTAATTCTGGAAAAACTGGCCAAGATCACGGGCGCTGCGACGGACCGTCACAGGCACGACGGCCCGTCGAGGGTGCATCGTTTTAGCATACTTAGAATTCTTAAATTGGGTACTGAAAATCGACTCTCTGAACTTCAGGACGGAGGTGCAGGACGGACCGTCACTGGTGTGACGGGCCGTCATAGTTCACCTGGAATTTGGGAGGCTGCGACGACCATTGTGATGGACCGTCGCAGGCACGACGGCCCGTCACAGGTTGTGCAAATCCCAGGCGGAATAGGATTCCTCTACACGTTTTAAGGGTCGTTTTGGACTATTCTTTCCTTAATCATAAAGATTGGGGGTTAATATTAATAAATCTAATTACTTGGGGGTTAAAATAGGTAACCTTAAGTTAATTAGTGGGTCATTATTACCATCTTTCATTCTTAATTATATATTAATTAGGGTAAAAGAAAGAGGGTTGGAATAAAGAAACTAGAAAGAACAAAGGGAGAGAGAGATTGATCGATCAAGAGGGGGATCGAACGAGTAGAGAGAGAGAAACGAAGAGGATAGCAAGGATTTTGAGAAGATAGCTTGTTGATTCAATTCTTCGGTGGAGGTAGGTTATGGTTATTTTATGATATTCGTAGTGAAATCTTAATAGCGAATGATATGTATTGGTGGTATTGTAAACCTGTCTATATGCTTAAACGTATGCTTGCATGAATATGATTATGTGATTTTGATGAAATAAGCATGATGGAAACCATTGAATCCTAAATCTTGAAAGAAACTTTAATCTACTTATTAATAATAATGCCTTGGTATAAAGGGAGGCTTGATGAATTAAAGTAATGGGATTGATGATGCCTTGGTATAAAGAAGGCTTGATGAACGAATATAATGAGATTAGTGGATCGGAGTGTCACGTTCCGACACATAGTATTAGTGGATCGGAGTGTCACGTTCCGACACATAGTATTTAGTGGGACGGGTGTCACGAACCGACACGTAGAATTAGGGGATCGGAGTGTCGCGTCTTGACACATATAGGGGATCGAGTGTCACGTTCCGACACATATAGGGGATCGAGTGTCACGTTCCGACACATATAGGGGATCGGAGTGTCACGTTCCGACACATGTAGGGGATCGGAGTGTCACGTACCGACACAAGAGGAAGAAAGATAATGAATCTTGAAAGATGAGAATATACTCAACATAATGAACTTAATTCCCAAATGAGCATGGTATTGAGGCTTGCGCCCTCATGGATGATCTTAATGGTACTTATTGATGATTATAGTACTTGCTTTGTTGTTACATGTTGAGTTTATAGTTGATTTATGATATTAAGCGATATATCTTGTTTTCTATTTTGAGTTGGCCGATGATATCTACTCGGTACTTGTGGTTGTCTTGATCCCCTACTTTTATGTTTTCTTCTTTGTTAATTGTGGAATGCAAAGAAACGCCCGTCAACCTCAACTCAACAGTAGATCTAGCCAGTCTTCACTATTTTCGGAAATTCAGGGTGAGCTAATGCGTCTAGCTTGGACTGGATCTTCTTCTTCAAGTCTTGATGCCTTGAACTTCCGGCATGGACTAGCTTTTTAGTTATTTTATTCTTAGACATTTCTAGTTTAGTAATTCGAGATAGATGTTCTTGTGATGATGACTTCCAGATTTTGGGGATAATAATAGTTATTGATTTTATTAATGAGTTTAAGTCTTCCGCATTACTTTATGATGATATTACATTGAAATGTTAAGGTTTAGATTGGTTGGTTCGCTCACATAGGAGGGTAAATGTGGGTGCCAGTCGCGGCCCGGTTTTGGGTCGTGACAATTACTAAGTACCTATTGATTTCCTAAGAATTAATATAAAAATATAGTGCTAATATTAGTAGGAAACAAGGGTACAGAATGATGGCATGTCTCGTGATATATATTAGTAGGAAACAAGGATACAGAATGATGGCATGTCTCTGCATATCACGTGTAGTAGGGTGGTTGTTAGTCCGTATGCTGTTGGTTTTGTGACCAATGGCTTCCACCCTAATATATTAAAATATCTAGTTCTCACGTTATAAATTATATTTTGATATATTAAAATAGGTAATTAATTATTTGGTGTATCGAATGATTTAAATTTCCTTAAGGATGTGCTAATGGGAAGAATTGGGACTTACCGATAGATTTAAACTTTAGGAAATTGATTATAGGATGGTGTGAGCTTTTGAGTCTAGGCTTAACCTATAGTAATGTGGGTGTTGTTAGTTTCGAAACCTTATTATGAATATATACTTGAATAGATTGCATCGATTTGGAAGGTCAACAGAAAGGAAAGGCTCAAGTCCCAGAGTGATTATTCGATTGGTTAAGGCAAGTGGATTTCTAAACTCTTGTTAAGTGTATGGAATGCGTGTATTTCCTTGTGGCATATGTTTGTGAGTAACGGAATTCGGTGATGGATTGGCTTGTCCACCTTGATTAATTTTAATGATAAAATTAAACGGTAATAAAAGGCAATGTGAATAATTGATTGTGTGTGATGTGTTGATAATGGAGAATGGTTTGAAAGACTTTTTTTTAAATCATTATTGTAGTGAATTGAGCAATGTTATGAAAATGGTGATATCCTCTTATTTGTGTGAACATGTCATTTGCATTATTTTGAGACATGATGGTGAAAAGTGTTATGTGCATTGAGAAAGAATGAGAACTTAAAGAGGATGTACCATTTCGAGGGACGTATCGCGCGCCGCGATGGATACTATATTTCGAGGGACGTATTGCCACGATGGTTACTATTATCGAGGGTCGTGTCGTGCTCCGCGATAGATGCATGGACAGATATGTCCCCCATGGGTCCCGGACTGAGAGACAGTGGGTGTGTGTCACTAGGTCAGACATGCATCATTATACTTGACATTGCATCCCATTGCATTGCACATACTTATCATTAGTGAATTTGATATCGTGTTTTGTTGATCTTCTGATTGCCTTTCTGTGGAACTTGTGATTGATCAAAATTGAGCTTGATATTGCGGATATGTAGTTTGTTGAAGTATTGTTATTGCGGATATGTAGTTTGTTGAAGTATTGTTATTGAGGATATGTAATTTGTTAAAGTGTTGTTGTTGAGGATATGTAATTTGTCTAACTGTTGTTATTGAGCTATGTGCTATGTAAACTGTGAGCTGTTAGGTTGGGTTGATTTTAATGCAAGTTGTAGTTGTGGAGGTTTGGTTGGGGGTGGTAGGAGTACCCGTATTTCATCCCCTTAGCTTGTGTTTGAAGGTTTACTTGCTGAGTACCGTGTGGTTTGGTACTCACCCCTTGCTTCTACAAATTTTTGTAGGTTATGAGCCTGGATTTTTGTTTTACTTGTCATTCTCTTCTTTTCCGAGGCTTCTTGGAGATTTGTCATGTAGCTGTTTCCGTCGCAGCAGACTTTCTTGGTGGAATAAGACGAGTGCCATCACGCCCATTTTTGGGTCGTGACAAAATGGTATCAGAGCTCTAGGTTCATAGGTCTCACGTGTGTACAAGTCGAGTCTAAATAGAGTCTCGATGATCGCTACGGAGACGTCTATACCTATCTTCGAGAGGCTGTAGTGACTTTTGGGAAATATCTTCACTTCTTGGATCTCTATTGTGCGTACTTGGTCACATTTTGATTCTTATCGCTTCACTCCATTCGTTATCATTTATGTGATGACTCGTGCGTAGTTCCTTTTGTAAATCATTGGCATGTCGTGTATTGGTTTGATGTTAGATATGGTATTAAGGTGAAAATGATATACTTATGAAACGAATGCGTGATCATATTTGAAAGAGTTGAGTAAGGTTTGTTATCATTGTAAAATAATAATAATAAATATAGTACATATCTGGTATAATCAAAATATGGAGTGGTTTGAAAATTAGAAGTTAAATGTTCAAAGAGTTGGCTAGATAATGAATAGTGTAACCTTGAAAAATACCATTGATATATTTTTCATAACATTAATGGATTGCTTAGCGAATGATGTTGCATCAATTGAGGTCAAAATCTCTTTTGTGGTTCCGTAGACTGAGAGTATACCAAAGAAAGTCATGATACGACTATTACAATGGTATTGATGGGTACTTGGTTAGAATTATGGAGTGTGTTCCTTTTGATATGGACCTTGCTTACGAAAGAATACATATAGCTTGGGTTAGATACAAAACTAATCTGGTAATATTTTACAACTATTTGATGGATAAAGTGCGTGACCTATTTAGAAATTATCTTCATATGATATGTTCTAGTGGTGGATGTAACGAATTTTCACGATGTGTTACTAGTGGTACATGAAAACGGGCATGTTGATTGTTAAGAGCAAATACTAACTACTTTAGGAGTTATCTATTGTATTACATGCTCATATGATAAGATTTGGTGTTGAATTCATATTCAAGATACCAACTAGCTTGTTAGTACGAGTGGATGTGTTAAGCATTATTCATAAAGAAGCTTTAAGTGGTGGATCTTTGGTATGATATTGATATGTTCAGGTTGTGAAATGTATTTTGTGGATTGTAAATGAGTGTTGATTTCATCGTAAACTCCATGGAAGTGGAAATATGGATGATAAGCTTACAAGTAAAGGAATTCTCAAAAAGTATACTTGTGTGAATGTAATTGAGAATTTTAGTAAGAAAGTGCATATAAATTAAGTAAGTACCTTGGATGGTTGACATAGCTAGGTTTGGATTGTCATGTTAATGGCGAGGCTAAATTCGTTTTGAGGGAAATGACGAACTGAGCATAATGATAATAAGAGTTCGTTAGGGGTTGTGATTGAGATGAAACTATATAATAAGGATTTGTTAGTTAAATGATTTTTGCATGGTAATAAAGACTTGTGAGCATCTAAGGTTGTGAATTTCTACTATTTAGTTAAGTAATGTGATTGTATGGAACGTTTTAGAAGATATTCGGGCACCGCTCGTATAGAACGTAAAGGAGCTAGAGTCACAATTAAAATAAGATAAAATTTATGGGATGTGTAGCTTTATGAATTAGGTGAGAGCAAGGATTATTTTCTTTGTATGCTTGAATAAAATTGAAAACAGCTAGAGTCACAAATGAAAAGAATTAGTGGGATCTAGTTTAGCCATTGGAAGGAGGTTATCGAGAATAAAGATATTTACTTTGAGTGCAATTACAAAAGACATATCTTCAAATAATAGAAAATGGAGTTTACAGACATGTGATTTCATCTATTTTTTTCTCTACTTATGAGAGTAGTGTCACAGGTTCATCATATTGGTTAAATACTATTTGATAAAATTTAAGAAAGAAGTCCAAAGACATTTGAGTTGAGTGCTATGATAAGCTTTTTATGATTTTGAGTTTTACAATGAGTAAGGTTCGATTTTAGGAAAATGATATGATAAGGTCGAGGGAGAGGCGATCAATGACAAACTAAGATACATTAATTCCTGAAAATATTCTAGTTATAAGTTAATGTTGATAGATAAAAGGATTGAGTTATGCAGTTGGAATCAGATTTCAAGTTTTTCATTACAAGTCAACATTCGTGGTAATATGTTTTGTCAAGGTATGAATTGGTAAGGGGTAAGAAATGATTGATCACATTGAGTATGAAGTATTTGAGGGACTTAAAAATAATTTGAGTAGTAAATTTGGTTACTTTTGATTGTTATACCTAAATGAGATTTAATGTAATGTTTTGTCACCACCCTAAACCGAGCCGCGACTGGCACCCACACTTACCCTCCTATGTGAGCGAACCAACCAATCTAAACCTTAACATTTCAATATAATATCAACAGAAAGTAATGCGGAAGACTTAAACTCATTAATAAAATCAATAACTTCTAAAAACTCAACAACTATTATTATCCCTAAAATCTGGAAGTCATCATCACAAGAACATCTACTTCAAATTACTAAATCTAAGAGTATCTAAGAAGCTAAAATAAATGAAAAGCTAGTCCATGCCGGAACTTTCGGTGTGACGAAGACTGGCTAGAATTACTGTTGAGTTGAAGACGACGGCACGTTTGCTGCACTCCACAAATAACAAAGAAGAAAACATAAAAGTAGGGGGTAAGTACAAACACAAGTACTGAGTAGGTATCATCGGCCAACTCAAAATAGAAAACAATATATATTAAGCAATATCATAAAATCAACTAATATCCTTAGCATGCAACATTTACAATTACCATAACCCTTGGTTACAACACCAAGCACATCAATGAGGACTCACGCCTCCTCATCATACTCATTTGGAAATTAGGTTCATTAGATTGAATATATTAACATCTTTCAAGATTCATTATCTTTATTCCTCTCGTGTCGGTACGTGACACTCCGCTCCTCAATATACTATCCTGGTGTCGGAATGTGACACTCCGATCCTCATTCTATCCTGGTGTCGGAACGTGACACCCGATCCATATTCTATCCTGGTACCGGAACGTGGCACCCGATCCATATACTATCCTGGTGTCGGAACTTGACACTCCGATCCTCATATACTATCCTGATACCGGAACGTGGCACCCGATCCATATTCTATCCTGGTGTCGGAACGTGACACTCCGATCCTCATCTACTATCCTGGTACCGGAACGTGGCACCCGATCCATATTCTATCCTGGTGTCGGAACGTGACACTCTGATCCTCATATACTATCCTGGTATCGGAATGTGGCACCCGATCCCCTAATCTCACTACGTTCGTTCATCAAGCCTTCTTTTATACGAAGGCATCATCATTAACAAAGTAGATTAGGGTTATCTTTCAAGATTTAGGATTCAATAGCTTCATCATGCTTATTTTATCACAATCATATAATCACATTCATGCAAGCATACAATTAAGCATATAGAAGAGTTTACAATACTACCCATACATATCATTAACTATTAAGAGTTTACTACGAATAGCATAAAAACCATAACCTACCTCCACCGAAGATTAGTGATCAAGCAAGCAAATTCCCAAAGCTTTGTGTTTTCCTCTTTGTGTCTCCTCTCTCGATCAATTCTCTCTCTCTCTCTTCGTTCTTTCTATTTTCTTTATTCAAAACCTCTTTCCTTTACCCTAATTAGCATATAATTAAGAATAAAAGATGGCAATAATGACCCACTAATTAACTTAAGGTTACCTCTTTTAACCCCCAAGTAATTAGACTTATTAACATTAACCCACTGACTTTATAATTAAAGCAGGAATAGTAAAAAACGTCCCTTAAAACGTATAAAGAAATCCGACCCAGACTGGGATTATGCAACCTGCGACGGCCCGTCGTGCCTGCGACGGTCCATCCTGCAGGTCGTCACAAGATTCAGAGACTGGATTTCCACTGAAGACTCTATGACGGTCTGTCACGCCTGTGACGGTCCGTCCTGCCATTCCGTCACGAAGTTCAGAGAGTCGATTTTCAGTACCCAATTTCAGATTTTCTAAGTGTTTTGAAACGAGACCCTGCGACGGTCCGTCGTGCCCATGAACAGATGTGGGTATCTTTCTTGCATATCAGCCTCCTTCTCCCAAGTGGCTTCTTCAACCAGCCGATTCTTTCATTTCACCTTGATGGATGCAATCTCCCTTGACCTCAACTTGCGAACTTCTCTATCTAAAATAGCAACAGGCTCCTCCTCATAAGACAAATTTTCGTCAAGCAAAACTGAATCCCAACGGATAATGTAGTTTCCATCCCCATGGTATCTTTTCAACATAGACACATGAAATACCGGATGTACTCCGGACAGCCGTGGAGGCAAGGCTAATTCGTACGCCACCTCCCCTACTCGCTTAAGATCTTCAAAGGGACCAATATACCTTGGGCTTAGTTTACCTCTTTTACCAAACCGCATCACCCCTTTCATGGGTGAAACCTTCAACAAGACTTTTTCACCCTCCATGAACTCTAAGTCTCTAACCTTTCGATCTGCATATTCTTTTTGCCGGCTTTGCGCCGCCAAAAACTTTTCTTGAATAGATTTCACTTTCTCTAAAGAATCCCTCAAAAGGTCCGTACCCCAAGGTCTAACCTCAAATGCATCAAACCAACCAATGGGGGACCTACATCTCCTACCATACAATGCTTCAAATGGGGCCATATCAATACTTGAGTGATAGATATTGTTGTAGGAGAACTCTGCTAAGGGTAAAAAGTTATCCCAATGACCACCAAATTCTATCACACATGCACGAAGCATATCCTCCAACACTTGAATCGTTCGCTCAGACTGACCATCGGTCTGAGGATGGAACGCATTACTAAGGTCCAACCTAGTACCCAATTCCGCATGCAATGTTTTCCAAAACTTAGAAGTAAACTACGTACCTCTATCCGATATGATTGAGAGTTGAACCCCATGCAACCGAACAATTTCTGAGATATAGATTTTGGCTAACTTCTCGGCATTGTAAGTCACCTTGACTGGAATGAAGTGAGCCGACTTAGTTAACCTATCAACAATCACCCAAATAGAGTCATACTTACCCATTGTCTTTGGAAGACCAACCACGAAATCCATTGCAATTCTCTCCCATTTCCATTCAGGAATGGGCATTCTCTGAAGTGTTCCTCCGGGCCTCTGGTGTTCATACTTTACTTGTTGACAATTGGGACATTTGGCAATAAAATCAACAATATCACGCTTCGTTCTACTCCACCAGAAGTGTTGCTTTAGGTCACGGTACATCTTGCTTGCACCAGGATGTATAGAATACCTTGAGATATGGGCCTCTGTCAGAATAGTGTTGATCAAATCATCAACTCGGGGTACACATACCCTTCCCTTGATTCTCAAAACACCTTCCTCATCGATTGTCACTTCTTTAGCCTCTCCTTGCAACACTTTATCTCGGATCCGGATCAATTTCTCATCATTAAACTGCTTTCCCTTAATCTTGTCAAGGAAGGAAGATCTTGCCTCCACACAAGCCAAAAATCCTCCCTTCTCATTTACTTCTAACCTCATAAGGTCATTATCCAGAATCTAAACCTCTCTAGCCAATGGGCGTCTAGAAACTTGCAAGTGAGCTAGACTTCCCGTGCTCCCTGCCTTTCTACTTAAGGCGTCTGCCACAACATTAGCCTTTCCCGGATGATACAAGATAGTGATATCGTAGTCCTTCAGTAGTTCCATCCATCTCCTTTGTATCAAATTCAAATCTCTCTGAGTAAAGACATACTGTAGGCTACGATGATCCGTATAGACCTCACACTTAACCCCATACAGATAGTGTCTCCATTGCTTTAATGCAAACACTACCGCAGCCAATTCCAAATCATGGGTCGGATAGTTACGTTCATGCACTTTTAATTTTCTTGAAGCATAAGCAATCACATTCTTCTCTTGCATTAGCACTACACCCAAACCCGAATAGGATGCATCACAATAAACAATGAAGTTCTTACCTTCCACGGGCAAGGTGAGAATGGGTGCGGTAGTCAACAAAGTCTTAAGCTTCTTAAAGCTTTCTTCGCACTCGTCCGACCATACAAATGGAACATTCTTCTTAGTCAAGTTTGTCAATTGGGAAGCAATGGAAGAGAATCCCTTGACAAATCGACGATAATAGCTAGCTAATCCAACAAAGCTCCTTATTTCTGACACATTAGTAGGTCTTACCCAATTCTTCACTGTCTCAATCTTAGAAGGATCCACCATTACTCCATCCTTAGAAACTACATGCCCCAAGAAGGACACTGCATCTAGCCAAAACTCACACTTAGAGAACTTGGCATAAAGCTTTTTCTCCCTCAACATTTCCAATACAATCTTCAAATGCTCCTCATGTTCCTTCTTACTTTAGAGTATATCAGTACATCATCAATAAATACGATCACGAAGAGGTCCAAGTATGGCTTAAAAATCCCATTCATCAAGCTCATGAACGCAGTAGGGGCATTCGTAAGACCAAAAGACATCACTACAAATTCGTAATGCCCATACGTCGTTTGAAAAGCAGTCTTTGGCACATCCGTTGCCCGTATTTTCAATTGATGATAACTGGATCTCAAGTCAATCTTAGAGAAGACACAAGCACCTTGTAACTGATCGAACAAGTCATCAATGCGAGGAAGAGGATACTTGTTCTCAATAGTTACCTTGTTCAACTGCCGGTAGTCTATGCACATCCGAAAACTCCCATCCTTCTTCTTCACAAACAGAACTGGACCACCCCAAGGAGATGCACTTGGTCTAATGAAGCCCTTGCTCAACAACTCTTGAAGTTGGGCCTTTAACTCTCTTAACTCCGCGGGAGCCATTCTATAAGGGGGTATAGAAATGGGGCGAGTACCCGGTTCAAGATCAATACAGAAGTCAATATCCCTATCCGGTGGCATACCAGGAAGATCTGCAGGGAACACATCCAAAAACTCACGGACTACCGAAACCGACTCAGTTGGAGGTACTTGAGTAGTATCATCCTTTAGATGTGCCAAGAACGCTAAACAACCCTTACTAACCATTTTCTTAGCACGAAGAAAGGAGATGATACGAACCGGATTGGAAGTGTAGTCACCCTCCCACACTAAAGGATCTGTCCCAGGCTTGGGTAACGTCACGGTTTTAGCATTACAATCCAAGATCTCAAAATTCGGAGAAAGCCAAGTCATACCCAGAATTACGTCAAAATCAACCATTTCTAAGATAACCAAGTCTACATAAGTATTGTTCCCCATGAAATTCACCAAACAAGACCTATATACCCTTTCAACTATTACAGACTCACCCACCGGAGTAGACACACGAATAGGTATGTCAAGCAATTCACAATGTAAATTAAGAACATTAGCAAATGAGGAAGATACATATGAAAATGTGGAGCCACGATCAAATAATATAGAAGCCATGCAATCACAAATCAAAAGATTACCTGTGATAACAACATCCGATGTCTCCGCTTCAGACCGCCCAGGGAAAGCATAATAATGGGCCCTCTCACCTGTCTGTCTGTTGCCCCTACCATGTTGTGATGTAGTGGCTCCAGTTTGCCCATCACCCCGACCGTTTTGGTGACCACCACTACCTCGACCACCGCGTCCTCCAGAATGACGACCTCTTCCATAACCACCTCTACCTCTAACATTTGGAGGTCTGTAACTCTGTTTTGGACAATACCTCTTAATGTGTCCAGTCTCCCCACATCCATAACACTCTCTGGATTCAAGCATAGGTCTCTCAGAGAAGTGTTGACCGGTCTGAGGTGGACCCCCAACTACACTCTGTAGTGAAGACTGAATTGGTCGGACTGAGTAACCTCCGGAACCTTGTCCTCTAGAGTAAGAACCATTAAACTCACCTCCCTTTCGAAACCTTTTTGATGTAGTTGCCATGGTGAAGTCATCTGGCTTCACTCCCTCTACCTCTATTACGAAGTCTACCACTTCTTGAAAAGACTTCGCTGTAGCCGCTACCTGTAAGGCTGAAATCCGCAACTCTGACCTCAACCCCTTCACAAAACGATGAATCCGCTCTTGTGGACTGAAACAAAGTTGGGTGGCATACCGGGATAATGCACGGAACTTAGCCTCATATGCAGTGACCGATATCCTACCTTGCTCTAGGCTCAAGAAATCATCTCTTTTCCTATCCCTCAAGGTCCGGGGGATATACTTCTCCATAAACAAGCTAGAGAATGATGCCCAAGTCATAGGTGGTGCCTCTGTTGGTTGACACTCAACATGTGACCGCCACCACATTTTGGCGTTTCCTTGAAACTGATAAGTCACAAACTCAACACCAAACCGTTCTACTATACCCATCTTGTGTAGTAGCTCGTGACAGTCAACCAGAAAATCATAAGCATCCTCAGATTCAGCACCCTTAAAGACTGGAGGTTTCAATTTCAAGAACTTACTGAAAAGTTAATGCTTATCATTTGTCATTATAGGCCGTGTAGTCAGACGAGGAAATGTGCCTATTTCTAATGAGGCATCCATGCGGGGAGCCACAGTAGCCGCATGTTGTACCTCCGGAACCTGAGGTGCTGGTGCAGAAAAAACTGGAGGTGTCTGGCCCTGATCAGATAACCCGCTAAGATAAGCAAGAACCTGATTGATCATCTCTGGGGTAGGTTGGGGTGGCAATTCCTCAATTTGCACTTGTTCATTCTCCCCTTCCTCACCCTCTCTTACTACTTCCTCAGTCAGTGGAGGAGTCACCGCCGTAGTACCAGATGGTCTAGGTGCTCGTCCTCTTTCTCTAGAGGACGTCCTCCCACGACCTCCACCACGGCCTCTTGACACTAATCTTCCTCGAGCCACAGCCCCAGTGGCTGGCTCAGACGTTTCTTGTCTTTCCGGTGTTGGTGTTGGCGCAGTCGTTGCTCTAGTTCTAACCATCTGCGAAATAGAGTGAAGATGGTCAGATACCAATTTGTATCACTTAGATACCAATTGGATTCAAGTAGTAGCACGAAAGAAAGAAAGAAAGAATGGAATTTTCCTAAAGTCTTATAGCCTCTCAAAGAAAAGTAAAGGCGTACCCCTACCGTTCCTTAAGACTCTACTAGACTCGTTCTTGTGTGATGAGACCAACAAACCTAATGCTCTGATACCAAGTTTGTCACGACCCAAAACCGAGCCGCGACTGGCACCCACACTTACCCTCCTATGTGAGCGAACCAACCAATCTAAACCTTAACATTTCAATATAATATCAACAGAAAGTAATGCGGAAGACTTAAACTTATTTATAAAACCAATTCAATAACTTTTAAAATTCAACATCTATTATTCCCCAAAATCTGGAAGTCATCACCACAAGAACATCTACGATCAAATGACTAAACTAAGAGTATTCTAAGAAGCTAAAATAAGTAAAAGCTAGTCCATGCCGAAACTTCAAGGCATCAAGACATGAGGAAGAAGACCAGTCCAAGCTAGAAGCATTAGCTCACCCTGAAGATCCGGTGTGACGAAGACTGGCTAGAATTACTGTTGAGTTGAAGACGACGGCACGTTTGCTGCACTCCACAAATAACAAAGAAGAAAACATAAAAGTAGGGTCGATTACAAACACAAGTACCGAGTAGGTATCATCGCCCAACTCAAAATAGAAAACAGTATATATTAAGCAATATCATAAAATCAACTAATATCCTTAGCATGCAGCATTTACAATTACCATAACCCTTGGTTACAACACCAAGCACATCAATGAGGACTCACGCCTCCTCATCATACTCATTTGGGAATTAGGTTCATTAGATTGAATATATTAACATCTTTCAAGATTCATTATCTTTATTCCTCTCGTGTCGGTACATGACACTCCGCTCCTCAATATACTATCCTGGTGTCGGAACGTGACACTTCGATCCTCATTCTATCCTGGTGTCGGAACGTGACACCCGATCCATATTCTATCCTGGTACCGGAACGTGGCACCCGATCCATATAATATCCTGGTGTCGGAACGTGACACTCCGATCCTCATATACTATCCTTGTACCGGAACGTGGCACCCGATCCATATTCTATCCTGGTGTCGGAACGTGACACTCCGATCCTCATCTACTATCCTGGTACCGGAACGTGGCACCCAATCCATATTCTATCCTGGTGTCGGAATGTGACACTCTGATCCTCATATACAATCCTGGTACCGGAACGTGGCACCCGACGGTCTGTCCTGCAGGTCGTCGCAAGGTTCAGAGACTGGATTTCCACTGAAGACTCTGTGACAGTCCGTCACGCATGTGACGGTCCGTCCTGCCATTCCGTCACGAAGTTCAGAGAGTCGATTTTCAGTACCCAATTTCAGATTTTCTAAGTGTTTTGAAACGAGACCCTGCGACGGTCCGTCGTGCACATGACGGTCTGTCGTGGGGTCCTTCGCCTCAGCCAGTTATCCAGAAATAAAATCTGCTTCTCAAAATGACTAAACAGGTCGTTACATGTTTTTATTTCAAGGATAAGTTAAAAATACCATAGGTTGTTAGTCAAAGGATAAGATTGGTAAGCGAGTCAACCAAAGAAATAAGAGTTGATGTATTGAAGAGTTCATGATACTCAAAATTTTGTGCCATAAGAAGAATTTAAGAAAAACGAAAGAATAAGACCTTTTATATAAAATCTTGGTTTGAAGTTGAAGGACGTATGAATTTTCATGTATAATATCTAATATGACTATGGATGTGAATTTGTTTGGTATAGACGTACCAGGTTTTTGTCAGCAATTTTTATGAATGTAGAGTTTTGTTTTGAGTGAAAAAAAATAGTGTGGTGTGTAAGATTTTGTGTTATTATGTGGGGCTAATTTATTTAGAGTATGGTAGATGACTATGGATACACAATAGTATGAACCTACAGTTATACAATGTTAATGAGGATTTGGAGGGGATTAAAACTAATTTACTGATGGGACAATATTAGATTGGTATGATGTGTTACATAGGCAATTGATAGTGAGTAGAGATGATGAGCTAGCTTATAGTATCTAAATTATTCGAGTGATCAAGAATATTTCTTTGAGTTTTGGCATGAGGTGCATGAGGGTTGAAAATGACATGTAAAAGTTTGTGTGACGTTGACATTGGTGTGATTAAGTTGTTGTACCTCGATGGAAAAGTACTTAGATTTGAAATTAGTGCTATCAATCTTAGTTGTGACTCATATCTGTCATGTAATGCTTATATAGAAGGAAAAAAAAGGGGGCATATTTTGGAATTTTTACAACGGGTTTGCTAAAAAGACTTTGATTTTAGTGACAGTTTGAGTGAGGTAAATGGTTGGTGTAGTTATGATATTTTTTTTGTATTAAGAGTGTTAGCTTCAATGGAGTATTGAGAGAAGTACGTGGAGTTTGATGAATCGAGTATTTGTTATAAAGTGATGGGGGATCGGACTGGTTGATTGTGGGTGGTTAAACATCAACAGATGGAGAAAGATGAATGGAATTCTATTTATATGGGCCCTATGGAAGGAATAGCTTGTTTTATTCGACCTTGCTTCTGTGTATTCTTATGTAATCACCTTCTTCATGTTGAGCACTATTAAAGTATGATTCCCTACGTATATTACGCGTGTTTCCACATCTATTGGTGAATTCTTAGTGGTGGATCCAATGAACCGATCCTCTTATGTCCGTTGATATGATGAGATCCTTGGGCTCAATTGATCATTTCAGTTATGATAGGTTTGGTTTTGTTTGGAAGTTAGAGTATATAAGTAGTTCTACACGCACAACCTTGTTTATGAGAAATTATATAAGAAACATGAAGAGTTACAATTATCTAAGAATGTTGTTAGAGGTTTTGCATTTTGAAGTATATCACTCACTGGGTGATTACTTGATCTTAGTCTTCTTTGGGTTAGATAAATTTGATTCTCTATGGATGAATACTCAGTGTCTAAAGATAATATTTTTTTTAAAAAAAAAACTTAAGCTCGTGAAAAGATTGTGTTGGAAAATAAAATTGTTATAAGATATGTGATGGTATGTGCATTATAAGCGTCTGGTGGTTGGTTCAGGCTCACTTATGGTTGTAATCCGTATTGATTCAAAAGATTATCTTGGATATGTGAGAAAAGATTCGCCATGGTAACTGTGTGATTGTTCATAAGATGGTTCATAATGAATTCATGTGTTAGTCTGTGGCTTGGTAATAACTCCTGATTTGTATGTCTGCCAAAGCTTGATTCGAAAGTTTAGTTCTTAGTAATTGATCTTGATGAAATAGTCTTAAAGAAGAATTCACTTAGAGTGATGAACATTCACCTAGTAGGTCATAACTTAAGCTTTTAGTATACGTCAGCTATTCTTCCTTCTTCTTTGTTATGTTCGAGGACGAACATTATTTTTAGTGATGGATAATGTAATGATCCAGATGGTCATTTTTGAAAATTTCAAATATTTATTTAACTAGAGTAAATTAATTAAAAGTAAATTATTAAATAGTTAACTTTTGTTAAAGATTAATGGATCAGGTTTTTAATTTATTTAATACCACTTGACTATATATAAGAAAATAAATTATTAGGGTTAAAATAATTTATAGAAGAAAAGAAAAGAGGAGAAGAGAAGAACAAAGTGGGAGCGACGACGACAAAATCAAATGGTGATCTTTATTGATACACTTCCTTGTGAGTTACTATCTAATTTAGAAAAAAATATAATATTGTTATAGCATAAAGTACATAGAATGGATAAATTGTATAGTTGGTTGTTCTAGAAGAATATGGGGTACATAATATATATAATTCTTTGAAGTATGAAGGGTAAAGGCTAACATTACTAAGTACCTACTGATTTCCTAAGAATTAATATAAAAATCTTGTGCTAATATTAGTAGGAAACAAGGATACAGAATGATGGCATGTCTCGTGATATATATTAGTAAGAAACAAGGATACAGAATGATGGCATGTCTCTGCATATCACGTGTAGTAGGGTGGTTGTTAGTCCGTATGCTGTTGGTTTTGTGACCAGTGGCTTCCACCCTAATATATTAAAATATCTAGTTCTCACGTTATAAATTATATTTTGATATATTAAAATAGGTAATTAATTATTTGGTGTGTCGAATGATTTAAATTTCCTTAAGGATATGCTAATAGGAAGAATTGGGACTTACCCATAGATTTAAACTTTAGTTAATTGATTATAGGATGGTGTGAGCTTTTGAGTCTAGGCTTAACCTATAGTAATGTGGGTGTTGTTAGTTTTAAAACCTTATTATGAATATATACTTGAATAGATTGCATCAATTTGGAAGGTCAACAGAAAGGAAAGGCTCAAGTCCCAGAGTGATTATTCGATTGGTTAAGGCAAGTGGATTTCTAAACTCTTGTTAAGTGTATGGAATGCGTGTATTTCCTTGTGGCATATGTTTGTGAGTAACGGAATTCGGTGATGGATTGACTTGTCCACCTTGATTAATTTTAATGATGAAAATAAAGGCTAATAAAAGGCAATGTGAATAATTGATTGTGTGTGATGTGTTGATAATGGAGAATGGTTTGAAAGACTTTTTTTTTAAATCATTATTGTAGTGAATTGTGCAATGTTGTGAAAATGGTGATATCCTCTTATTTGTGTGAACATGTCATTTGCATTATTTTGAGACATGATGGTGAAAAGTGTTATGTGCATTGAGAAAGAATGAGAACTTAAAGAGGATGTACCATTTCGAGGGACGTATTGCGCGCCGCGATGGATACTATATTTCGAGGGACGTATTACCGCGATGGTTACTATTTTCGAGGGTCGTGTCATGCGCTGCGACATATGCATGTACAGATATGTCCCCCATAGGTCCCGGACTGAGAGACAGCGGGTGTGTGTCACTAGGTCAGACATGCATCATTATACTTGACATTGCATCCCATTGCATTGCACATACTTATCATTAGTGAATTTGATATCGTGTTTTGCTGATCTTCTGATTGCCTTTCTGTGGAACTTGTGATTGATCAAAATTGAGCTTGTTATTGCGGATATGTAGTTTGTTGAAGTATTGTTATTGCGGATATGTAGTTTGTTGAAGTATTATTATTGAGGATATGTAATTTGTTAACGTGTTGTTGTTGAGGATATGTAATTTGTCTAACTGTTGTTATTGAGCTATGTGCTATGTAAACTGTGAGCTGTTAGGTTGGGTTGATTTTAATGCAGGTTGTAGTTGTGGAGGTTCGGTTGGGGGTGGTAGGAGTACCGTATTTCATCCCCTTAGCTTGTGTTTATAGGTGTACTTGCTGAGTACCGTGTGGTTTGGTACTCACCCCTTGCTTCTACAAATTTTTGTAGGTTATGAGCCTGGATTTTTGTTTTACTTGTCATTCTCTTCTTTTCCGAGGCTTCTTGGAGATTTGTCAGGTAGCTATTTCCGTCGCAGCAGACTTTCTTCATTTGAGACTTGAGTTTTTCTTTTGAATCAATTGTAATACTTTAGAGGCTTGTACACGTGACTACCAGGTTTTTTGGGGGTTTATTAAGTTTCTTATATTTTATTTCCACACTTTATTGTAATGATTGAGTTTTAGGCTGACTTGTCTTGGTGGGATAAGACGAGTGCCATCACGCCCATTTTTGGGTCGTGACAATGACTTCATTAATGCTGAATGTATTAGAAGGTACAATACTTTTAAAATATGTAAACTTAAAAATGCAATATAAGTAGTATTTTTTAATGTTTATTCTTCCAACCATTGTTTTTAAAGTTCCTTTCTATTATATTATGGCTAGGATTATATTACGATTTGGATTACTATTAGAATTATAGTACAACTAGGATTAGATTATTTATAATTGCATTATTATTATTATTATTATTATTATTATTATTATATTATTATTATTATTATTATCATTATTATAATTATTATTATTTAATAGGTATTGTAGTAGAACTCTAAGTATTGTTATTTAGGACTCTACGATTCTCTCCTATATGAAGAGTATGTACTTAACATTATTATTCATCAATACTATCAATGATTGATCAATACTACCAATACTATCAATATTGATCAACATATCAATATATCAATATTGATCAACCTATTAATAGATCAATACATCAATTGTCAATACAATCCTTAATTTCTCTATATGAGATTTCTATATGAATTTCTACACTATGTTCACTAGTTTTTAGAAAAATATTTTTAATTGCACCAGTCTCCTTCATTTATTTTCTCTATCTGATTTCAGAATATGTTACGTGTGAATTTTCAAAAATATTTCAAAAAATTAGGCATATTCAAAAATATATTGATATTTTAATTTATTATTTAATATTTTTAAATTCAATATTTGTAAATTTTCCTGCACGTGAAGAGTAGTTTTTCCTCTTTTTAAATATGGTTATTACTTATTAAGAAGTTTATCTATTTATAACCAAAAAAATTAAAATTTATAAGATAACTTCTCTTTTTACAAAAAATAACTGCTTTTTTAGAAGAAGAAAAAAAGAAGATTTGAATTTGACAGTTAACCTAATAGTGGAGTATTTGTTTAACGTATATTGATTTTATCTTTGATATTATTAAATTTTTTTCACTTCAATCATATAAGAATCATAAACTTTTGAAACTATGTTCTTATGAAGAAATGCCGTTTGATTTCAAATTCCTCCATAATACCTATTCAAAGTTCTACCATATCACTTCATGAGTCTGACATACTATGCATATTTGAAAATGACTTCATTAATGATGAAGGTATTAGAAGGTACAATACTTTAAAAATATATAAACTTAAAAACGCAATATAAATATTATTTGTTAATATGTATTCTTTCAACTATTATTTTAAAGTTCCTTTCTATTATATTATGATTATATGATATTTATCAATCATCTATTCAGTATTATTTAAAATCTATATTTTGTTGTCTAAGTTCTACTTCATTCATGGACAAATTGCATTGCGTGCAAAAGATTATAATTATGAGGGCAAAATGAACATCAGCACAGTAGCCCTTGAACAAAACTCTGCAAGTAAATCATATGGAGATAATCATAAATTCTCCAATCCAAGAAATATTGGATGTCTTCAGAGAATTTTTCAAATGAATTAAAGCAAGGACATCTTGCAAATGCGAATCAGTCATCAACTCTTTTTTTTTTGGTCATCATTATCCATGTTACTAAAGTAATAATCACCAATTTTGGCGACTTATGCTAGCCTTAATTTAATAACAGTGTAAGTCCCTGCAATTGATATTTTAATTATGTGTCATTGTTGAATCTTTAATCGAAATTCACCGATTATTGCAATCGTAGAATACAACTATATTGACAATGATCATATTCAAATGTAGTGTGTCAGCATTATAAAAATATTATTTATATCAAAATTAAAATTAATTTCAACTCTTTATTTATAATTGAAAAGTTATATATTTTCCTTTTAAATGTGATTTATTCAAACTCGCGTTTTTAGTGTTCTTTTTGTTGACTTCAAAATAACGTGCAGTTATTCAAAATTCAATGATTTCAACATAATTTTACCTAAAATATTTAAAGTAGAAAATCAATATTTACATATTTTGTTAAAATAATAGTACTGTTTACATCTTTTATTTAAATTAATAAAAATGACAAATTCTGTAATTATTTAAACATGACACAAGTCAACCATTATAGAAATTAACAATTACAAGTTCTTAAAATATACTTTCTATACTTGAAAATAAAATAGATTTGAATTCAAAGTAAGTTGCTTCTCAAATTTATCCTTGTTAATTCAAAAGTAAATATCTTTTCAATTTTTACATATTCTAAATATTCGAGGGTTGGAATTTGAAGTAGACATTATTTGAAGAGAGATGGAATATAATAAATATCGTAATTATTATAATTCTTAATTTATTGATTTATTTTTTGTTCTAAAAAGACAGAAATAGAAAAAGTATTACATTGAAAATAAGATGATAACTATATATTTTAAAATTAAAACGATTAATGTATAGGAACAATTGTTCTTTTTTTAAAAAAAAAAGAAGTTAAAAGATATATTTTTCTAAATCTGTATCTAAAATTTATCAAAAAGAAAAAAAAGTAATCAACTGAATAGTTCGATATTTTTTTCTAAAATTAAAAATTGTATACTATTTTTTGAATATGAATTTTAAAATAATTAAAAAACATTGAAAAGTTCAATAATACAATGTTATTTTGTAATGATCCTCTTAGTCGTTTTAGAAATTTTAATCAGCATTATTATATTAATCTTTTTAGTAGATTTTGTAAATAATTTATATGACTTATAAGAATGAGTGACATAATTTTTAGATTTAATAAAGGATTATTTTTGTTGCTAAGAATAATGAAAAAAAGAAAAAAAAAGAAAATCAAATAAATAAATAATAAAAAATAATTAAAAAAAAAGGGGGCAAAGTGCCCTAAATTGTCAAAAAGCGGCTGATGAGAAAAAAAAGAGAGAACGATTTGAAAAAAAAAAACGCAGAGAAGAAAAGAAAAGAAAGGGAGAAAAGAAAAGGGAAAAGGAGGAGAAAAATCAATATTTTCATCTCAAGGCGTCAAGGTAATTATTTTCATCTTTTCTATTAAGTTTTTATGTAATTAGAAGTAGATTTTTAGATTAAAACGTGTATAATTTACACTAATCTGTGAAACTAATTTTTAATTTTGTGTATATGCATATGTTATTTAGCATAAATTTCACCTTAGTCATTAAATATTTATGACCAATTGTTGATGATCATTAAACAATTATTGGGAAGGGAGGTAAATAGACATGCAAGAAGCCTTCCGTATAAAAGTATTTCATGAAATATCTTTATTTTGGTGTTCAAATATGGGTGATATAAATTGGGATCAATTTGATATCCTTTTAATAGTTTCCATATTATCATTTAAGTTTTGATATATTAATGTATATAATTAAGTATTAGGTATATGGTATTAAGTGAATGTCTTAAGATTTATGATATTGAAAAGAAATTAATAATTTAATCCTAATCTTGAAACTTAAGAACTTAGTTATAAATTTGCGTGAGTTTTTTTGGTTTAGTCTAGACACGTGCAATATGTGTGTTGTTAACTTCGAAACCTTATAGTGTTTAATTATTTGAATAGACCGAATTTTATTTGGAAGTGCAACAAAGGAGGAAGGCTAAAGTTCCGAAGTGATTGTTCGACTATTTGAGGCAAGTGGATTTCTAAACTCTTGTTAAGTGTATGGAATGCGTGTATTTCCTTGTGATATATGTTTGGGAGTAACGGGATTGGTGATGGGTTGACTTGTCCACATTGATTAATTCTAATGATGAAATAAAAGGGATAACAAAAAGGCGATGTGATTAATTATTTATGTGTGATGTGTTGAGAAAAGTTTGATGGCTTGTTGAATCATTGTTGATGTGATTTCATGTTTGTGTGGTTGTGAACTGTGCAATGTTATGAAAATGGTCATCTTCTCATTATTTGTGTGAACATGTCATTGCATTATTCTGAGACATGGTTGTGGAAGTGTTATGTGCATTGAGAAGGAATGATAACTTAAAGAGGATGTACCATTTCGAGGGACGTATCGCGCGCCGCGATGGTTACTATATTTCGAGGGACGTATCGCGCGCCGCGATGGATACTATATTTCGAGGGACGTATCGCGCGCGCGATGGTTACTATTATCGAGGGTCGTGTCGTGCGCCGCAACGGATGCATGGACGGATATGTCCCCATGGGTCCAGGTGAGAGACGGCGGGTGTGTATCACTAGGTCGGACATGCATCATTATACTTGACATTGCATTCCATTACATTGCACATACTTATCATTAGTGAACTTGATATTGTGTTTCTTTGATCTAGTGATTGCCTTTTTGCGGAACTTGTGATTGTTGAATACTGAGCTTGTTATTGAGGATATATAATTTGTTGAAGTGTTGTTGTTGAGGATATGTGATTTGTTGAAGTGTGTTATTGAGGATATGTAAATTTTTTGAAGTGTTGCTATTGAGGATATCTAATTTGTTTAAGTGTTGATGTTGAGGATATCTAATTTGTAAAGTGTAGTTGTGGAGGATATGTAATTTGTTAAAGTGTTGTTGTGGAGGATATGTAATTTGTCTAAATGTTTTTGTTGAGTTACGTTCTATGTAAACTGTGAGTTGTTAGGTTGGACTGATGTTTATGTAGGTTGTAGTTGTGGAGGTTCGGTTGGGGGTGGTAGGAGTACCCGTATTTCATCCCCTTAGCTTGTGTTTAGAGGTTTACTTGCTGAGTACCGTGTGGTTTGGTACTCACCCCTTGCTTCTACAAATTTTTGTAGGTTACTAGCCCGGACTTTATGATATATTCTCTTCTTTTCCGAGGCTTCCTGGAGATTTTGTGAGGTAGTTGTTGGTCATCTCATCATCCCTCCTTACTCTTGTTTATGATTTTGTTCTACTCTAGAAACAATATCAATATGAGACTTATATTTTCTTTTGATCCGATTGTAATACTTTAGAGGCTTGTACACGTGACAACCAGGTTTTGGGGTATAATGTAAGTTGATAGTAAATTTTCCGCATTTTGATTGTAATAGTTGAGTTTTAGGCTTACTTGTCTTGGTGGGATAAGACGAGTGCCATCACGACCCATATTGTAATACTTTAGAGGCTTGTACACGTGACAACCAGGTTTTGGGGTATAATGTAAGTTGATAGTAAATTTTCTGCATTTTGATTGTAATAGTTGAGTTTTAGGCTTACTTGTCTTGGTGGGATAAGACGAGTGCCATCACGTCCATTTTTGGGTCGTGACAAAATGGTATCAGAGCCCCAGGTTCATAGGTCTCACGTGTGTACAAGTCGAGTCTAAATAGAGTCTCGATGATCGATACGGAGACGTCTGTACCTATCTTCGAGAGGCTGTAGTGACTTCTAGGAAATATCTTCACTTCTTGGATTCTATTGTGCGTACTTGGTCCCATTTTGATTCTTATCGCTTCACTCCATTCGCTCTCATTTATGTGATGACTCGTGCGTAGTTCCTTTTGTGAATCATTGGCATGTCGTGTATTGGTTTGATGTTAGATCTGGTATTAAAGTGGAAGTGATATACTTATGAAAAGGATTTGTGGTTATATTTTGAATATTAAAAAAAATTAAGGGGCTATGTAAGTTAGTTATCCTTGTAAAATGATTAGTACTTGTGTGGTATATACGATATTAGAGTGGTTAACAATTGGAAGTGGGGTGATTAAAGGGATGACTAGATAATTGAGTTGTAACTTTGGAAACTATAATCAGTAAAGTTATCATAACATGAATGGAATTCTTAGTATATGATGCACCAATTAAGGTTAGAATTTCTACTATAGTAGTATCGATGCTTACTTGGTTGGAGTTATGGAGTGTGCTACTTTTGATATTGACCTGAACTATAAAAGGATTCATATAGCTTGGGCTAGATATGGAACTATGATAATACTTAACATCTATTTGATGGGTTGAAATGTGTGACCTGTTTGGATATGATCTTCTCGATAGGTAAGATGTGTTCTAGTGGTGGATTTAAAAGTCTTCACAATGTGGTACTAGTGGTATATGAAAAATGAATACGTTGATGTTAAGTGCAAATACTAACTACTTAAGGAGTTATATATTGTATTACATGCTCATATGGTAAGATGTGGTGTTGAATTCATATTTGAGAAACCAACTAGCTTGTTAATACGGATGGATATGTTAAGCATTATTTATAAGGAAGCTTTTAGTGGTGGATCTTTGGTATGATATTGATATGTTCAGGTGGTGAAATGTATTTTGTGGATTGTAAATGAGTGTTGATTTCATCGTAAACTCCATGGAAGTGGACATATGGATGATAAACTTATAAGTAAAGGAAGTCTCAAAAGTAAACTTGTGTGAATGTAATTGAGAATTTTAGTAAGAAAGTGCACATAAATTGAGTAAGTACCTTGGATGGTTGGCATAACTAGGTTTGGATTGTCATGTTAATGGCGAGGCTAAATTCGTAGTGAGGGAAATGACGAACTAAGCATGATGATTATTTTATGACGCATTATGATTGAAATGCAACTATATGATACGGGTGTTGGTTAAAATAATTTTTTTTATGGTAATAACGATTTGCGAGCATCTAAGGTTGTGATTTTTCACTATTTGATGAACAATGTAGTTGTATGAAAAGTTCTATGATGTGTTGAAAATTTCGCTTGAATAGAATTGAAAGAAGCTAGAGTCATAAATGGAAAAGAATTAGTGGGAAGTATTTTAGTCATTGGAAAGAGACAATCGAGAAAAAGGATATTTACTATAATTATAAAGGACAAAGATATATCTTTAGAGAGTTGAGAATTTAGTTCAAGGATACGCGATTTCATCTGTTTCATTTTGATTATGGTAATAGTGTCATACGTTTATTAGATTGATAAAAAAAATTAATATAGATATTGGGTAAGAATTGAGAAAGAATCCTACACAGTTCGACTCGAGTGTGGTGATAAGTTCTTTTATAGTTTCGATTTGGTAACGGGTACCATTGGATTTTTAAGCAAAGGATATTATAAGGTCGCTAAAGAGGCGTTATATGGTAAGCTATGATACATAAATTTATAAAAAAATTTCAGATGTGAGCTAATATTGATAGACAATGGAATTGTATTACATGGTTGGGATCAAAACTTCAAATTTACGTGGTGAGTTTAGATTTTTGATAGTGTATCTTGTCAAGGAATGAATTGGTAAGGTAAGAAATGGTTTATCACATTGAGTATGAAGCATATAGAAGGACTTAAAATTTGAGTAGTACATTTGGTTACTTTTGATTGTTGTACCTAAGGTTTCCCATATTGCTGGAAAAAAATATAAGGCTAGTAAATGAGTTAGCAAAAAGGAAAAAAAAATTATGGTGTATTGAAGAGTTAAAGTTATTTGAAATTTTCGTCATGGAAAGATTTTGAGAAAGGCAAAGGAACAATAAGACCTCTCGTACAAACACTGTATTCGGAGGTGATTGTTGTAGTGATTTCACCTTTGAGTTTAGATATGACTATGAGATGTGACTATGGGTTTATTATTAACTTTTCTAAATATTAAGTTTTGGTTGGGTTACAATAAATGACGTGTGGAAGATTATATATGGTTATGTCGAGGTAGATTGTTCAGAATGTGATAGGTAACAAATGGATGTTAAATAGTGTGGACCTACAATTTTACATGGTTAATGAGGATCGGGGAGGATTAAAAGTACTTTGTTGATGAGACAAAATAGATTGTTATAATATGTTACATAGGTATATGATGATGAGTAGAGGTTATGAGATTATAGTATACATAAATATTGGAGTGATCAAGGGTTTCTTGGAGTTATTGCATGAGGCAAATGATGGTGGTTGAAAATGGTATGTGAAATTTTAGGTGAAGTTGACATTAAGTGTGACTTATATCTATTACGGGACGCTTAAATGGAAAGATAAGAAACCATGGTTCAAAGTCTTGGAGACTACAATGTGCTTGCTAAGGAGAATGTGATACTAATGACTGTGTGAAAGCAAGGTAAATGGTTGGTGTGGTTATGATATTTGTTAATATTAATAGTGTTGGCTTTGATGGAGTACTGTGAGAAGTATGCAGGGTTTGGCAAATCCAACATGTGTAAAATTGTAATGGAGATAACACTGGTTGATTTTGGGTGGAAAAAAAAATTAAATAAAAAAAATAAATAAATTGAGAATGTAGTCAGATGAATGAAATTATTGATATGCGAATTATGGAGAAAGTATCTAGTGTTATTCGACCTTGATTCCGTATATTCTTAAGTTGACCACCTACTTCGTTTCGGACATGATTTAGAGTATGATTCATTACATATGCCCACGTTTTTTTTACATCTATGGGTGAATTCCTAGTGGTGGATCGGATGTACCGATCCTCTTATGTCTTCTTGATAGGGTAGGATCATTGGTTAGACTTGTTCACTTCAGTTATGACATATTTGATATTGTTTGAAAAATTAGAAATATATCACTATTTTTATATGCACAACCTTGCTTATGGGAACTTACAAAAGAGCTTTCATGAATAGTTATGGTTATCCGACAGTGTTGTAAAAGGTTCTGCATCCTAGCGTGTACCATTTGTAGGGTGCTTACTTGATCTGGTTCTTCATTGGATTAGATATGTTTGATTATCCCTTGATGAGTATTCGTTGTCTAAAGATCAGATTTTCATAGTTTAAGCTCATGAAAAGATTAGGTTGTGACAAGGGAATCATGATAAGGTCTATGATGGTTTGTGTAATAGGTGTATGTGATCGTTGATCTAGGTTCACTTCAGATTGTAGTGGGTATGGATTCAGAACGTTATCCTTGTTATGTAAGAAAAGATTTGTTATGATGATTGTGTTATGTTCCAGTGGGTTTCAGTTTAGATTGGGTTCATTGGTTGGTTTATGGCGTGATATGTAAATCTTCCGAAGTTTCATTCAAAACTTAAGTTCTTGGTAGTTGATATTTAATGGAATGTACTAAAGATGAATTGATCACTTGGAGACATGAACACGACTTTGAAAATCATACCTCAAGTTTTTGATCGTGTTAGTTATTCTTCTCCTACTTTATGTTCGAGGACGAACATGACTTTTAGTGGTGGATAATGTAATGATCCTCTTAGTCGTTTTAGAAATTTTAATCAGCATTATTATATTAATCTTTTTAGTAGATTTTGTAAATAATTTATATGACTTATAAGAATGAGTGACATAATTTTTAGATTTAATAAAGGATTATTTTGTTGCTAAGAATAATGAAAAAAAGAAAAAAAAAAGAAAATCAAATAAATAAATAATAAAAAATAATTAAAAAAAAGGGGGCAAAGTGCCCTAAATTGTCAAAAGGCGGCTGATGAGAAAAAAAAAAAGAGAACGATTTGAAAAAAAAAAACGCAGAGAAGAGAAGAAAAGAAAGGGAGAAAAGAAAAGGGAAAAGGAGGAGAAAAATCAATATTTTCATCTCAAGGCGTCAAGGTAATTATTTTCATCTTTTCTATTAAGTTTTTATGTAATTAGAAGTAGATTTTTAGATTAAAACGTGTATAATTTACACTAATCTGTGAAACTAATTTTTAATTTTGTGTATATGCATATGTTATTTAGCATAAATTTCACCTTAGTCATTAAATAATTATGACCAATTGTTGATGATCATGAAACAATTATTGGGAAGGGAGGTAAATAGACATGCAAGAAGCCTTCCGTATAAAAGTATTTCATGAAATATCTTTATTTTGGTGTTCAAATATGGGTGATATAAATTGGGATCAATTTGATATCCTTTTAATAGTTTCCATATTATCATTTAAGTTTTGATATATTAATGTATATAATTAAGTATTAGGTATATGGTATTAAGTGAATGTCTTAAGATTTATGATATTGAAAAGAAATTAATAATTTAATTCTAATCTTGAAACTTAAGAACTTAATTATAAATTTGCGTGAGTTTTTTTGGTTTAGTCTAGACACGTGCAATATGTGTGTTGTTAACTTCGAAACCTTATAGTGTTTAATTATTTGAATAGACCGAATTTTATTTGGAAGTGCAACAAAGGAGGAAGGCTAAAGTTCCGAAGTGATTGTTCGACTATTTGAGGCAAGTGGATTTCTAAACTCTTGTTAATTGTATGGAATGCGTGTATTTCCTTGTGATATATGTTTGGGAGTAACGGGATTGGTGATGGGTTGACTTGTCCATATTGATTAATTCTAATGATGAAATAAAAGGGATAACAAAAAGGCGATGTGATTAATTATTTATGTGTGATGTGTTGAGAAAAGTTTGATGGCTTGTTGAATCATTGTTGATGTGATTTCATGTTTGTGTGTTTGTGAACTGTGCAATGTTATGAAAATGGTCATCTTCTCATTATTTGTGTGAACATGTCATTGCATTATTCTGAGATATGGTTGTGGAAGTGTTATGTGCATTGAGAAGGAATGATAACTTAAAGAGGATGTACCATTTCGAAGGACGTATCGCGCGCCGCGATGGTTACTATATTTCGAGGGACGTATCGCGCGCCGCGATGGATACTATATTTCGAGGGACGTATCGCGCGCCGCGATGGTTACTATTATCGAGGGTTGTGTCGTGCGCCGCGACAGATGCATGGACAGATATGTCCCCCATGGGTCCCGGACTGAGAGACAGCGGGTGTGTATCACTAGGTCAGACATGCATCATTATACTTGACATTGCATTCCATTACATTGAACATACTTATCATTAGTGAACTTGATATTGTGTTTTGCTGATCTAGTGATTGCCTTTTTGCAGAACTTGTGATTGTTAAATACTGAGCTTGTTATTGAGGATATATAATTTGTTGAAGTGTTGTTGTTGAGGATATGTGATTTGTTGAAGTGTGTTATTGAGGATATGTAAATTTTTGGAAGTGTTGCTATTGAGGATATCTAATTTGTTTAAGTGTTGATGTTGAGGATATATAATTTGTAAAGTGTACTTGTGTAGGATATGTAATTTGTTAAAGTGTTGTTGTGGAGGATATGTAATTTGTCTAAATGTTTTTGTTGAGTTACGTTCTATGTAAAATGTGAGTTGTTAGGTTGGGCTGATGTTTATGTAGGTTGTAGTTGTGGAGGTTCGGTTGGGGGTGGTAGGAGTACCCGTATTTCATCCCCTTAGCTTGTGTTTAGAGGTTTACTTGCTGAGTACCGTGTGGTTTGGTACTCACCCCTTGCTTCTACAAATTTTTGTAGGTTACTAGCCCGGACTTTATGATATATTCTCTTCTTTTCCGAGGCTTCCTGGAGATTTTGTGAGGTAGTTGTTGGTCATCTCAGCATCCATCCTTACTCTTGTTTATGATTTTGTTCTACTCTAGAAACAATATCATATGAGACTTATATATTCTTTTGATCCGATTGTAATACTTTAGAGGCTTGTACACGTGACAACCAGGTTTTGGGGTATAATGTAAGTTGATAGTAAATTTTCCGCATTTTGATTGTAATAGTTGAGTTTTAGGCTTACTTGTCTTGGTGGGATAAGACGAGTGCCATCACGCCCATTTTTGGGTCGTGACATATTTGGTGGGGGTAATTATCAAACTTTTTTCATATTAAATATTTAAATTAACTTTATACAGTTTCCATTTAAACAAAAATAAAATGTAAATTTTTAAAATTTCCTATATAACGAAGAAATCTAAATTGGTATTTTAAAAATTGTACTTTGTAAGGATTTTATAACAGTTTAATTCAGTGTGCGTCCTCAAACATGTTCAGTACTTATGGAAATCTTAAAAGTGTTTTTGAAAAAGTAGACGAAAGGGTAATTTTCTTGTTCTCTTAATATTTGATTTTGTCATGAAGAAATATTTTATTTCAATGTTCTTAGTATCAATTAAACTATAAAGAGGCTTATATAAAGTTCATTTGACGAATCTAAAATATATCAAATTGCTTATAACAATATTCAAGATGATACATTACTAGCACACTATAAAATAAAACATAAAAAACTAGTCTCCACCAATGACACTATCCTTAAAGATCTCAATAGCATCAACTTGACAATATGACATCCTTTAACTAGAATTTTCTTAGTCTTGTAACGACTTGTTTAGTCGTTTCGAGCAGTAGGATCATTTGTGATAAAAACTGACGGGTCGACTGTCACGACCCAAAACCGATCGCGACTGGCACCCACATTTACCCTCCTATGTGAGCGAACCAACCAATCAAAACCTTAACATTTTCAATATAATATCAACAGAAAATAATGCGGAAGACTTAACTCATTAATAAAAACCAAATCAATAACTATTATTCCCCAAAATCTGGAAGTCATCACCACAAGAACATCTACGATCAAATGACTAAACTAAGAGTACTCTAAAAGCTAAAAATACATAAGAAGCTAGTCCATGGCAGAAGCTCAAGGCATCAAGACTTGAAGAAGAAGATCCAGTCCAAGCTAGAAGCATTAGCTCACCCTGAATTTCCGATGTAGTAAGACTGGCTTGAATTACTGTTGAGTCGAAGACGACGGGACGTTTGCTGCACTCCACAAATAAACAAGAAGAAAACATAAAAGTAGGGGTCAGTACAAAACACGGGTACTGAGTAGATATCATCGGCCAACTCAAAATAGAGAACAGTATATATATCAAGTAATATCATAAATCAACTATAAAACTCAACATGTAGCAACAACAAGTACTATAATCATCAATAGGTACCATCAAGCTCGTCCATGAGAGCTCAAGCCTCAATACCGCACTCGTTTGGGAATTAAGTTTATTAAGTTGAGTATATTATCATCTTTCAAGCTTCATCATCCTTCTTCCTCTTGTGTCGGTACGTGACACTCCGATCCCTTACTACTATGTGTCGGTACGTGACACTCCGATCCCCTAACTCTATGTGTCAGAACGTGACACTCCGATCCCCTACATGTGTCGGTACGTGACACTCCGATCCCCTAACTCTATGTGTCGGAATGTGACACTCCGATCCCCTACATGTGTCGGTACGTGACACTCCGATCCCCTAATTCTATGTGTCGGAACGTGACACTCCGATCCCCTACATGTGTCGGTACGTGACACTCCGATCCCCTAATTCTATGTGTCGGAACGTGACACTCCGATCCCCTAATATCATTCTGTAAATTCAACAAGCCTTCTCTATACCAAGGCATCATCAATCCCATTACTTTAATTCATCAAGCCTTCTTCTATACCAAGGCATCATCATTAACAAAGTAGATTAGGGTTTCTTTTCAAGATTTGAGATTCAATAGCTTCATCATGCTTATTTATTCATAATTACATAATCACATCATTCATGCAAACATACAATTAAGCATATAGAAGGGTTTTACAATACTACTAACATATATCATTCGCTATTAAGAGTTTACTACGAATAGCATGAAACCATAACCTACCTCCTACCGAAGAATTGCGATCAACAAGCTGTCTTGTCAGAATCCTTGCTATCCTCTTCGTTTCTCTCTCTCTCTACTCGTTCTCTTTCTCCCTCATTCTCTTGTACTTTCTATTTTCTTTATTCAAACCCTCTTTCTTTTACCCTAATTAGTATATAATTAAGAATAAAAGATGACAATAATAACCCACTAATTAACTTAAGGTTACCTCTGTTAACCCCCAAGTAATTAGACTTATTAACATTAACCCCCTAACTTTATAATTTAAGCAGGAATAGTCAAAAACGTCCCTTAAAACGTATAAAGAAATCCGACCCGAACTGGGATCGCGCAGCCTGCGACGGCCGTCGCGCGCTGACGGACGTTCGTCGCTGCGACGATGCATCACACTTGTGACGGTCCGTCCTGCCATTCCGTTACGAAGTTCAGAGAGTCGATTTTCAGTACCCAATTTCAGATTTTCTAAGTGTTTTGAAACGAGACCCTACGACGGTCCGTCGTGCCTACGACGGTCCGTCGTGGGGCCCGTTGTCCTTGCCAGTTTTTCCAGAATCGATGTCTGCTACTCAAAACGACTAAACAGGTCGTTACAATAGATATCAATTTACCCATCGTTCGTCCCCGAACAATCACAAGAAGGAAAACAAGGGTGAAAGAGGAGTACCTGAATCTGTAAACAGGTGTGGGTATCTTTCTCGCATATCGACCTCCTTCTCCCAAGTTGCTTCTTCAACCGGCCGATTCTTCCATTGCACCTTGATGGATGCAATCTCCCTTGATCTCAACTTGCGAATTTCCCTATCTAGAATGGCTACAGGTTTCTCCTCATAAGACAAATTCTCGTCAAGCAAAACTGAATCCCAACGGATAATGTAGTTTCCATCCCCATGATATCTTTTTAACATAGACACATGGAATACCGGATGTACTCCGGACAGCCCTGGAGGCAAGGCTAACTCATAAGCCACCTCCCCTACTCGCTTAAGTACTTCAAAGGGACCAATGTACCTTGGGCTTAGCTTACCCCTTTTACCAAACCGCATCACCCCTTTCATTGGTGAAACTTTCAACAAGACTTGTTCACCCTCCATGAACTCTAAGTCTCTAACCTTTCGATCTGCATATTCCTTTTGTCTATTTTGCGCCGCTAGAAGCTTTTCTTGAATAGACTTCACTTTCTCTATCGAATCCCTCAAAAGGTCAGTACCCCAAGGTCTAACCTCGAATGCATCAAACCAACCAATGGGAGACCTACATCTCCTCCCATACAATGCTTCAAATGGGGCCATATCAATGCTTGAGTGATAGCTATTATTGTATGAAAACTCCGCTAAGGGTAAGAAGCTATCCCAATGGCCACCAAACTCTATCACACATGCACGAAGCATATCCTCCAACACTTGAATCGTCCTCTCAGACTGACCATCGGTCTGAGGATGGAACGCAGTACTAAGGTCCAACCTAGTACCCAATTCTGCATGCAATGTTTTCCAAAACTTAGAAGTAAACTGCGTACCTCTATCTGATATGATGGATAGTGGAACCCCATGCAACCGAACAATTTCTGAGACATAGATTTTGGCTAACTTCTCTGCATTGTAAGTCACCTTTACCGGAATGAAATGAGCAGATTTAGTTAACCTATCAACAATCACCCAAATGGAGTCATACTTACCCATTGTCTTTGGAAGACCAACCACAAAGTCCATTGCGATTCTTTCCCACTTCCATTCCGGAATGGGCATTCTCTGAAGTGTTCCTCCGGGCCTTTGGTGTTCATACTTTACTTGTTGACAGTTTGGACACTTGGCAATAAAGTCAATAATATCACGCTTCATTCTACTCCACCAAAAGTGTTGCTTTAGGTCACGATACATCTTGGTAGCACCCGGATGTATAGAATACCTTGAACTATGAGCCTCTGTCAGAATAGTGTTGATCAAATCATCGACGCGGGGCACACATACCCTTCCCTTGATTCTCAAAACACCTTCCTCATCGATTTGCGCTTCCTTAGCCTCCCCTCGCAATACTTTATTTTGGATTCGCCTTAGTTTCTCATCATCAAACTGTTTTCCCTTAATTTTGTCAAGAAAAGAAGATCTTGACTCCACACTAGCCAACAATCCTCCCTTCTCATTTACTTCTAATCTCATCAAGTCATTAGCTAGAGTCTGGACCTCTCTAGCCAATGGGCGCCTACAAGCTTTCAAGTGAGCTAGACTTCCCATGCTTCCCGCCTTTCTACTTAAAGCATCCGCTACAACATTCGCTTTTCCCGGATGATACAAGATAGTGATATCGTAGTCCTTTAGTAACTCCATCCATCTCCTCTGTCTTAAGTTCAAATCTTTCTGAGTGAAGACATCTTTGAAGGCTACGATGATCCGTGTAGACCTCACACTTAACCCCATATAAATAGTGTCTCCATTGCTTTAATGCAAACACTACCGCGGCCAATTCCAAATCATGAGTTGGGTAGTTACGTTCATGCACCTTTAATTGCCTTGAAGCATAAGCAATCACACTCTTCTCTTGCATTAGTACTGCACCCAACCCAGAATAGGATGCATCACAATAAACAATGAAGTTCTTACCTTCCACGGGCAAGGTGAGAATTGGTGCAGTAGTCAACAGAGTCTTGAGCTTCTGAAAGCTTTCCTCACATTCGTCCGACCATACAAATGGAACATTCTGCTTAGTCAAGTTCGTCAATTGGGAAGCCATAGAAGAGAATCCCTTGACAAATCGGCGGTAGTAGCTAGCTAACCCAACAAAGCTCCTTATTTCTGACACATTAGTGGGTCTTACCCAATTCTTCACTGTCTCAATCTTAGAAGGATCCACCATCACTCCTTCCTTAGAAACCACGTGCCCCAAGAAAGACACCGCATCTAGCCAAAACTCACACTTAGAGAACTTGGCGTAAAGCTTTTTCTCCCTCAACATTTCCAATACCATTCTCAAATGCTCTTCATGTTCCTTCTTGCTCTTCGAGTATACCAATATATCATCAATAAATACGATTACGAAGAGGTCCAAATATGGCTTAAAAATCCCGTTCATCAAGCTCATGAATGCAGCAGGGGCATTCGTAAGACCAAAAGACATCACCACAAATTTGTAATGCCCATACCTTGTTCGAAAAGCAGTCTTTGGCACATCCGTTGCCCGTATTTTCAATTGATGATAACCAGATTTCAAGTCAATCTTAGAGAAGACACAAGCACCTTGTAGTTGATCGAACAAGTCATCAATGCGAGGAAGAGGATACTTGTTCTTAATAGTTACCTTATTCAGTTGTCTGTAGTCTATGCACATCCGAAAACTCCCATCCTTCTTCTTCACAAACAAAACCGGAGCACCCCAAGGAGATGCACTTGGTCTGATGAAGCCTTTGCTCAACAACTCTTGAAGTTGGGCTTTTAACTCTCTTAACTCATGGAGCCATTCTATAAGGGGTATAGAAATGGGGCGAGCACCGGTTCAAGATCTATGCAGAAGTCAATATCCCTATCCGTGGCATACCAGGAAGATCTGCAGGGAACACATCCAAAAACTCACGGACTACCGAAACCGACTCAATCGAAGGTACTTGGGTAGTGTCATCCTTGAGATGGGCCAAGAAAGCTAAACACCCTTTACTAACCATTTTCTTAGCACGAAGAAAGGAGATGATATGCACCGGATTGGAAGTGTAGTCACCCTCCCACACTAACGGATCTGTCCCAGGCTTGGCTAACGTCACAGTCTTAGCATTACAATCCAAGATCGCAAAATTCGGAGAAAGCCAAGTCATACCCAGAATTACATCAAAATCAACCATTTCTAAGATAACCAAGTCTACATAAGTGTTACTCCCCACAAAGTTCACCAAACAAGACCTATATACTTTTTCAACTATCACAGACTCACCCACCGGAGTAGAAACACGAATAAGCATGTCAAGTAATTCACAATGTAAACTAAGACCATTAGCAAATGAGGAAGATACATAAGAAAATGTGGATCCGGGATCAAACAATACAGAAGTCATGCAATCACAAACCAAAAGCTTACCTGTGATGACAAAGATCGGATGCCTCCACTTGCATCGCCCAGGGAAAGCGTAACAATGGGCCCTATCGTTCGTCTGTCCGTTGCCCCTACCATGTTGTGATGTAGTGGCTCCAGTTTTCCCATCACCTCTGCCGTTTTGGTGACCACCGTTACCTCGACCACCACGTCCTCCAGAATAACGGCCTCTACCATGACCACCTCTACCTCTAGCTATTGGGGGTCTATAACTTTGTCTGGGACAATTCTTCCTAATATGTCCAATCTCCCCACATCCATAACACTCTCTGGAGTCAAGCATAGGTCTCTCGGAGAAGTGTTGACCGGTCTGAGGTGGTCCCCCAACTACAGTCTGTAGTGAAGACTGAATTGGTCGGACTGAGTAACCTCCCGAACCCTTTCCTCTAGTGTAAGAACCATTAAACTCACCTCCCTTTTGAAACCTTTTTGATGTCGAAGTTGTGGTGAAGTCGTCTGGCTTCACTCCTTCCACTTCTATCACAAAGTCTACCACCTCTTGGAAGGATTTTGCCGCTGCCGCTACCTGTAAGGCCGAAATCCGCAACTCTGATCTCAACCCCTTCACAAACCGGCGAATCCGCTCTTGTGGACTGAAACAAAGTTGAGTGGCATATCTGGATAGTGCACGAAACTTTGCCTCATAAGCATTAACCGACATCCTACCTTGCTCTAGGCTCAAGAACTCATCCCTTTTCCTATCCCTCAAAGTCCGGGGGATATACTTCTCCATAAACAAGCTAGAGAATGAGGCCCAAGTCATAGGTGGTGCCTCTGTCGGTTGACACTCAACATGGGATCGCCACCACATTTTGGCGTTCCCTTTAAACTGATAACTCACGAACTCAACACCAAACCGTTCTACTATACCCATCTTGTGTAGTAGCTCGTGACAGTCAACCAGAAAATCATAAGCGTCCTCCGATTCAGCACCCTTGAAGACTGGAGGTTTCAATTTCAAGAACTTACTGAAAAGTTCATGCTGATCATTTGTCATTACAGGCCCTGTAGTCAGACGAGGAAATGTACTTATTTCCAATGGAACATCCATGCGGGGAGCCATAGTAGCCGCATGTTGTACCTCTGGAGCCTGAGGTGCTGGTGCAGAAAATACTGGGGGTGTCTGGCCCTGATCAGATAACCCGCTAAGATAAGCCAGAACCTGATTGATCATCTCTGGGGTAGGTTGGGGTGGCATTTCCTCATTCTGCACTTGTTCATTCTCCCCATCCTCCCCTTCTCTTACTACTTCTTCAGTCGGTGGAGGAGTCACCGCCCTAGTACCAGATGGGCTCGGTGCTCGTCCTCTTCCTCTAGAGGACGTCCTCCCACGACCTCTACCACGGCCTCTTGCCGCTATTCTTCCTCGAGCTACAGCCCCAGTGGCTGGCTCGGACGCTTCTTGTCTTGCCGGTGTTGGTGTTGGCGCAGTCGTTGCTCTAGTTCTAACCATCTGCGAAATAGAGTGAAGATGGTTAGATACCAATTTGTATCACCTAGATACCAATTGGATCCAAGTAATAGCACGAAAGAAAGAATGAAAGAATGGAATTTTCCTAAAGTCTTATAGCCTCCCAAGGAAAAGTAAAGGCGTCCCCCTACCGTTCCTTAAGAATCTACTAGACTCGTTCTTGTGTGATGAGACCAACGAACCTAATGCTCTGATACCAAGTTTGTCACGACCCAAAACCGATCGCGACTGGCACCCACATTTACCCTCCTATGTGAGCGAACCAACCAATCAAAACCTTAACATTTTCAATATAATATCAACAGAAAATAATGCGGAAGACTTAACTCATTAATAAAAACCAAATCAATAACTATTATTCCCCAAAATCTGGAAGTCATCACCACAAGAACATCTACGATCAAATGACTAAACTAAGAGTACTCTAAAAGCTAAAAATACATAAGAAGCTAGTCCATGCCGGAAGCTCAAGGCATCAAGACTTGAAGAAGAAGATCCAGTCCAAGCTAGAAGCATTAGCTCACCCTGAATTTCCGATGTAGTAAGACTGGCTTGAATTACTGTTGAGTCAAAGACGACGGCACGCTTGTCGCACTCCACAAATAAAAAAGAAGAAAACATAAAAGTAGGGGTCAGTACAAAACACGGGTACTGAGTAGATATCATCGGCCAACTCAAAATAGAGAACAATATATATATCAAGTAATATCATAAATCAACTATAAAACTCAACATGTAGCAACAACAAGTACTATAATCATCAATAGGTACCATCAAGCTCGTCCATGAGAGCTCAAGCCTCAATACCGCACTCGTTTGGGAATTAAGTTTATTAAGTTGATTATATTATCATCTTTCAAGCTTCATCATCCTTCTTCCTCTTGTGTCGGTACGTGACACTCCGATCCCTTACTACTATGTGTCGGTACGTGACACTCCGATCCCCTAACTCTATGTGTCGGAACGTGACACTCCGATCCCCTACATGTGTCGGTACGTGACACTCCGATCCCCTAACTCTATGTGTCGGAACGTGACACTCCGATCCCCTACATGTGTCGGTACGTGACACTCCGATCCCCTAATTCTATGTATCGGAACGTGACACTCCGATACCCTACATGTGTCGGTACGTGACACTCTGATCCCCTAATTCTATGTGTCGGAACGTGACACTCCGATCCCCTAATATCATTCTGTAAATTCAACAAGCCTTCTCTATACCAAGGCATCATCAATCCCATTACTTTAATTCATCAAGCCTTCTTCTATACCAAGGCATCATCATTAACAAAGTAGATTAGGGTTTCTTTTCAAGATTTGGGATTCAATAGCTTCATCATGCTTATTTATTCATAATTACATAATCACATCATTCATGCAAACATACAATTAAGCATATAGAAGGGTTTTACAATACTACTAACATATATCATTCGCTATTAAGAGTTTACTACGAATAGCATGAAACCATAACCTACCTCCTACCGAAGAATTGCGATCAACAAGTCAGTCTTGTCGTAATCCTTGCTATCCTCTTCGTTTCTCTCTCTCTCTACTCGTTCTCTTTCTCCCTCTTTCTCTTGTTCTTTCTATTTTCTTTATTCAAACCCTCTTTCTTTTACCCTAATTAGTATATAATTAAGAATAAAAGATGACAATAATAACCCACTAATTAACTTAAGGTTACCTCTTTTAACCCCCAAGTAATTAGACTTATTAACATTAACCCCCTAACTTTATAATTTAAGCAGGAATAGTCAAAAACGTCCCTTAAAACGTATAAAGAAATCCAACCCGAACTGGGATCGTGCAGCCTGCGATGGCCCGTCGCGCCTGCGATGGTCCGTCCTGCCATTTCATTACGAAGTTCAGAGAGTCGATTTTCAGTACCCAATTTTAGATTTTCTAAGTGTTTTGAAACGAGACCCTGCGACGGTCCGTCGTGGGGCCCGTTGTCCTTGCCAGTTTTTCCAGAATTGAAGTCTGCTACTCAAAACGACTAAACAGGTCGTTACATCGACGGATCACGCGACGAACCGTCATGGTCATGACGTACCGTCATGGACTCCGTCGTCCCACACTTGTGTAATTCTCCTGTTGATTTCCTTCATTACCCTCGACGACAAGTAGGACGAACCGTCATAGGCACAACGGTCCGTCGAGGATCTCCGTTCCAAAACACTTAAACTCGAAAATCTGGGTGCTGGGATCAACTCTCTGAACTTCGCGACGGATCTGCATGACGGACCGTCGCAGGGACGACGGGCCGTCACGAGCTGCATAACCTCGACTGGGTCAGTTTTATGCTAAAAGTTTTAAGGGGTGTTTTGGACTATTTATGACAAACTGTATGAAATTAGTGGGTAAGTTTAATAACTTATTTACTTGAGGGTTAAAGGAGGTAACTTAAAATAAATAATGGGTTACTTTTATCATATGGAAATATGTGATAATTAGGGTAAAAGAAAAAGAACCTGGAGAAGGAAAAAGAAGAAATAGACAAAAAGAGAGGGAGATCGAGCGAGAAAAGGGAGAGAACGAAGAGGGAAGCAAAGGCTTTGAGAAGTAGCTTGCTTGATCACGATTCTTCGGTGGAGGTAGGTTATGGTTTATGCTATTTCATAGTAAACTCTAAATAGCGATTGATATGTATTGGGTGGTATTGTAAAGTCTTCTAAATGCTTAATTGTGTTGTTGCATGTTGTGATTATGAAAATGGTGATGGATTATAATGATGATACTGTGGAATCTTAAAAACCTTAAATCCACTCTATTAATGATGAAGCCTTGATATAAAAGAAGGCTTGATGAATTAAAAGAATGAGGTTAATGGATCGGGTGTCTGAACCGACACGTAGTATTAGGGGATCGGGTGTCACGAACCGACACGTAGTATTAGGGGATCGGGTGTCACGAACCGACACATAGTATTAGGGGATCGGGTGTCACGAACCGACACGTAGTAGTAGGGGATCGGAGTGTCACGTGCTGACACAATAATAATGAAGAGAATGAATCTGGAATTATGTTAGTATACTCAATTTCAAAGAACCTATTTTCCCAAATGAGTATGGTGTGGAGGCTTGAGTCCTCATAGATGTGCTTGGTGTTGTTGCCAAAGGGTTTTTTACTTGTTGTTGTCACCTGCTGAGTATTGTAGCTGATTTTATATTATTATTCGATATATATTGCTTTCTATTTTGAGTTGGCCGATGATACCTACTCAGTACGTGTTCCTTGTACTGACCCCTACTTGTATTTTTTCTTTTTGTTATTTGCTTTCTACTTTTATTTGTTTTATTGTGCTCTGTTTTTTTATTAGATCATTTGAAATTTTAAAAATGCTTATGATATTCAATTATTTAAAAGTAGGGACACAATTTAATTTATATTTTGTTGTTTGTAGATTTAGCTCTTTACTTCAACTACTATCATCTATTAGTAAAAATAATGGAATAAATGTATAAGTATTCCTTTAATCTATGTTTGAAGTTTTAGAGAAAAACTTATATTATACTAAGGTTTTATTATCTCCCTAAACTTATTTTATAAATAATTTTTTTCCCCTTTTTGATTTACGTGGCAGTAGTTTGAAAACAATAACAACACACGCTGGGCCCACAAGATAGTGTCATGTAGGCCGAAAAGGGGTAGAAAATTATTTATAAAATAAGTTTAGAGGGGTAATAAGACCATAGTATAGTATAAGTGTGTCTCTAAAATTTTTGAATGTAGATTGAAGTGGTATTTGTGCATTATCCCTATAATTAATGAAAATGCAAGTGGAGTTATGGTGTAAAAACAAAAACATTGATTTTGAGAAAATCTTAAATTTGTGATGCGTTACTAATTAAGAATCAAAAAAATAAAATTTTAATGCATGTAGTAGCTATTTACCCAATTGCCTTTCTTATTAATCTAACTAACCTTTTGAAATAATCAATGTGTATAATATTTATACCTCTTCATATTATATAATAATATTTTATGTGCTATTTTAATATTTTTTTTTATTTTCTTATGTTGAAACTACATAATATTATCTTTTGATTACTCATTTTTATTATTAAGAAGTTGAAAAAGAAGTGAGAATATATATTTGACAATTTTTTAAAGTAAGGGAACGGATTGAAGAAAAAGTGAAAAAGGCTGAGGAAAAAAGAGACAAAAGTATTAAAAAGTGTGCATCTAATTAGATTTATTCAAGCTATATAAAGAAACATCATAATGTTTAAAAATATATACAGAAAGAATTACATTTTCTCGAACTGTTATGTTCTCTTTTTTTTTTTACTCTTTTTGAACAAAAATAAAAAGTATATGAAATCTAGTGCTCTAAAAGATTATAAGAATGTCTAAATCTAAATTAAATGTGAATAATTAGAACTTGAAATATTTGAATTTAATTAATAAATTGGGAAGATTTTATATATTTTATTTAGTGTTTTTTGACTTATTTTAAATAATAATAGATTTCTTTCATAAATGACATTGTTTTTGAATTGATGTTAATTAGGAGAGAGCATAATGCTTTATTAAAAGCTCAGGTATGCTAATTTCAATTATCAACTTTTTTTAAAAAAATACTTTACCATTACGATTTTAAAAAATGATTGATTTTTCCTAGTGTCAATTTAACGTTAAGATTTTTTTTTCTTAATTATTTTGTTTGACAGGAAATTAACAAGTATCAACTCTAAGTAATATAATATATGAGCGAAGCGCGATTCAGTTTACTAGTATATATAATATGATGAAAAAATTTATGGCAAGCGATATTAGGAGAGCTAATAATTAAGGAGTTTTAAAATGTATAGCAACGGAAAAAAATATATATAGTCCGATAAGATGAACAATAATAAAGTAATAATATATTCTTTTGTATTATATTATATTTTTTTTTAATTTATTTGAAAAAAATGTTATTGTTCATTAGAATTTTTTATTTGGCACTATTATTTAAGAAAGTCATGTTAGATGAAGCTTTAAATTCTTCAGGTAAGTATACTAATTTATTAATTTATGTATATCATGTACAATGTAAATCCTCTCAGAAGATGATTGTCCCCTTTTGTTTTCGTCACAACTTCAAATAGTCATCTCTGATTCATCATAATACTTTATGATATTGTTAACTTATCACAAGTGACTGTATTTTATTATTATGCTTATATATAATGGATCACTTATTTTTACATTATAGTTTAGAAAGTGTTTTCTTAATCAATATTAATATAATTTTGATTTTTGATTTAAACGACGAAATTCTATTCGCTACATTTAGAGTTTGTTTGATATTATTGTTAAGAGATCGAAAATATTTATATTTTGAGTAAAATAATCTTATTTTGAAAAAATAAGGTGTTTGACTAATTAGTTTAACTTATTTAAATAGAAGCAGAAACAATTTTTTTATTTTTGGAAAGAAGTTAAAAATTTCTGCTTCTTACAAAAGTAGAAGCATAAAACTATTAATTAGAAGATCAAACTATTTCTTCATATATACATATTTATCAAATATATCTTATATTTATTTATTTTTATAATGAGTTTTTTTTTATGTAGTTATTTAATTTGTGAAAAGATTTTTAAACTTATTTTGCTTAATATTTTTTGTTCTTAAATTAATTAGTGTTACATAATTCTTCTTTTTCTTCAACAACAATTGCTGCAGAGTGAACGAATGTGTAGAGATTAATTGAATCCACAAAAAGGTTACGAATTTTGCGGTATTCCTAATACTATTTCAAAAAACCATTGAAAACCTCCCACGTGTTATAATAAATTTTAAGGCGTTTTGCTTATCAAGGAGAAAGTTTGGATGTCTCCAAATATGGGGCATTTAATTATATATAATAAAATAATATAATTTCATATACACATATATATGGAGAGATGAAAGTGCTTACGTGTCAGTACCACAAAAATCAGTTTTTAAAAATGACTTTAAAGAAGTTCTAAGAAATAAGGAAAATCAGTTTTAAAAAATAAATAATAACTGAAAATACATATTTTTTTTACAAAAAAAAATAAAAATCTACAAAGTAAATAATAATAATAATAATAATCTATGTACAATTATATATAATTTATATATTATATATTATAAAAAGGAAAAATTACGCGGCTTATCAAACTTATACTATTTAGTTACTCATCATAGCTGTAGTTTGCTATAATTACTACTCGCGACTAACATTATACATTAATTAGGTGGGATGACCTCGAGTTTGTATAATTGGATATACAAATGCATATGTATAATATACAATTTTTTAACCTATATACATATGCAATTCACCTCGCTCCCACATCTCTGCCCTCTCGCACACGCCTTTCTCCTCTCTCTTAATCTCGCTCGCCTCTCTCCTTCCTCTCCCAATCTCTCTTGCCATTTATACAAATGTATATGTATAATATACAATTATATACAATTATACATATACAGTTCACCTCTCTCCCACTCTCTTCCCTCTCTCGCTCTCCACTGTCCTCTCTCTCCTAGTCTCGCTCGCCTCTCTCCTCCCTCTCCCAATCTCTCTTGCCATATATTCAAATACATATGTATAATATACAATTATCTAACCAATATACATATAAAATTCACCTTTCTCTCACTCTTTCCCCCCTCTCTCTCGCCTCTCTCCTCTCTCTCCCAGTCTCGCACGCCTCTCTCCTTCATGTAACATGTAGCTACAAATTGTAATTATCAAACTATAGCTATGGAGAGTAATTAATTATTTTTAAGTGGCTATATGTGAATGTTTCCCAATTTAAAAATATATTAATATTTTGATTTATTATTTAATATTTTTAAATTAGATATTAGCAAATTTTCCTGCATGTGAGGAGTAGTTTTTTCTCTTTTTAAATATGATTTATTACTTGTATAGAAGATTCTCTATTCATAACCAATAAAAAATTAAAATTTATGTAAATATAGGATAACTTCTTTTTTACAAAAAATAACTGCTTTTTGGAAGAAGAAAAAAGATGATTTGAATTTGACAGTTAACCTAATAGTGGAGTATTGTTTTAACGTGCATTGATTTTATCTTGGTATTGTTAGATTTAAGTTCACTTCAATTGTATAAGAATCATAAACTTTTGAAACTCTATTCTTATAAAGAAATGACGTTCGATTTCAAATTCCTCCATGATTCCTATTCAAAGTTCTAACATATTACTTCCTGAATGTGACATACTATGCATATTTGAGAATGACTTCATTAATGTTGAATGTATTAGAAGGTACAATACTTTAAAAATATGTAAACTTAAAAATACAATATAAGTAGTATTTGTTAATGTTTGTACTTTCAACAATTGTTTTTAAAGTTTCTTTCCATTATATTATGATTAGGATTATATTACGATTTGAATTACTATTAGAGTTGTAGTACAACTAGGATTTAGATTATTTATAAGGGAAAATGCACAAGTATACCCTCAATCTATGTCCAAAATTCCAGAGACACACTATACTATACTAAGGTCCTATTACCCCCCATGAACTTATTTTATAAGTAATTTTCTACTCCTTTTCGACCTATATGACACTAGCTTGAAAAAAAAGTCAACCAGCGTTGGGCACACAAGATAGTGCCACATAGACTGAAAAGGGGTAGAAAATTATTAATAAAATAAGTTAGAGGGGTTAATAGGACCTTATTATAGTATAAGTGTGTATTTGAGATTTCAGGCATATGTTGAGGGGGTACTTGTGCATTATTATTATTATTATTATTATTATTATTATTATATTAGTAATAGGTATTGTACTAGGACTCTAAGTATAGTTAACTTAGGACTCTATGATTCTCTCTAATATAAGGAGTATGTAGTTAACATTATTATTCATCAATACTATCTGCAATGACTCGAACCCGAAAAGTTATTCTTTTATAATTTTGAATAGTCATTTGACTATAATTAATTAATGTATGGGTAATTTATTTATTGTTAATAGTAATGGGTCAAGTCTGAAATATTAAAATAGGTTAATAAGAATTACTACTTTTAATACATAATTAATTTAGAAAAGAAAATAAAGAGAAGGAAGAAAACTTACATGTGCATAGGCGCCAGACGACAATTGGATTTCAGGTAAAGAACTTCAAAGCTTTGTTAATTGATTAGGCTTTCTTTTAATCGTTTTAGTAGTAATGGCATACTTTTATTGATATGTGGTTCATATGTTATCAAGGGACAAAAGATTTATGGACCAATTATGACCAAATTATTAACTTTTTATTAAGAAAAAAATAGGGAAAATGCACAAGTACCCCCTAAACCTATGCCCGAAATCCCAGAGACACACTTATACTATACTAAGGTCCTACTACCCCCCTGAATTTATTTTATAAGTAATTTTCTACCCTCTTTAGCCTACGTGGCACTAGTTTGAAAAAAAAGTCAACCATCGTTGGGCCCTCAAGATAGTGTCACGTAGTCTAAAAAGGGGTAAAAAACTATTAATAAAATAAGTTCAGGGTGGTAATAGGACCTTAGTATAGTATAAGTGTGTCTCTGAGATTTCGGGCATAGGTTGAGGGGGTACTTGGGCATTATCCCAAAAAAATATTAGTTGAAAAAAGAAGAAGCAATCATTAGATATCCACTAGAAGTTGATAGAATTTGATACATCTAGCATTGTTCTTGTAGTTAGCCGTTTTGGATGTCCATAGATTATTTTTTGAGTAAGTGCCATTTTGATTGTCTCGGGTGCAGTTTATACATTTTTATTTAGTCAAGAAATTATTAATTTGGGGGTTGAACAATGACTTATTTTAATTGAAATTTAAGATGCAAATTTATTGCATCATGAGTGGAAATTAAAGATTCTAATTAAAGGGCTTAGGTGATCTTTTGATCCGATTTTCGAACCCAAATTAAATATAAAATATGGGTGTCACTAGACTCGTAATCTTATGAATATTATATATTTGAACAAATTTCTACCATTCAGAAGTGTTATGAAAGGGGAAGATGTAAGTCCCAAAGTGATGTGTTTGATAGTTTGAGGCAAGTAGATTTCTAAACTCTTGTTAAGTGTATGAAATTCGTGTATTTTCTTGTGATATATCTTTGTGAGTAATAGGTCTAGGTGAATGGTTTACTTGTCCACCTTGATTAATTGTAATGATGAAAAGGGGTAATAAAAGGTATTGCGATTAATTGTTTATGTGTGATGGGTTGAGAATGGTATGAGTACCGATGGTATAGAGGCAAAATTTATTACTATAATATGGATTGTAATCCGAGAATATCAAAGCATATGAGCATTATCTGATATATTATTGACTTGAATTATTATGTGTGCTTATGTTTTTTACTGAACCGTATAATTGTGATACTGAGGTAATTATATGTCAGAGCGATATTTGATTTATTGAAATGTTGCATCATCCCCTTTATTTGATATCATATTTCACACATAAATTGACATGTGATTGGGTATGAGTAAAGGTCTAACACGCGGAGTCCATCTGTGTTGAGATCGAGTTTTGATAATTTGGGCACGTGAGAATCGTCCGTGCAAAATTTGTTTGAATTATGATAGTGCTTTCAGATGGTCCGCATAGACACCTGCAAATCGTCCGTGTAGATATATGGACCTCGCGAGTCCCCCATGGGTCATGATCTCTCGATGTATTTCCTAGAAGTATCATGTACACATTGTTGAGAGAGTATTTGATATTTTGAGGCATACTAATTCATGGTGTCATATTGCATTACATACCATGACATCCTTTATTCTTATTGATTATGTATTTTATTAGTGGTTTGAAAGTAATTGATATTTGAGTACCTTTACTTGATTAACTTGATCTTGTGTTGCTGATATTGTGAGTGCCTTTTTGTGGGGCTTGTAATTGATGAATATTGAGCTTATTGTTGAGATGTGTGTTTGTAAATGGTCACATGTTAGGTTGGACTGATTTTATGCAGGTTGTAGTTGCAGAGGTTCGGTTCGGGTGTAAGGAGTATCCATATTTTATCCCCTTAGCTTGAGTTTAGAGGATTACTTGTTTAGTACCGTGTGGTTTGGTACTCACCCCTTGCTTCTACAATTATTTTTTAGGTTACTAGTCCGAACCCTTGTCATATTTCTCTTGTCCTTGTCTGAGACTTCTTTTGGAGGTTTGTGAGGTAGCTGCTTGTCATTTTAGTGGACCTTCTTACTCCTATTTATGATCTTTTTCTACTCTAGAAATAATGTCAAATGAGACTTGTATAATTTTTTTAATTCAGTTGTAATACATTAGAAGCTTGTACACATGACAACCAGATTTTGGGGGTATTTTTGAATTTATCATAGGATTTTTGTATTTTATTGTAATAGTTTAATTTTAGCCTGTCTTGTCTTACTGGGATAAGACAAGTGTCATCACGTCCATTTTTGGATCGTGACACTATCATGATTGATCAATACTACCAATACTATCAATATTGATTAACATATCAATATTTCAATATTGATCAACCTATCAATAGACCAATACATCAATTATCAATACAATCCTTGATTTCTCTACGTTAGATTTCTAAATGGGTTTCTACAATATGTTCACTAGTTTTTATATAAAAAATTTAATTTCACCAGTCTCCTTCATTTAATTTTCTCTATCTGATTTCAAAATATGTTACATGTGAATTTTCTAAGATATTTCAAAAAATTAGGCATATTAAAAATATATTGATATTTTAATTTATTATTTAATATTTTTAAATTCGATATTAATAAATTTTTCTGCACGTGAGGTGTAGCTTTTTCTCCTTTTAAATATGATTTATTACTTATAATGAAGTTAATCTATTCATAATTTTTTTATGTGAATATATGATAACTTCTTTTTTACAAATAATAACTGCTTTTTGGAAGAAGATAAAAGATGATTTGAATTTTGACAGTTAGCCTAAAAGTAGAACATTTTTTTTAGCGTGTATTAATTTTATCTTGGTATTATTAAATTTAAATTCACTTCAATTGTATAAGAAACATAAACTTTTGAAACTCTGTTCTTATGAAGAGATGACTTTCGATTTCAAATTCCTCCATGATCCCTATTCGAAGTAATAACATATTACTTCCTGAGTCTGACATACTCTGCATATTTGAGTATGACTGTAATGATCCAGATGGTCATTTTTGAAAATTTCAAATATTTATTTAACTAGAGTAAATTAATTAAAAGTTAATTATTAAATAGTTCATTTTTGTTAAAGATTAATGGATCAGGTTTTTAATTTATTTAATACCACTTGACTATATATAAGAAAAAAAATTATTAGGGTTAAAATAATTTATAGAAGAAAAGAAAAGAGGAGAAGAGAAGAACAAAGTGGGAGCGACGACGATAAAATCAAACAATGATCTTTATTGATACACTTCCTTGTGAGTTACTATCTAATTTAGAAAAAAATATAATAATGTTATAGCATAAAGTACATAGAATGGATAAATTGTATAGTTGGTTGTTCTAGAAGAATATGGGGTACATAATATATATAATTCTTTGAAGTATGAAGGATAAAGGCTAACATTACTAAGTACCTATTGATTTCCTAAGAATTAATATAAAAATCTAGAGCTAATATTAGTAGGAAACAAGGATACAGAATGATGGCATGTCTCGTGATATATATTAGTAGGAAACAAGGATACAGAATTATGGCATGTCTCTGCATATCACGTGTAGTAGGGTGGTTGTTAGTCCGTATGCTGTTGGTTTTGTGACCAATGGCTTCCACCCTAATATATTAAAATATCCAGTTCTCACGTTATAAATTATATTTTGATATATTAAATAGGTAATTAATTATTTGGTGTATCGAATGATTTAAATTTCCTTAAGGATATGCTAATGGGAAGAATTGGGACTTACCCATAGATTTAAACTTTAGGAAATTGATTATAGGATGTTGTGAGCTTTTGAGTCTAGGCTTTACCTATAGTAATGTGGGTGTTGTTAGTTTCGAAATCTTATTATGAATATATACTTGAATAGATTGCATCGATTTGGAAGGTCAACAGAAAGGAAAGGCTCAAGTCCCAGAGTGATTATTCGATTGGTTAAGGCAAGTGGATTTCTAAAATCTTGTTAAGTGTATGGAATGCGTGTATTTCCTTGTGGCATATGTTTGTGAGTAACGGAATTCGGTGATGGATACTTGTCCACCTTGATTAATTTTAATGATGAAAATAAAGGGTAATAAAAGGCAATGTGAATAATTGATTGTGTGTGATGTGTTGATAATGGAGAATGGTTTGAAAGACTTTTTTTTAAATCATTATTGTAGTGAATTGTGCAATGTTATGAAAATGGTGATATCCTCTTATTTGTGTGAACATGTCATTTGCATTATTTTGAGACATGATGGTGAAAAGTGTTATGTGCATTGAGAAAGAATGAGAACTTAAAGAGGATGTACCATTTCGAGGGACGTATCATGCGCCGCGATGGATACTATATTTCGAGGGACGTATTGCCGCGATGGTTACTATTATCGAGGGTCGTGTTGTGCGCCGCGACAGATGCATGGACAAATATGTCCCCCATGGGTCCCGGACTGAGAGACAGCGGGTGTGTGTCACTAGGTCAGACATGCATCATTATACTTGACATTGCATCCCATTGCATTGCACATACTTATCATTAGTGAATTTGATATCGTGTTTTGCTGATCTTATGATTGCCTTTCTGTGGAACTTTTGAGTGATCAAAATTGAGCTTGTTATTGCGGATATGTAGTTTGTTGAAGTATTGTTATTGCGGATATATAGTTTGTTGAAGTATTGTTATTGAGGATATGTAATTTGTTAAAGTGTTGTTGTTGAGGATATGTAATTTGTCTAACTGTTGTTATTGAGCTATGTGCTATGTAAACTGTGAGCTGTTAGGTTGGGTTGATTTTAATCCAGGTTGTAGTTGTGGAGGTTCGGTTGGGGGTGGTAGGACTACCGGTATTTCATCCCCTTAGCTTGTGTTTAGAGGTTTACTTGCTGAGTACCGTGTGGTTTGGTACTCACCCCTTGCTTCTACAAATTTTTGTAGGTTATGAGCCTGGATTTTTGTTTTACTTGTCATTCTCTTCTTTTCCGAGGCTTCTTGGAGATTTGTCATGTAGCTGTTTCCGTCGCAGCAGACTTTCTTCTCCTTAATTATGATCTTGTTCTATTCTAGAAATAAGTTTATTTGAGACTTGAGTTTTTCTTTTGAATCAATTGTAATACATTAGAGGCTTGTACACGTGACTACCAGGTTTTGGGGGTTTTATTAAGTTACTTATATTTTATTTCTGCACTTTATTGTAATGATTGAGTTTTAGGCTGACTTGTCTTGGTGGGATAAGACGAGTGCCATCACGCCCATTTTTGGGTCGTGACAAAATGGTATCAGAGCTCTAGGTTCATAGGTCTCACGTGTGTACAAGTCGAGTCTAAATAGAGTCTCGATGATCGGTACGGAGACGTCTATACCTATCTTCGAGAGGCTGTAGTAACTTTTAGGAAATATCTTCACTTCTTGGATCTCTATTGTGCGTACTTGGTCACATTTTGATTCTTATCGCTTCACTCCATTCGCTCTCATTTATGTGATGACTCGTGCGTAGTTCCTTTTGTAAATCATTTGCATGTCGTGTATGGTTTGATGTTAGATCTGGTATTAAGGTGAAAATGATATACTTATGAAACGAATGCGTGATCATATTTGAAAGAGTTGAGTAAGGTTAGTTATCATTGTAAAATAATAATAATAAATATAGTACCTATCTGGTATAATCAAAATATGGAGTGGTTCGAAAATTAGAAGTTAAATGTTCAAAGAGTTGGCTAGATAATGAATAGTATAACCTTGAAAAATACCATTGATTTATTTTTCATAACATTAATGGATTGCTTAGCGAATGATGTTACATCAATTGAGGTCAAAATCTCTTTTGTGGTTCCATAGACTGAGAGTATACCAAAGAAAGTCATGATACGACTATTACAATGGTACTGATGGGTACTTGGTTAGAATTATGGAGTGTGTTACTTTTTATATGGACCTTGCTTACGAAAGAATACATATAGCTTGGGTTAGATACAAAACTAATCTTGTAATATTTTACAACTATTTGATGGATAAAGTGCGTGACCTATTTAGAAATTATCTTCATATGATATGTTCTAGTGGCGGATGTAACGAATTTTCACGATGTGTTACTAGTGGTACATGAAAACGGACATGTTGATTGTTAAGTGCAAATACTAACTACTTTAGGAGTTATCTATTGTATTACATGCTCATATGATAAGATTTGGTGTTGAATTCATATTCAAGATACCAACTAGCTTGTTAGTACGAGTGGATATGTTAAGCATTTTTCATAAGGAAGCTTTTAGTGGTGGATCTTTTGTAACGACCTGTTTAGTCGCTTTGAGTAGCAGACTTCAATTCTGGAAAAACTGGCAGAAGCGACGGACCCCACGACGGACCGTCATGGGCACGACGGACCGTCGCAGGGTCTCGTTTCAAAACACTTAGAAAATCTGAAATTGGGTACTGAAAATCGACTCTCACGAACCGTGGCCGGAGTGGCGGGACGGACCGTCGCGAGGCTCGGCGGCCGTCACGAACCATCCACTTAAAATCGAGTTTCTGTAGCATGTGACGGACAGCAGGACGGACCGTCGCAGGCACGACGGCCCGTCACGGGCTACGCAATCCCAGTTCGGGTCGGATTTCTTTATACGTTTTAAGAGACGTTTTTGACTATTCCTGCTTTAATTATAAAATTAGTGGGTTAATGTTAATAAGTCTAATTACTTGGGGGTTAAAAGAGGTAACCTTAAGTTAATTAGTGGGTTATTATTGCCATCTTTTATTCTTAATTATATACTAATTAGGGTAAAAGAAAGAGGGTTTGAATAAGAAAAATAAGAAAGAACAAAGAGAGACAGAAAAAGAAAGAGAACGAGTAGAGAGAGAGAGAAACGAAGAGGATAGCAAGGATTCTGAGAAGATAGCTTGTTGATCGCAATTCTTCGGTGGAGGTAGGTTATGGTTTCATGCTTTCATAGTAAACTCTTAATAGAGAATGATATGTATTGATAGTATTGTAAACCGTGCTATGTGCTTAATTGTATGCATGCATGAACGTGATTATATAATTGCGATTATATTAAGCATGATGAAGTTATTGAATCCCAAATCTTGATAAAAACCTAATCTCTTTTTAATGATGATGCCTTGGTAAGGGAGAAGGCTTGATGAACTAAAGTAATGAGATTGATGATGCCTTGGTATAAAAGAAGGCTTGCTGAATTGATAGAATGAGATTAGGGGATCGGGTGTCACAAACCGACACGTAGATTTAGGGGATCGGGTGTCACGAACCGACACGTAGATTTAGGGGATTGGGTGTCACGAACCGATACGTAGATTTAGGGGATCGGGTGTCACGAACCGACACGTAGATTTAGGGGATCGGGTGTCACGAATCGACACGTAGATTTAGGGGATCGGGTGTCACGAACCGACACGTAGATTTAGGGGATCGGAGTGTCACGTACCGACACAAGAGGATTAATGAATATGAGGGAGTGGAGTGTCACGTACCGACACAAGAGAACTAAAGATAATGAATCTTGAAAGATGTTAATATACTCAATCTAATGAACATAATTCCCAAATGAGTATGGTATTGAGGCTTGAGTCCTCATGTGTGAACTTGATGGTAATTGTTAATGATATAGTACTTGTTGTTGCTACATGTTGAGTATCATAGTTGATTTTATGATATTACTTGGTGTATACTGTTTTCTATTTTGAGTTGGCCGATGATATCTACTCAGTACCCGTGTTTTGTACAGACCCCTACTTTTATGTTTTCTTCTTGTTTATTTGTGGAGTGCAGCAAACGTGCCGTCGTCTTCGACTCAGCGATAATTCAAGCCGCCTTACTACATCGAAATTCCAGGGTGAGCTCATGCTTCTAGCTTGGACTGGATCTTCTTCTTCAAGTCTTGATGCCTTGAACTTCCGGCATGGACTAGCTTCTTATGTATTTTTAGCTTTTAGAATACTCTTAGTTTAGTCATTTGATCGTAGATGTTCTTGTGGTGATGACTTCCAGATTTTGGGGAATAATAGTTATTGATTTGGTTTTTATTAATGAGTTAAGTTTTCCGCATTACTTTCTGTTGATATTATATTGAAATGTTAAGGTTTAGATTGGTTGGTTCGCTCACCTAGGAGGGTAAATGTGGGTGCCAGTCGCGGCCCGTTTTGGGTCGTGACAAACTTGGTATCAGAGCATTAGGTTCGTTGGTCTCATCACACAAGAACAGGTCTAGTAGAGTCTTATGGAACGGTAGGGGGACGCCTTTACTTTTCCTTGGGAGGCTATAAGACTTTAGGAAAATTCCATTCTTTCTTTCTTTCTTTCGTGCTACTACTTGAATCCAATTGGTATCTAGGTGATACAAATTGGTATCTGACCATCTTCACTCTATTTCGCAGATGGTTAGAACCAGAGCAACGACCGCGCCAACACCAACACCGGCAAGACAAGAAACATCTGAGCCAGCCACTGGGGCTGTGGCTCGAGGAAGAACAACGGCAAGAGGCCGTGGTAGAGGTCGTGGGAGGACGTCCTCTAGAGGAAGAGGACGAGCACCTAGTCCATCTGATGCTAGGGCGGTGACTCCTCCACCGACTGAGAAAGTGGTAAGAGAGGGGGAGGATGGGGTGAATGAGCAAGTACAGAATGAGGAAATGCCACCCCAACCTACCCCAGAGATGATCAATCAGGTTCTGGCTTATCTTAGCGGGTTATCTGATCAGGGCCAGACACCCCAGTGTTTTCTGCACCAGCACCTCAGGTTCCGGAGGTACAACATGCGGCTACTATGGCTCCCCGCATGGATGCCTCATTGGAAATAGGCACGTTTCCACGTCTGACTACGGGGCCCATAATGACAAATGATCAGCATGAACTTTTCAGTAAGTTCTTGAAATTGAAACCTCCAGTCTTCAAGGGTGCTGAATCTGAGGATGCTTACGATTTTCTGGTTGATTGTCATGAGCTACTACACAAGATGGGTATAGTAGAACGATTTGGTGTTGAGTTCGTGATTTATCAGTTTCAAGGGAACGCCAAAATGTGGTGGCGATCACATGTTGAGTGTCAACCGACAGAGGCAACACCTATGACTTGGGCCTCATTCTCTAGCTTGTTTATGGAGAAGTATATCCCACGGACTTTGAGGGATAGAAAAAGAGACGAGTTCTTGAGCCTAGAGCAAGATAGGATGTCGGTCAATGCATATGAGGCTAAGTTTCGTGCACTATCCAGATATGCCACTCAACTTTGTTTCAGTCCACAAGAGCGGATTCGCCGGTTTGTGAAGGGGTTGAGATCAGAGTTGCGGATTTTGGCCTTACAGGTAGCGGGTACGGCAAAATCCTTCCAAGAAGTGGTAGACTTCGTGATAGAGGTGGAAGGAGTGAAGCCCGATGACTTCGCCTCGACATCGACATCAAAGAGGTTTCGAAAGGGAGGTGAGTTTAATGGTTCTTACTCTAGAGGACAGGGTTCCGGAGGCTACTCAGTTCGACCCATTCAGTCTTCACTACAGACTGTAGTTGGGGGTCCACCTCAGACCGGTCAACACTTCTCCGAGAGACCTATGCTTGACTCTAGAGAGTGTTATGGATGTGGGGAGACTGGACATATTAGGAGGAATTGTCCCAAACAAAGTTATAGACCCCCAATAGCTAGAGGTAGAGGTGGTCATGGTAGAGGCCGTTATTCTGGAGGACGTGGTGGTCGAGGTAATGGTTGTCACCAAAACAGCAGAGGTGATGGGCAAACTGGAGCCACTACATCACAACATGGTAGGGGCAACGGACAGACGAACGATAGGGCCCATTGTTACGCTTTCCCTGGGCGGTCTGAAGCGGAGGCATCTGATGCCGTCATCACAGGTAATCTTTTGGTTTGTGATTGCATGGCTTCTGTATTGTTTGATCCTGGATCTACATTTTCTTATGTTTCTTCCTCATTTGCTAATGGTCTAAATTTATATTGTGAATTACTTGATATGCCTATTCGTGTTTTTACTCCGGTGGGTGAGTCTGTGATAGTTGAAAAAGTGTATAGGTCTTGTTTGGTGACTTTTGTGGGGAGCAACACTTATGTAGATTTGGTTATTCTAGAAATGGTTGACTTTGATGTAATTCTGGGTATGACTTGGCTTTCTTCGAATTTTGCGATCTTGGATTGTAATGCTAAAACTGTGACGTTAGCCAAGCCTGGGACAGATCCGTTAGTGTGGGAGGGTGACTACACTTCCAATCCGGTGCGTATCATCTCCTTTCTTCGTGCTAAAAAAATGGTTAGTAAAGGGTGTTTAGGATGACACTATTCAAGTACCTTCGATTGAGTCAGTTTTGGTGGTCCGTGAGTTTCTGGATGTGTTCCCTGCAGATCTTCCTGGTATGCCCCCAGATAGGGATATCGACTTCTGTATTGATCTTGAACCGGGTACTCGCCCCATTTCTATACCTCCTTATAGAATGGCTCCCGCGGAGTTAAGAGAGTTAAAAGCCCAACTTCAAGAGTTGTTGAGCAAGGGCTTCATTAGACCAAGTGCATCTCCTTGGGGTGCTCCGGTTTTGTTTGTAAAGAAGAAGGATGGGAGTTTTCGGATGTGCATAGACTACCGGAAGTTGAACAAGGTAACCATAAAGAACAAGTATCCTCTTCCTCGCATTGATGACTTGTTCGATCAGTTACAAGGTGCTTGTGTCTTCTCTAAGATTGACTTGGGATCCGGTTATCATCAATTGAAAATACGGGAAACAGATGTGCCAAAGACCGCTTTTAAAACCAGGTATGGGCATTACGAATTTGTAGTGATGTCTTTTGGTCTTACGAATGCCCCTGTTGCGTTCATGAGTTTGATGAACGGGATTTTTAAGCCATATTTGGATCTCTTTGTGATCGTATTTATTGATGATATACTGATATACTCTAAAAGTAAGGAGGAACATGAGGAGCATTTGAGAATAGTATTGGAAATGTTGAGGGAGAAAAAGCTTTATGCCAAGTTCTTTAAGTGTGAGGTCTATACGGATCATCATAGCCTACAGTATGTCTTTACTCAGAAAGATTTGAACTTGAGACAGAGGAGATGGATGGAACTACTGAAGGACTACGACATCACTATTTTGTATCATCCGGGAAAAGCGAATGTTGTGGCAGATGCTTTAAGTAGAAAGGCGGGAAGCATGGGAAGTCTAGCTCACTTGCAAGCTTCTAGACGCCCATTGGCTAGAGAGGTTCAAACTCTGGCTTACGACTTGATGAGGTTAGAAGTAAATGAGAATGGAGGATTGTTGGCTAGTGTGGAGTCAAGATCTTCTTTTCTTGACAAGATTAAGGGAAAACAGTTTAATGATGAAAAATTGATCCGGATCCGAGATAAAGTGTTGAAAGGAGAGGCTAAGGAAGTACAAATCGATGAGGAAGGTGTTTTGAGAATCAAGGGAAGAGTATGTGTACCCCGAGTTGATGATTTGATCAACACTATTCTGACAGAGGCTCATAGTTCAAAGTATTCGATACATCCGGGTGCAACCAAGATGTACAGTGACCTAAAGCAACACTTTTGGTGGAGTAGAATGAACCGTGATATTGTTGATTTTATTGCCAAATGTCCAAACTGTCAACAAGTAAAGTATGAACACCAGAGGCCCGGAGGAACACTTCAGAGAATGCCCATTCCTGAATGGAAGTGGGAGAGAATTGCAATGGACTTTGTGGTTGGTCTTCCCAAGACATTGGGAAAGTTTGATTCTATTTGGGTAATTGTTGATAGGTTAACTAAGTCTGCTCACTTCATTCCGGTCATGGTGACTTACAATGCAGAGAAGTTAGCCAAACTTTACATCTCGGAAGTGGTGCGATTGCATGGGGTTCCACTATCCATCATATCGGATAGAGGTACGCAGTTTACTTCTAAGTTTTGGAAAACCTTGCATGTGGAATTGGGTACTAGGTTGGACCTTAGTACTGCATTCCATCCTCAGACCGATGGTCAGTCTGAGAGAACAATTCAAGTGTTGGAAGATATGCTTCGTGCATATGTGATAGAGTTTGGTGGCCATTGGGATAGCTTCTTACCCTTAGCGGAGTTTTCATACAATAATAGCTATCACTCAAGCATTGATATGGCTCCATTTGAAGCATTGTATGGTAGGAGATGTAGGTCTCCCATTGGTTGGTTTGATGCATTTGAGGTTAGGCCTTGGGGTATTGACCTTTTGAGGGATTCAATAGAGAAAGTGAAGTCTATTCAAGAAAAGCTTCTAGCGGCGCAAAGTAGACAAAAAGAATATGCAGATCGAAAGGTTAGAGACCTAGAGTTCATGAAAGGTGAACAAGTCTTACTGAAGGTTTCGCCAATGAAAGGGGTGATGCGGTTTGGTAAAAGGGGCAAGCTAAGCCCAAGGTACATTGGTCCCTTTGAAATACTTAAACGAGTAGGGGAGGTGGCTTATGAGTTAGCCTTGCCTCCAGGACTGTCCGGAGTGCATCCGGTATTCCATGTCTCTATGTTGAAAAGATACCATGGTGATGGAAACTATATTATCCGTTGGGATTAAGTTTTGCTTGACGAGAATTTGTCTTATGAGGAGGAACCTGTTGCCATTCTAGATAGGGAAATTCGCAAGTTGAGATCAAGGGAGATTGCATCCATCAAGGTGCAATGGAAGAATCGGCCGGTTGAAGAAGCAACTTGGGAGAAGGAGGTCGATATGCGAGAAAGATACCCACACCTGTTCTGATTCGTACTCCTTTTTCGCCCTTGTTTTCCTTCTTGTGATCGTTCAGGGACGAACGATGGGTAAATTGGTATCTATTGTAACGACCTGTTTAGTCGTTTTGAGTAGCAGACTTCAATTCTGGAAAAACTGGCAGAAGCGACGGACCCCACGACGGACCGTCATGGGCACGACGGACCGTCGCAGGGTCTCATTTCAAAACACTTAGAAAATCTGAAATTGGGTACTGAAAATCGACTCTCTGAACTTCGTGACGGAGTGGCAGGACGGACCGTCGCAGGCTCGACGTCCCGTTACAGGCCATCCACTTAAAATCGAGTTTCTGTAGCATGTGACGGACAGCAGGACGGACCGTCGCAGGCACGACGGCCCGTCACGGGCTATGTAATCCCAGTTCGGGTCGGATTTCTTTATACGTTTTAAGGGACGTTTTTGACTATTCCTGCTTTAATTATAAAATTAGTGGGTTAATGTTAATAAGTCTAATTACTTGGGGGTTAAAAGAGGTAACCTTAAGTTAATTAGTGGGTTATTATTGCCATCTTTTATTCTTAATTATATACTAATTAGGGTAAAAGAAAGAGGGTTTGAATAAGAAAAATAAGAAAGAACAAAGAGAGACAGAAAAAAAAGAGAACGAGTAGAGAGAGAGAGAAACGAAGAGGATAGCAAGGATTCTGAGAAGATAGCTTGTTGATCGCAATTCTTCGGTGGAGGTAGGTTATGGTTTCATGCTTTCATAGAAAACTCTTAATAGAGAATGATATGTATTGATAGTATTGTAAAACCTGCTTTGTGCTTAATTGTATGCATGCATGAACGTGATTATATAATTGTGATTATATTAAGCATGATGAAGTTATTGAATCCCAAATCTTGATAAAAACCTAATCTCTTTTTAATGATGATGCCTTGGTAAGGGAGAAGGCTTGATGAACTAAAGTAATGAGATTGATGATGCCTTGGTATAAAAGAAGGCTTGATGAATTGATAGAATGAGATTAGGGGATCGGGTGTCACGAACCGACACGTAGATTTAGGGGATCGGGTGTCACGAACCGACACGTAGATTTAGGGGATCGGGTGTCACGAACCGACACGTAGATTTAGGGGATCGGAGTGTCACGTACCGACACAAGAGGATTAATGAATATGAGGGAGCGGAGTGTCACGTACCGACACAAGAGAACTAAAGATAATAAATCTTGAAAGATGTTAATATACTCAATCTAATGAACATAATTCCCAAATGAGTATGGTATTGAGGCTTGAGTCTTCATGTGTGAACTTGATGGTAATTGTTAATGATATAGTACTTGTTGTTGCTACATGTTGAGTATCATAGTTTATTTTATGATATTACTTGGTATATAATGTTTTCTATTTTGAGTTGGCCGATGATATCTACTCAGTACCCGTGTTTTGTACTGACCCCTACTTTTATGTTTTCTTCTTGTTTATTTGTGGAGTGCAGCAAACGTGCCGTCGTCTTCGACTCAACAGTAATTCAAGCCAGTCTTACTACATCGGAAATTCAGGGTGAGCTAATGCTTCTAGCTTGGACTGGATCTTCTTCTTCAAGTCTTGATGCCTTGAACTTCCGGCATGGACTAGCTTCTTATGTATTTTTAGCTTTTAAAATACTCTTAGTTTAGTCATTTGATCGTAGATGTTCTTGTGGTGATGACTTCCAGATTTTGGGGAATAATAGTTATTGATTTGGTTTTTATTAATGAGTTAAGTCTTCCGCATTACTTTCTGTTGATATTATATTGAAATGTTAAGGTTTAGATTGGTTGGTTCGCTCACATAGGAGGGTAAATGTGGGTGCCAGTCGCGGCCCATTTTGGGTCGTGACATCTTTGGTATGATATTGATATGTTCAGGTTGTGAAATGTATTTTGTGGATTGTAAATGAGTGTTGATTTCATCGTAAACTCCATGGAAGTGGAAATATGGATGATAAGCTTACAAGTAAAGGAATTCTCAAAAAGTATACTTGTGTGAATGTAATTGAGAATTTTAGTAAGAAAGTGCATATAAATTATGTAAGTACCTTGGATGGTTGACATAGCTAGGTTTGGATTGTCATGTTAATGGCGAGGCTAAATTCGTTTTGAGGGAAATGACGAACTGAGCATAATGATAATAAGAGTTCGTGAGGGGTTGTGATTGAGATGAAACTATAATAAGGATTTATTAGTTAAATGATTTTTGCATGGTAATAAAGACTTGTGAGCATCTAGGGTTGTGAATTTCTACTATTTAGTGAAGTAATGTAATTGTATGGAACGTTTTAGAAGATATTGGGGCACCGCTCGTATAGAACGTAAAGGAGCTAGAGTCATAATTAAAATAAGATCAAATTTATGGGATGTGTAGCTTTCAGAATTAGGTGAGAGCAAGGATTATTTTCTTTGTATGCTTGAATAAAATTGAAAAGAGCTAGAGTCACAAATGAAAAGAATTAGTGGGATCTAGTTTAGCCATTGGAAGGAGGTTATCGAGAATAAAGATATTTACTTTGAGTGCAATTACAAAAGATATATCTTCAAATGGAAGAAAATGGAGTTTAGAGAAATGTGATTTCATCTATTTTTTTCTCTACTTATGATAATAGTGTCACAGGTTCATCATATTGGTTAAATACTATTTGATAAAATTTAAGAAAGAAGTCCAAAGATATTTGACTTGAGTGTTATGATAAGTTTTTTTTTTATGATTTTGAGTTTTACAATGAGTATGGTTCGATTTTAGGCAAATGATATGATAAGGTCGAGGGAGAGGCGATCAATGACAAACTAAGATACATTAATTCCTGAAAATATTCTAGCTATAAGTTAATGTTGATAGATAAAAGGATTGAGTTATGCAGTTGGAATCAGATTTCAAGTTTTTCATTACAAGTCAACATTCGTGGTAATATGTTTTGTCAAGGTATGAATTGGTAAGGGGTAAGAAATGATTGATCACATTGAGTATGAAGTATTTGAGGGACTTACAAAAATATGAGTAGTAAATTTGGTTACTTTTGATTGTTATACCTAAATGAGATTTAATGTAATATTTTTTATTTCAAGGATAAGTTAAAAATACCATAGGTTGTTGGTCAAATGATAAGATTGGTAAGCGAGTCAACCAAAGAACAAGAGTTGATGTATTGAAGAGTTCATGATACTCAAAATTTTGTGCCATAAGAAGACTTTAAGAAAAACGAAAAAATAAGACCTTTTATATAAAATCTTGGTTTGAAGTTGAAGGACGTATGAATTTTCATGTATAATATCTAATATGACTATGGATGTGAATTTGTTTGGTATAGACGTACCAGGTTTTCGTCAGCAATTTTTATGAATGTAGAGTTTTGTTTTGAGTGGAAAAAAAACAGTGTGGTGTTTAAGATTTTGTGTTATTATGTGGGGATAATTAATTCAGAGTATGGTAGATGACTATGGATACACAATAGTATGAACCTACAGTTATACAATGTTCATTAGGATTTGGAGGGGATTAAAACTAATTTACTGATGGGACAATATTAGATTGGTATGATGTGTTACATAGGCAATTGATAGTGAGTAGAGATGATGAGCTAGCTTATAGTATATAAACTATTCGAGTGATCAAGAATATTTCTTTGAGTTTTGGCATGAGGTGCATGAGGGTTGAAAATGACATGTCAAAGTTTGTGTGACGTTGACATTGGTGTGATTAAGTTGTTATACCTCGATGGAAAAGTACTTAGATTTGAAATTAGTGCTATCAATCTTAGTTGTGACTCATATCTGTCATGTAATGCTTATATAGAAGGAAAAAAAAGGGGGCATATTTTGGAATTTTTACAACGGGTTTGCTAAAAAGACTTTGATTTTAGTGACAGTTTGAGTGAGGTAAATGGTTGGTGTAGTTATGATGTTTTTTTTTGTATTAAGAGTGTTAGCTTCAATGGAGTATTGAGAGAAGTACGTGGAGTTTGATGAATCGAGTATTTGTTATAAAGTGATGGGGGATCGGACTGGTTGATTGTGGGTGGTTAAACATCAAGAGATGGAGAAAGATGAATGGAATTCTATTTATATGGGCCCTATGGAAGGAATAGCTTGTTTTATTCGACCTTGCTTCTGTGTATTCTTATGTAATCACCTTCTTCATGTTGAGCACTATTAAAGTATGATTCCCTACGTATATTACGCGTGTTTCCACATCTATTGGTGAATTCTTAGTGGTGGATCCGATGAACCGATCCTCTTATGTCCCTTGATATGATGAGATCCTTGGGCTCAATTGATCATTTCAGTTATGATAGGTTTGGTTTTGCTTGGAAGTTAGAGTATATAAGTAGTTCTACACGCACAACCTTGTTTATGAGAAATTATATAAGAAACATGAAGAGTTACAATTAGCTAAGAATGTTATTAGAGGTTTTGCATTTTGAAGTATATCACTCACTGGGTGATTACTTGATCTTAGTCTTCTTTGGGTTAGATAAATTTGATTCTCTATGGATGAATACTCAGTGTCTAAAGATAATATTTTTTTAAAAAAAAAAACTTAAGCTCGTGAAAAGATTGTGTTGGAAAATAAAATTGTTATAAGATATGTTATGGTATGTGCATTATAAGCGTCTGGTGGTTGGTTCAGGCTCACTTATGGTTGTAATCCGTATTGATTCAAAAGATTATCTTGGGTATGTGAGAAAAGATTCGCCATGGTAACTGTGTGATTGTTCATAAGATGGTTCATAATGAATTCATGTGTTAGTCTGTGGCTAGGTAATAACTCCTGATTTGTATGTCTGCCAAAGCTTGATTCGAAAGTTTAGTTCTTAGTAATTCATCTTGATGAAATAGTCTTAAATAAGAATTCACTTAGAGAGATGAACATCCCCCTAGTAGGTCATAACTTAAGCTTTTAGTATACGTCAGCTATTCTTCCTTCTTCTTCCTTATGTTCGAGGACGAACATGATTTTTAGTGGTGGATAATGTAATGATCCAGAAGGTCATTTTTGAAAATTTCAAATATTTATTTAACTAGAGTAAATTAATTAAAAGTTAATTATTAAATAGTTAATTTTTGTTAAAGATTAATGGATCAGGTTTTTAATTTATTTAATACCACTTGACTATATATAAGAAAATAAATTATTAGGGTTAAAATAATTTATAGAAGAAAAGAAAAGAGGAGAAGAGAAGAACAATGTGGGAGCGACGACGACAAAATCAAACGGTGATCTTTATTGATACACTTCCTTGTGAGTTACTATCTAATATAGAAAAAAATATAATAATTTTATAGCATAAAGTACATAGAATGGATAAATTGTATAGTTGGTTGTTCTAGAAGAATATGGGGTACATAATATATATAATTATTTGAAGTATGAAGGATAAAGGCTAACATTACTAAGTACCTATTGATTTCCTAAGAATTAATATAAAAATCTAGTGCTAATATTAGTAGGAAACAAGGATACAGAATGATGGCATGTCTCGTGAAATATATTAGTAGGAAACAAGGATACAGAATGATGGCATGTCTCTGCATATCACGTGTAGTAGGGTGGTTGTTAGTCCGTATGCTGTTGGTTTTGTGACCAATGGCTTCCACCCTAATATATTACAATATCTAGTTCTCACTTTATGAATTATATTTTGATATATTAAAATAGGTAATTAATTATTTGGTGGATCGAATGATTTAAATTTCCTTAAGGATATGCTAATGGGAAGAATTGGGACTTACCCATAGATTTAAACTTTAGGAAATTGATTATAGGATGGTGTGAGATTTTGAGTCTAGGCTTAACCTATAGTAATGTGGGTGTTGTTAGTTTCGAAACCTTATTATGAATATATACTTGAATAGGTTGCATCGATTTGGAAGGTCAACAGAAAGGAAAGGCTCAAGTCCCAGAGTGATTATTCGATTGGTTAAGGCAAGTGGATTTCTAAACTCTTGTTAAGTGTATGGAATGCGTGTATTTCCTTGTGGCATATGTTTGTGAGTAACGAAATTCGGTGATGGATTGGCTTTTCCACCTTGATTAATTTTAATGATGAAAATAAAGGGTAATAAAAGGCAATGTGAATAATTGATTGTGTGTGATGTGTTGATAATGGAGAATGGTTTGAAAGACTTTTTTTAAAATCATTATTGTAGTGAATTGTGCAATGTTATAAAAATGGTGATATCCTCTTATTTGTGTGAACATGTCATTTGCATTATTTTGAGACATGATGGTGAAAAGTGCTATGTACATTGAAAAAGAATGAGAACTTAAAGAGGATGTACCATTTCGAGGGACGTATCGCGCGCCGCGATGGATACTATATTTCGAGGGACGTATCGCGCGTCGCGATAGTTACATTTATCGAGGGTCGTGTCGTGCGCCGCGACAGATGCATGGACAGATATGTCCACATGGGTCCCGGACTGAGAGACAGCGGGTGTGTGTCACTAGGTCAGACATGCATCATTATACTTGACATTGCATCCCATTGCATTGCACATACTTATCATTAGTGAATTTGATATCGTGGTTTGCTGATCTTCTGATTGCCTTTCTGTGGAACTTGTGATTGATCAAAATTGAGCTTGTTATTGCGGATATGTAGTTTATTGAAGTATTGTTATTGCGGATATGTAGTTTGTTGAAGTATTGTTATTGAGGATATGTAATTTGTTAAAGTGTTGTTGTTGAGGATATGTAATTTGTCTAACTGTTTTTATTGAGCTATGTGCTATGTAAACTGTGAGCTGTTAGGTTGGGTTGATTTTAATGCAGGTTGTAGTTGTGGAGGTTCGGTTGGGGGTGGTAGGAGTACCCGTATTTCATCCCCCTAGCTTGTCTTTAGAGGTTTACTTGCTGAGTACCGTGTGGTTTGGTACTCACCCCTTGCTTCTACAAATTTTTGTAGGTTATGAGCCTGGATTTTTGTTTTACTTGTCATTCTCTTCTTTTCCGAGGCTTCTTGGAGATTTGTCAGGTAGCTTTTTCCGTCGCAGCAGACTTTCTTCTCCTTAATTATGATCTTGTTCTATTCTAGAAATAAGTTCATTTGAGACTTGAGTTTTTCTTTTGAATCAATAGTAATACTTTAGAGGCTTGTACACGTGACTACCAGGTTAAGTTACTTATATTTTATTTCCGCACTTTATTGTAATGATTGAGTTTTAGGCTGACGTGTCTTGGTGGGATAAGACGAGTGCCATCACGCCCATTATTGGGTCGTGACAATGACTTCATTAATGCTGAATGTATTAGAAGGTACAATACTTTTAAAATATGTAAACTTAAAAATGCAATATAAGTAGTATTTTTTAATGTTTATTCTTTCAACCATTGTTTTTAAAGTTCTTTTCTATTATATTATGGCTAGGATTATATTACGATTTGGATTACTATTAGAATTATAGTACAACTAGGATTAGATTATTTATAATTGCATTATTATTATTATTATTATTATTATTATTATTATTATTATTATTATTATTATTATTATTATTATTATTATTATTATTATTATTATTATTATTATTATTATTAATAGGTATTGTAGTATAACTCTAAGTATTGTTATTTAGGACTCTACGATTCTCTCCTACATGAAGAGTATGTACTTAACATTATTATTCATCAATACTATCAATGATTGATCAATACTACCAATACTATCAATATTGATCAACATATCAATATATCAATAATGATCAACCTATTAATAGATCAATACATCAATTGTCAATACAATCCTTAATTTCTCTATATGAGATTTCTATATGAATTTCTACACTATGTTCACTAGTTTTTAGAATAAAATTTTTAATTGCACCAGTCTCCTTCATTTATTTTCTCTATCTGATTTCAGAATATGTTACGTGTGAATTTTTAAAAATATTTCAAAAAATTAGGCATATTCAAAAATATATTGATATTTTAATTTATTATTTAATATTTTTAAATTCAAAATTTGTAAATTTTCCTGCACGTGAAGAGTAGTTTTTTCTCTTTTTAAATATGGTTATTACTTATTAAGAAGTTTATCTATTTATAACCAAAAAAATTAAAATTTATAAGATAACTTCTCTTTTTACAAAAAATAACTGCTTTTTTAGAAGAAGAAAAAAAGAAAATTTGAATTTGACAGTTAACCTAATAGTGGAGTATTTCTTTAACGTGTATTGATTTTATCTTGATATTATTAAATTTTTTTCACTTCAATCATATAAGAATCATAAACTTTTGAAACTATGTTCTTATGAAGAAATGCCGTTGGATTTCAAATTCCTCCATAATACCTATTCAAAGTTCTACCATATCACTTCATGAGTCTGACATACTATGCATATTTGAAAATGACTTCATTAATGATGAAGGTATTAGAAAGTACAATACTTTAAAAATATATAAACTTAAAAACGCAATATAAATATTATTTGTTAATATTTATTCTTTCAACCATTATTTTAAAGTTCATTTCTATTATATTATGATTATATGATATTTATCAATCATCTATTCAATATTGTTTAATATCTATATTTTGTTGTCTAAGTTCTACTTCATTCATGGACAAATTGCATTGCATGCAAAAGATTATAATTACGAGGGCAAAATGAACATCAGCACAGTAGCCCTTGAACAAAACTCTGCAAGTAAATCATATGGAGATAATCATAACTTCTCAAATCCAAGAAATATTGGATGTCTTCAGAGAATTTTTCAAATGAATTAAAGCAAGGACATCTTGCAAATGCGAATCAGTCATCAACTTTTTTTTTTTTGGTCATCATTATCCATGTTACTAAAGTAATAATCACCAATTTTGGCGACTTATGCTAGCCTTAATTTAATAACAGTGTCAGTCCCTGCAATTGATATTTTAATTATGTGTCATTGTTGAATCTTTAATCGGAATTCACCGATTATCGCAATCGTAGAATACAACTATATTGACAATGATCATATTCAAATGTAGTGTGTCAGCATTATAAATATATTTTTTATATCAAAATTAAAATTAATTTCAACTCTTTATTTAAAATTGAAAAGTTGTATATTTTCCTTTTAAATGTGATTTATTCAAACTCGCATTTTTAGTGTTCTTTTTGTTGACTTCAAAATAACGTGCAGTTATTCAAAATTCTATGATTTCAACATAATTTTACCTAAAATATTTAAAGCAGAAAATCAATATTTACATATTTTGTTAAAATAATAGTACTGTTTACATCTTTTATTTAAATTAATAAAAATGACAAATTCTGTAATTATTTAAACATGACACAAGTCAACCATTATAGAAATTAACAATTACAAGTTCTTAAGATATACTTTCTAAACTTGAAAATAAAATAGATTTGAATTCAAAGTAAGTTGCTTCTCAAATTTATCCTTGTTAATTCAAAAGTAAATATCTTTTCAACTTTTACATATTCTAAATATTCGAGGGTTGGAATTTGAAGTAGACATTATTTGAAGAGAGATGGAATATAATAATTATCGTAATTATTATAATTCTTAATTTATTGATTTATTTTTTGTTCTAAAAAGACAGAAATAGAAAAAGTATTACATTGAAAATAAGATGATAACTATATATTTTAAAATTAAAACGATTAATGTATAGGAACAATTGTTCTTTTTTTTTAAAAAAAAAAGATAAAGGTAATATTTTTCTAAATCTGTATCTAAAATTTATCAAAAAGAAAAAATAGTAATCAACTGAATAGTTCGATATTTTTTTCTAAAATTAAAAATTGTATACTATTTTTTGAATTTGAATTTTAAAATAATTAAAAAACATTGAAAAGTTCAATAATACAATGTTATTTGGTGGGGGTAATTATCAAACTTTTTTATATTAAATATTTAAATTAACTTTATACAGTTTCAATTTAAACAAAAATAAAATGTAAATTTTTAAAACTTCCTATATAACGAAGAAATTTAAATTGATATTTTAAAAATTATACTTTGTAAGGCTTTTATAACAGTTTAATTCAGTGTGCGTCCACAAACATGTTCAGTACTTATGGAAATCTTAAAAGTGTTTTGAGAATGTAGACGAAAGGGTAATTTTCTTGTTCTCTTAATATTTGATTTTGTCATGAAGAAACATTTTATTTCAATGTTCTTAGTATCAATTAAACTATAAAGAGGCTTATGTAAAATTCATTTGACGAATCTAAAATATATCAAATTGCTTATAACAATATTCAAGATGATACATTACTAACACACTATAAAATAAAACATAAAAAACTAGTCTCCACCGATGACACTATCCTTAAAGATCTCAATAGCATCAACTTGACAATATGACATCCTTTAACTAGAATTTTCTTAGTCTTGTAACGACTTGTTTAGTCGTTTCGAGCAGTAGGATCATTTGTGATAAAAACTGACCGGTCGACGGATCACGCGACGGACCGTCATGGTCATGACGGACCGTCATGGACTCCGTCGTCCCACACTTGTGTAATTCTCCTGTTGATTTCCTTCATTACCCTCGACGACAAGTAGGACGAACCGTCATAGGCACAACAGTCCGTCGAGGATCTCCGTTCCAAAACACTTCAACTCAAAAATCTGGGTGCTGGGATCAACTCTCTGAACTTTGCGACGGATATTCAGGACGGACCGTCGCAGGGACGACGGGCCGTCACGAGCTGCGTAACCTCGACTGGGTCAGATTTCTGCTAATAGTTTTACGGGGTGTTTTGGACTATTTATGACAAACTGTATGAAATTAGTGGGTAAGTTTAATAACTTATTTACTTGAGGGTTAAAGGAGGTAACTTAAAATAAATAATGGGTTTCTTTTATCATAAGGAATTATGTGATAATTAGGGTAAAAGAAAAAGAACCTGGAGAAGGAAAAAGAAGAAAGAGATAGAAAGAGAGGGAGATCGAGCGAGAAAAGGGAGAGAACGAAGAGGGAAGCAAAGGCTTTGAGAAGTAGCTTGCTTGATCACGTTTCTTCGGTGGAGGTAGGTTATGATTTATGCTATTTCATAGTAAACTCTAAATAGCGATTGATATGTATTGGGTGGTATTGTAAAGTCTTCTATATGCTTAATTGTGTTGTTGCATGTTGTGATTATGTAAATGGTGATGGATTATAATGATGATACTATGGAATCTTAAAAACCTTAAATCCACTCTATTAATGATGAAGCCTTGATATAAAAGAAGGCTTGATGAACTAAAAGAATGAGGTTAATGGATCGGGTGTCAGAACCGACACGTAGTATAAGGGGATCGGGTGTCACGAACCGACATGTAGTATTAGGGGATCGGGTGTCACAAACCGACACGTAGTATTAGGGGATCGAGTATCACGAAACGACACGTTGTAGTAGGGGATCGGTGTGTCACGTGCCGACATAGTAATAATGAAGAGAATGAATCTGGAATTATGTTAATATACTCAATTTCAAAGAACCTATTTTCCCAAATGAGTATGGTGTGGAGGCTTGAGTCCTCATAGATGTGCTTGGTGTTGTTGCCAAAGGGTTTTGTACTTGTTGTTGTCACCTGCTGAGTATTGTAGCTGATTTTATATTATTATTCGATATATATTGCTTTCTATTTTGAGTTGGCCGATGATACCTACTCAGTATGTGTTCCTTGTACTGACCCCTACTTGTATTTTTTCTTTTTGTTATTTGTGGAGTGCAGCAAACGTACCATCAACTTCGACTCGTCCGCAACTCTAGCCATTCTTCAGTATATCAGAATTCAGGGTGAGCTACTGTTTCTAGCTCGGACTGGACTCTCTCCTTCACGTCTTGATGTCTTGAAGTTTGGACATGGACCATCTCTTTTACTTGTTTTAGTTTCTTGAATACTCTTAGACTTAGAAATTTGAGGATAGATGTTCTTGGTGTGATGACTTTGAGGTTTTGGGAATAATAGTTGATAAACATTTAGAAGCTTATGTACAGGTTATATTAATAAGATTTTGAGTCTTCCGCTTTATATTTTGTTCATTATGCTTGAAATGGTGGTAAATGTTGGGGTTTGGATTTTTTGGTTCGCTCACATAGTAGGATAAGTGTGGGTGCCACTCGCGGCTCGTTTTGGTTCGTGACAAACTTGGTATCAGAGCATTAGGTTCGTTGGTCTCATCACACAAGAACGAGTCTAGTAGAGTCTTGAGGAACGGTAGGGGGACACCTTTACTTTTCTTTGAGAGGCTGTAGGACTTTAGAAAAATTCCATTCTTTCTTTCTTTCGTGATATTACTTGGATCCAATTGGTATCTGGGTGATACAAATTGGTATCTGACCATCTTCACTCTATTTCGCAGATGGTTAGAACTAGAGCAACAACTGCGCCAACACCAACACCGGCAAGACAGAGTACGTCTGAGCCAGCCACTGGGGCTGTAACTCGAAGAAGAGCAGTGGCAAGAGGCCGTGGTAGAGGTCACGGGAGGACGTCCTCTAGAGGAAGAGGACAAGCACCTGCCCCAGCTAGTACTAGGGCGGTGACTCCTCCACCGACTGAGGAAGTAGTAAGAGAGGGTGAGGAAGGGGAGAATGAGCAAGTGCAGAATGAGGAATTACCACCCCAACCTACCCCAGAGATGATTAACCAGGTTCTTGCTTATCTTAGCGGGTTATCTGATCAAGGCCAAACACCTCCAGTGTTTTCTGCACCAGCACCTCAGTTTTCGGGCGTACAACATGCAGCTGCTGTGGCTCCCCGCGTGGATGCCTCATTGGAAATAGGCATGTTTCCTCGATTGACTACATGGCCTATAATGACGAGTGATCAGCATGAACTTTTCACTAAGTTCATGAAATTGAAACCTCCAGTCTTCAAGGGTGCTGAATCTGAGGATGCCTATGATTTTCTTGTTGATTGTCATGAGCTACTACACAAGATCGACATAGTAGAACGATTCGGTGTTGAGTTTGTGACCTATCAGTTTCAGGGAAATGCCAAAATCTGGTGGCGATCGTATGTGGAGTGTCAACCCGCACAGGCACAGCCTATGATTTGGTCATCATTCTCTAGCTTGTTTATGGAGAAGTATATACCCTGGACTTTGAGGGTTAGGAGGAGGGATGAGTTCCTGAGCCTAGACCAAGGCCGGATGTCGGTTACTTCTTATGAGGCTAAGTTTCGTGCATTATCCAGGTATGCCACCCAGCTTTGCTTTAGTTAAAAAGAGCCGATTTGCCGTTTTGTGAAGGGATTGAGGTCAGATTTGCAGATTCCAGCCTTACAGGTAGCTGCTGCAACAAAAGTGGAAGGGGTGAAGCCAGACGACTTCACCATGGCATCGACATCTAAGAAGTTTCATAAGGGATTTGAGTTTAGTGGTTCTTACTCCAGAGGGCAGAGTTCAGGAGGTTTTCCAGCCCGACCTATCTAGTCTTCACTACAGGCTGTAGCTGGGGGACCACCGCAGACCGGTCAACATTTCTCTGAGTTTAAAGGTTATCCCCAGAATCCGTCGTTCTTACAGAGACCTATGATTGACTCCAGAGAGTGTTATGGATGTGGAGAGACTGGAAATTTTAGGAGATTTTTTCCAAAACAGAGTTACAGACCCCCAATAGTTAGAGGTAGATGTGGTCATGGGAGACGCCGTCATTCTGGAGGACGTGGTGGACAAGGTTATGGTGGAAACCAAACCAACCGTGGTGGAGGGCAAGCCGGAGCGATTGCAGCACAACATGGTAGGGGCAAAGGACAGACAGGTGATAGGGCCCATTGTTATGCTTTCCCCGGGAGGTCTGAAGCAGAGACATCTGATGTTGTTATCACAGGTAATCTTTTGGTTTGTGATTGCATGGCTTCTGTATTATTTGATCCTGGATCCACATTTTCATATGTATCTTCCTCATTTGCTACTGGTCTTGATTTACATTGTGATTTGCTTGACATGCCTATTCGTGTTTCTACTCCGGTGGGTGAGTCCGTGATAGTTGAGAAGGTATATAGGTCTTGTCTTGTGACATTTGTGGGGAGCAATACTCATGTAGACTTGATTATCCTAGAAATGGTTGATTTAGATGTAATTCTGGGTATGACTTGGCTTTCTCCAAATTTTGCAATCTTAGATTGTAATGCTAAAACTGTAACGTTGGCCAAGCCTGGGACAGATCTGTTAGTGTGGGAAGGTGACTATATTTTTACTCCAGTTCGTATGATCTCTTTTCTTTGTGCTAAGAGGATGGTTAGTAAGGGTTGTTTAGCTATCTTGGCCCACCTCAGGGATGATACTACCCAAGTACCTTCGATTGAGTCTGTTTCGATAGTCCGTGAGTTTCTGGATGTGTTTCCTGCAGACCTTCCTGGTATGCCACCGGATATAGATATTGATTTCTGTATTCATCTGGAGCCGCGTACTCGCCCCATTTCCATACCCCCTTATAGAATGGCTACCGTTGAGTTAAGGGAGTTAAAGGCCCAACTTCAAGAGTTGTTAGGTAAAGGCTTTATTAGACCAAGTGCATCCCTTTGGGGTGCTCCTGTTTTGTTTGTGAAGAAGAAGGATGGAGGTTTTCGGATGTTCATAGACTACATGCAACTGAATAAGGTAACTATTAAGAACAAGTACCCTCTTCCTCACATTGACGATTTGTTCGATTAGTTACAAAGTGCTTGTACCTTCTCAAAAATCAATTTGAGATCTGCTAATCATCAATTGAAAATACGGGCAACGGATGTGCCAAAGACTGCTTTTCGGACCAGGTATGGGCATTATGAGTTCTTAGTAATGTATTTTGGGCTTACGAATGCCCCTGCTGCTTTCATGAGCTTGATGAACAGGATTTTTAAGCCATATCTGAATCTCTTTGTCATTGTATTCATTGATGATATAGTGGTATACTCAAAGAGCAGGAAAGAACATGAGGAGCACTTGAGAATTGTCTTGGAAAATGTTGAGGGAGAAAAAACTTTATGCCAAATTCTCTAAGTGTGAGTTTTGGCTAGATTCAATGTCCTTCTTGGGGCATGTGATTTCTATGGATGGAGTGATGGTGGATCCTTCTAAGATTGAAGTAGTGAAGAGGTAAGACCTACTAATGTTACAGAGGTAAGAAGCTTTGTTGGTTTAGCTAGCTACTACCGTTAATTTGTCAAGGGATTTTCTTCTGTTGCTTCCCAATTGACAAATTTGACTAAGCAGAGTGTTCCATTTGTATGGTCGGACGAATGTGAAGAAAGCTTTGAGAAACTCAAGACCTTGTTGACTACTGCACCAATTCTTACCCTGCCAGTGGAAGATAAGAATTTCATTGTTTATTGTGATACATCCTATTATGGTCTGGGTGCAGTTCTAATGCAGGAGAAGAATGTAATTGATTATGCTTCGAGGCAACTAAAGGTGCATGAACGCAACTATTCGACCCATGATTTGGAGTTGGCTACAGTAGTGTTTGCATTAAAGCAATGGAGACATTATCTATATGGGGTTAAGTGTGAAGTCTATACAGATCATCGTAGTTTACAGTATGTTTTTACTCAGAAAGATTTGAATTTGAGACAGAGGAGGTGGATGGAACTACAGAAGGACTATGATATTACTATCTTGTATCACCAAGGAAAAGCTAATGTGGTGGCAGATGCTTTAAGTAGAAAGGCAGGGAGCATGGGAAGTCTAGCTTACTTGCAGGTTTCTAGACGCCCATTGGCTAGAGAGATTCAGACTCTGGCTAATGACTTTATGAGGTTGGAAGTACTTGAGAAGGGAGGATTTTTGGCCTGTGTGGAGGCAAGATCTTCCTTTTTTTGACAAGATTAAGGGAAAGCAGTTTACTGATGAGAAACTGATCCGAATTCGATATATGGTATTGCAAGGAGAGAATAAAGAACCAAAAATTGATGAGGAAGGCATTTTAAGGATTAAGGGAAGGTTATGTGTGCCCCGCGTCGATGATTTGATTCACACTATTCTTACAGAGGCTCATAGTTCAAGGTATTCTATACATCCTGGTGCAACCAAGATGTATCGTGACCTAAAGCAACATTTCTGGTGGAGTAGGATGAAGCGTGACATTGTTGATTTTGTTGCCCAATGCCCGAATTGTCAGCAGGTAAAGTATGAACATCAGAGGCCTTGAGGGACACTTCAGAGAATGCCCATTCTTGAATGGAAGTGGGAGATAATTGCAATGGACTTCGTAGTTGGTCTTCCAATGACATTGGGTAAGTATGACTCCATTTGAGTAATTGTTGACAGATTCACTTCATTTCGGTCAAGGTGACTTACAATGCAGAGAAGTTAGCCAAACGTTATATCTCAGAAATTGTTCGATTGCATGGAGTTCAACTTTCCATCATATCAGACAGAGGTACGCAGTTTACTTCTAAGTTTTGGAAAACATTGCATGGTGAATTAGGTACTAGGTTGGATCTTAGTACTGCATTTCACCCTCAGACCGATGGGCAGTCTAAGCGAACGATTCAGGTTTTGGAGGATATGCTTCGTGCATGTGTGATAGAGTTTGGTGGTCATTGGGATAACTTCTTACCCTTAGCAGAGTTCTCATACAATAATAGCTATTACTCAAGTATTGATATGGCCCCATTTGAGGCACTGTATGGGAGGAGGTGTAGGTCTCCCATGGGTGGTTTGATGCATTTAAGGTTAGACCTTGGGGTACTGACCTTCTGAGGGAATCGTTAGATAAAGTGAAATGCATTCAGGAAAAGCTTCTAGCCGCTCAGAAAAGACACAAAGAATATGCAGACCGAAAAGTTAGAGACTTGGATTTTATGGAGGGTGAGCAAGTCTTGCTGAAGGTTTCACTCATTAAAGGGGTGATGCGGTTTGGTAAGAGAGGTAAGCTTAGTCCGAGGTTTATTGGTCGATTTGAAGTTCTGAAGCGCGTGGGGGAGGTGGATTATGAATTGGCATTGCCTCCATGACTCTCAGGAGTGCACCCGGTATTTCATGTGTCTATGCTGAAAAGATATTATGGAGATGGAAACTACATTATTCGTTGGGACTTAGTTCTTCTTGATGAGAATTTGTCTTATGAGAAGGAGCCTGTTGCCATTTTAGATAAAGAAGTCCGCAAGTTGAGATCAAGGGAGATTGCATCCATCAAGGTTCAATGGAAGAATCGGCCAGTTGAAGAGTCCACTTGGGAGAAGGAGGCTGATATGCAAGAAAGATTTCCCCACCTTTTTACAGATTCAGTTACTCTTTCTCGCCCTTGTTTTTCTTCTTGTGATCGTTCGAGGACGAACGATGGGTAAATTGGTATCTATTGTAACGACCTGTTTAGTCGTTTCGAGTAGTACAATTACTTTTGATAAAAACTGACTGTGTCGACGGAGCACACGACGGACCGTCGAGTGTCTCGTGCTAAAACACTTAAACTTTGAAATTTGGGTACGGGGAATCAACTCTCTGAAATTCGCGACGGAATTGCAGCACGGACCGTCATAGGCACGACGGACCGTCACAGACCTCTTTAATGAAATTGAGTCTCTGAACTCTGTGACGACCTGCGGGGACGGACCGTCGCGAGTACCGACGGCCGTCACAGACGACGTAACCTCGACTGGGTCGGATTTCTGCTAAAAGTTTTTAAGGGGCGTTTTGGACTATTCATGCTTATAATTATGAAATTAGTGGGGTAAGTTTAATAGTTTAATTTCTTGGGGGTTAAAGGAGATAACCTTGAAATAAATAGTGGGTTACTTTTATCATCTTTTATACTTAATTATATGATAATTAGGGTAAAAGAAAAAGAGTTTGAGTAAGGAAAAATAGAAAGAACAGAGAGAGGAGGGGAGAATGAACGAGAGAGGGAGAAGTGAAGAGGAAAGCAAAGGCTTTGAGAAGTAGCTTGCTTGATCACGATTCTTCGGTAGAGGTAGGTTATAGTTTATGCTATTTCACAGTAAACTCTAAATAGCGATTGATATGTATTGGGTGGTTTTGTAAAGTCTTTTATATGCTTAATTGTGTTGTTGCATGTTGTGATTATGTAAATGGTGATGGATTATAATGATGATACTGTGGAATCTTAAAAACCTTAAATCCACTCTATTAATGATGATGCCTTGATATAGACGAAGGCTTGATTAACTAAAAGAATGAGGTTAATGGATCAGGTGTCACGAGCTGACACGTAGTATTAGGGGATCAGGTGTCACGAACCGACACGTAGTATTAGGGGATCGGTTGTCACGAACCGACACGTAGTATTAGCGGATCGGGTGTCACGAACCGACACGTAGTATTAGGGGATCGGGTGTCACGAACCGACACGTCGTATTAGGGGATCAGAGTGTCACATTCCGACACAAGAGGAATAAAGAGAATGAATCTTGAATTATGGTAATATACTCAAATTTAAAGAACCTTTTCCCCAAATGAGTATGGTGTGGAGGCTTGATGCCTCATAGGTGTGCTTGGTGTTGTTGACAATGGTTCTTGTACTTGTTGTTGTCACCTGTTAAGTATTATAGTTGATTTTACACTATTGTTTGATATATATCCCTTTCTATTTTGAGTTGGCCGATGATACCTACTCAGTACGTGTTCCTTGTACTGACCCCTACTTGTATTTTTCTTTTTGTTATTTGTGGAGTGCAGCAAACGTGCCAACAACTTCGACTCGACCGCAACTCTAGCCAGTCTTCAGTATATCAGAATTCAGGGTGAGCAACTGTTTCTAGCTCGGACTGGACTCTCTCCTTCACGTCTTGATGTCTTGAAGTTCGGACATGGACCATCTCTTTTACTTGTTTTAGCTTCTTAATACTCTTAGATTTAGAAACTTGAGGATAGATATTCTTGATGTGATGACTTCGAGATTTTGAGGATAGTAATTGATAAATTTTAGAAGTTATGAATTGATCTTGTTAATGAGTTTTAAGTCTTCCGCATTATCTTTTTTTCATTATGCTTGAAATGGTTGTAAATATTGGGGTTTAGATTTGTTGGTTCGCTCACATAGTAGAATAAGTGTGGGTGCCACTCGCGGCTCGTTTGGGTCGTGACATGAATACTAAAAAATAGGGTTCATGTTGAAAAATAGTCATGAACAATCAACTCAATAATCCCAATACACAATGTACGATAATTCAATTATTAGAAATAGGAATTCAGTAATCAATAACTCAAGAATTCATAACTCAATATCAACTCATCTCAAGAACACCGAAATTCTATTGATAGAACCCTAGATTACTCTTTTACTAATTTGAAAATAGATGTAGGGTGTGAGGACGAACTCTCCAAAACTATGATGAACTTACACAACTGATTATGAATATTTTAGAATAGAACTTTGGTAGAGACTTGATTTATCTTGAACTTGAAATCTTGGGGCTTGATCTTGAGAAAAGAAACACTTTTATGAAGTTATTAGAGTAGAACTTGGGAAAACATAGGGTGGAAGAAATTTCTTTGTATATAGGACTGTTGACTTGATGATTTTATGGCTGTTGTTTGAGAAGAGGAACTCTTAAAGGAATTTCTAAATACTTGAATGTTTTAATTGATGAAACAAGTTAGTTGAATGGTATCCTCTATTGAAAAACTCATAAACAACTTAAAATAGGGTCAAAGTGACATTGGGGAAAGACCAAAACGACCCGAACTTTAAAATTGATGAAGTGCCAAAATGAGCGGTTTCACAAATTAAGGCTTCACGGGTCATCTAATGCTTCACATGCCCGACAATGCTTCACTAAAATGGGCATAGCCTTTTTCTCTTAACTTGAACCGAGCAAGCTTGGTAATGTTGGAAAGATGACTCAAATATCTCTAATTTGATAGGTCATGTCCCACTTAATTTATTTTGACCCGAGGGATATGATCATTTGAAGTTGAACCAAGATTTTTAAATTGATGGATGACTTGTACGGACACCTAAATGGACCGTCAAGTTACCACCGGCTGTCTAGGTTCTTGTTTAGGTGACTCCAACCTTGGAAGCCTTGGACGGTCCTCCACAATGCCCTAAACATGTTGTGGATCCCTTAACGGACCATTGTAGGTATCGTGAAGGGTAAAGGGTTCATGGACTTGCTCTTTACCCCTTTTTAGTCTTTTTTCAAAGTCCAAGGTGTTACACCGATGATTCAAATTCTTAAGAGTAAAGTTGTGAGGTGTTATCAAATGATTCAAGTCTTAGTTTAGAAATTTTTAGGATGTTATAATATATCCCCTCCTAGGATCAGTCATTCTCGAATGAAGGTTGGACTGGAAATGGAAAGAAAAAGAGTTACATAGGAGGAACTGATTCATACTAAGAGTTTGAAACTGTCTATAGTACATAAGTCAAGAATGATATTGTTCTGGAAATAGTCATGCTCTATCTAAATTTATCTTACATGAAACAAAGAAATCTCGGCATGAAGTAAGAATAGGACCATTATGACTTAAGCAATACAACTACTAACTTTCAAGCCTATCAACACATCTAAACCATGCCCTTCTTCATGAATACCGCAACTCATTAGCTGCAACTCATAACTCCTTCAAGGGTCTACGTCTACTCTTATTAGGTTCAAGCCTAATCTTTAAATAGAAGATGCTAAGCATGAGATGGTTATACTAATCTAGACCACATGTTCAAGGTCTATACCTCTACAAGGAATATCATCCCAAGAATACATTTTCTTATAACCGCATTAAACCAACCATGAACCCATATGAAGAAACACCTAGCATCACACTTATCCTATATGTTAACAACACTATATTCAGTCCTAGTACTATAATCACTCCATGACTTCTACTAACCAATCATTCTAAGAATTTCTCATTCTCTCATCATCTCTACTAACTGAAAAATTCATACATTATTAACAGGAACCGACTAATTGCTATCATTTAACTATTTCTCATAGCAAGACTTTACTCATCCTTCCTGACACTTTTATAACCTTAGATAGGATAAGCGCACTACTGCTACCAACATCTGAAACATCAACATTCTTATTCTTCTATCATTACTCAACTAATATCATCAACATCACTCTCTAACTAAAAGGATGAGTGAAAAAGCTTTTGGGCCAAAGATCATAAGCACGATTCACACGAGAATTTTGATATACAAATATGCATAACATAACATTAAGTTGCTAGCCATTGAATCATGAATCTGAGAGAATAAGCATACTATGAAACATGAGTGCCTATATGAATAGATTTATATCATGAGGCTGATATCCATAACTTTATAGAGTAGGATTAAGATCAATGGGCTAAAGTCTTTACCCCTCATTGTGGGAACTAAGCATAAATGTGAATTTGTCTGAACTATATGAGCTTAAATAATGAACACAATTTTTAAATGAGAGATACCAACATGATGTTATAATGAATGTCTTAGGGGAATACACTAGAGAATGAATGGATCAACATATCTCTAAAACTCTTTTTGAACACATCACTATTTGATTCTCCACTCTTGAATTGATTTCTCATCTTATCATCCCCATTAGGTTTGACACCGACACTTTAAAGGTCTGAAACTATTCCATCATCTCTAAATTGATCTACATTTGCTTTACTGTAATATTTGGGAAAGTCTTATCTCACGGATACTAAACTCTCTATATGCAAAAAAATAAGATTCATAAGACCCTTTCTTAGATTCTTCTCTTAACATATTCTCATTGGCTTATAAAGATGCTTAATTGAACTCTTAAGAGTCTGACATCTCCCTCTTATCCCACTAATACCGCCCTCCTAAGTTCATATCAAGATAACTGGAGGAAACTTTAACTACATTTAAGAGGTTCATCCTTGGCTATATATGATCCTTACTACGAAACTCTTTGAGGATAACAAATAATGCTTACATCAGTGTACTCCATATTGACAATTCAAATATACTATCTAGGTACACATGAAAAATAATTAACTTAATTGGAACCTCGTTTAACTACATGAAAAATCATTTACTAAACAATTCTCTATACCCAAGGTTTAAATTTATAATGTATTTGGTTGATATTCGTGTGTTTACTTATGCATAGTGTTTGTGTTTCAACTATCAATTACATTAGAACTTTTTTTGTGACCAATGTATATGATACAAATGTTATTGTTGATATATAATGTCACGCCCCGAGCCTACACCCTGGATGTGCCCGGCACTCATAGAAAATTGTTGCCCTCAAGTGCACCCTTGGTCTGGCTTACTTACTCAGCGGAAGACTTAAAGCATTAAGAAAAGATTTCGAATGCTAACTAACTAAACTTTCTGGAAGGGAAATCAAAATGTATCTAAAACAAATATTTAACTTAGCCAAAATGGCAACTCAAATATGAAAGTAAGTTAATAACGAAATGATAACGAATGAGCTAACATCTGACTAACTGTCGATGAAGCCTCTAATAACTAAGATGGATGTTGGGATAGACCACACAAAATCCTAATGAATAACTATAAAGCAATGAACATGGATCCGCCGGAAAGCAAGGAGGCTCACCAACTGACTCTGAACTGCTCACTAAATCAACAGTGCGCTGGAATGTCGATCCTAGTTACTTGTGTTGCATCATAATATGATGTACGATAACTCGCATCAGTACATTGTATGTACGAGTATGCGCGTTGGAGTGCTAAACAACATAGACATGAAGGAGATTCTAAAAGAAACACGTACCTTGACTCTTCTCAATCATGAATACTTAACTAAACTCAATACAATATTAAAAAATTTAAAAGCAAGTGCATGATAAAGAAAAGATGTTTAAACGTAGTTTTCAAATCTGTGTGTATGCAAAGATGCAAATAATTCTCTGATGTATGTAAAAATACAAAATAAAATTGATGTCAATTCATAATCATAATAAAAGACATACCATGCTTCCTCTCAAAGTGTACTTGTGCAATGCATGAATGAAGTCAAATATTCCTATTCATACTAAGCAAAACCCTTTGAGGAATCATGTAAGTACTATTGTCGGAGTTTCTCTAACCGGCAAAGCTGCCAAGGATCATCCTATACTTAGCCGCAGATTTAGGAAGCTTAACTGACTTAATGGATCCACTATCTTAACTTAAGTAATCATCTAAAATGTATGACCCTTTGATACCCACGACGGCTACATGGTTTATTGAGACTTGAGTTAATATGAACTCGCATTCCTATATAGGTGCTCAATACTACTCCCAAAAATATACTTAAGTTATATGTTTTAAAAACATCTTCTTATGTGATTTGAGATTAGTGCTCAAAACCTTAGCTTAAAAGCTATCTTGGAATCAATGTTCCCTTTTCTTGCTTAAATGTGAAAACATTTCTATACTCTTAGGGGTCGTTTGGTTGCTGGTTTGAGTTATGCAGGTATTAGTTATGTAGGGTGTAGTTATGCATGTATTAGTTATGTAGGATTCAGTTATGGAAGGTTTAGTTATTCAGGTGTTAGTTGTGCAAGGTTTAGTTATGCAGATATTAAGTATGTAGATATTAATTATGCAAATATTAGCTTCATAGATAATATTTATGTAGGATTTAGTAATGTAGAAATTATATTATAAAAAATATTACTTATTGATTATTTCATTTATTATAAATTAACTTACTTTTTTAAAAAAATCATAAAATTATAAAATATATGCTTATAAACAAGCAGTATCCAAAATAAATAAAATGCAACATTCCCTTGGGGTTGGGTAGGGTTGTAAAATGAAGAAACTCAAAAACACTCCAGGGGTCATTTTTTTTTTTTTTGGGTGGGGTGGTGGGATACAATTAACGTTCCTGGAAGTTACAGAAATAGACTAAATGACTTTTTTTAAAAAGAAGAAATATACACAACTCCTTAATTTAGAAATAAAATAAGTAAGAAAACAAATGAAGGGTAAATATGTAATTTATGATTTTTTAAGTATAATTAATACCCTCATAACTTATTCCACCTTCTACCCTGCACAACATTATATACATAGATTTCTTCATAAGTTATATAAGTACTAGATATGTAGCATTACAAAAATACAACCAAACACCATATATAATTAATACATGTATAACTTTATACAACATTGGAGACACACCAACCAAACATTGTATAATTTATACATTGATTCTATCAACAAACCAAACATGGTACAAAATTAATACATGAATAACAAAGTTATTCATGTATTAATTTTGTCTTTATTTAGTAACCAAACGGATCCTTAGAAAATACTTAGTTCTCTTATAACTTTTGAAAAAGAACTCAACTCTTTATTTTTAGCTTAACTTGAAACTTGAGCCTTAAAAACGAAGTTAATACGTTTGTTAAGACTTATGAAACTTTAAATGAACTTCTTCTCATTATCTTTTCTCTTTACTCAACTTAATCCTTAAGTCTTAAAACAAAGTTAAAAGCATTTGCAAAAGACTCCTTGAAAGGACTCTAATAACTTTTTAGACTTGGCTCTAAACTTTCCTTGAATTTGAATTTATGGATTGAAGGTTGTAATTCATATTTTTGGATAATTTCTATATGTTTAGAAGTCATTTAACAGATGGAATAACAAATATTTGGTGGAAAACGATGTTTTGGGTGCATTCGGTGGGGCGCGCTCCAACCTCACTTGATTGAGGCACCATTCTGACGCATTGATGGTGTGCCGCCCCAGTCCTCCTGGCTCTATGGGGGCGGTTCATGCCAACCTGTTCCTTATGAAAAAAATTGCCAATCTTTTCCTCTCGTTTTCTGATCTTAAAGCCTTTTAATTCGATTCTTTTACTCAAATTCTCTTCACATTCATATACAAACATCATATATACAAGCATCTATCCCAATGAACTCAAGAAACAACACTTTCTACCTCAATAAATTCATAAACCTCAACTCATGTTCTAGAACGAAAGCAATTCAAGAACAACCAACAAGAACATTCAAAATCCAAACGTTTTAGAACTAGATTAAACTAAATTAAACATGTTTGGTACGTGGGTGAACAAACTTAACATTTTGAGAGACATACATACCTTTTTTAGGGATCATCTCTGACGAAATCCACAAGTTGAACTTCGACGATCTTGATGAAACTTGAATGCCCTTCTCCTTTCTCCTTTTTTCTCCTCTTCATTTCTCATCTCTCAAAACTCTAAAACTTTTGGTAAAAGTGTAAACTGATATAATTCAACTCATACCACTAATGACTTACCAAAAATAAAATAAATTAATAGGGTAAGAAAAAGACCAAACTACCCTTTCAAAATCCGGATTAGACTTCCCTTAATCCAGTAGCCCAACTTGAAAGGCATATCTCACTCATACAAGATCGGAATCGCGCAAACTTGGCGGCGTTGGAAAGATCATCCAAGGTTCTCCAACCATATCTCGAACTACACCTATCTTCTCCTAAACTAGGAGTTATGGCCACTTGAAGTTGACCAAAAACTCACTTTTAACTTCTTTAAAAAAAATTCCAGATTTAACTTCTTTCCAAAACTGACTTTTTCAACGTCTAAGCTTCTTCCTATCTATTTCGATGTGCGAGATGTTACACATAACCCAAATTATTTCAAACCTTAATCAATATGAATCTTTTTTATGGTCATGTATGCATAACTATGCCAAATTTCATTATACTTTAGTACCTGATACACATAGTACCTACTCTTATGTATCAAACACATAAGTAAAAACACCTTCTCCCTCCCTTTCAAAAAGATGTCCCTATTTCCTTTTTAGTCTGTTTCAAAAAGAATGATTCTTTCATTTTTTGGCAACACTTTAACTTTAACTTTTCACGTGGCATGTTTAAGACTACAAGATTAAAGGGCATTTTGGTACATTGATATAACTTTAATTAAGAACCACGAGAATTAAAATTCTTCTTTCTTTTCTTAAACTCCGTTTCAAGTCAAACTAGAATATTCTTTTTGAAACGGAAGGATTAATACAAAGCTAACACAATACATATGGTTATGTATTAGATTAGTATTAGGTGTGTTTAGTCATGTATCAAAATTATCTTTTACGATGTACTAGATGTCTGTATTTTTCTTCAATTCATCAATTCTTACATGATACATATAGTACCCATTGTTATGTAATGAATACATAACTAAACACACGTAATACAAAGCTGACACAATATATATAGTCATAATTCATGTATCTAATTTGTATTAGGTGCGTTTAGTCATGTATCATAATTAACTTCTACAACATACTTAATGTCAAGTTTTTTTTTCTCAATTCACCAATTTATAATTTAGTTGCAATTTTTTATTTCAGATTCACAAACATAGTGTTTTCTTTAATAATAATTTCACCACTTTTGTATTATTCATACCTTACTTCAGCTTCTCAAATTTCTGAATGTCTCAGCAAAATCGATATATTTATGATATATCTTCTCCAAATTTACAAAAAAACAATTGAATCAAAGTTGAAAGATATTGGATCTGCTTGAACAATTTTGAATGTTGAAGTTGTTACACATTGTGAGATATTGACTAACGGTAATTAAAATGTGATTGTGTGTTTTATGGGATTGTAAATTGATTATCCAGACATTTTTTTCTTAATGGCGTAACAGACAGAAAGATAATGTATCATGAGCTACGTATCACATTGTTGACGATGTACCCAAGAGCCTCTAATTTCAAAGAATTTTTATAATTTGAAAAAGGATAGAGATAAATGTAATCAGCTCATAACAATAAGTTAATTTGGTAATTTTTACTTTATTTATTCATTTTATAATTTTAGTTGGGTTTGATTTATTTAGTTTTGATTTTTTCGATTTGAATATCATTATGTACATTTTTATTTCATTAATTGCTGGAAGAAAATACTCGGGTCATGAGTGTATCTGGACATATCCAACTCTCTTTTGTAAGGTTACAAGTATTATGTAAGGTATTATATAGTACTCTGTTTGATAGGAATTTTGGTTTATGTATAACTAATCCATAAATTAGTTATACTTCTTACATGGTCCTATATGATGTATTACTAATACCTTTCATTTGGTGAAATTAGTAATACATTGATAAAATAACATGGAATAAGTCTATGCAAAGATACAAATATTTCTCAAATCATTTTAATTATTTTGTTTATTTTCTTGATTTTATGATGTATATTTGTACTAGTAAATTTATTTAAATAAATTAGCTTACAAATTATTTAGAGAGAGTTGTTTGTTACTAAATTAATTCAATACTAATTTGAAATATTAGTTATTTATTTGTATATAACGTTTGTGACCTTAACTAAATATGTATGTGATATATATATATATATATATATATATATATATATATATATATATATATATATATATATATATATAATATCAAAAAATTACATGCATATTAAAACTACAAATTGCAATTTTTATGTGTAAATGTAGATGGTTTAATCAAGTTTACCATTGTTGACCATGTTTTCAATTTTAAAAGTAGATTATTTATCTTTTCCAAAATTTAAAAATGGCAATTTGTGAGTGGTCAATTTATTAAGATGAAAATTTATTCTCAAATAATTGAAGTAAAAAATAGCAAACATGACAACAAAATTGTTCTTCTCATAGCTAGGTTGAAGGTTGTAAAAAAATAATATTGTCTTACAATTATCTACCTTGATCCAATTATTCAACAATTCAAGGATATAATTGAAAAAAAATTAAGATCTTTAATCCAAACACAAGATGTGGTGAGAAATAATGAACCGAATACTTAATAAAAGTAAATTTCGTATTCTTAATCTCTGCTCTACTAATCCCTACATTACTTATTATTCTATTAATAATTCATGTGTTACTAATCTTGTACCAAACGAGCACAGTGTAAGCAACAAATGATGGGAGAGAGCCCAAGGGGAAGAAACGCCCCGGCAATATATGAAGGGAGTTCCTTGAAAAAAATATGTGCAAGCATATATATGATGTGGATAAACATCCAGGCAGATTGAAGCCTATGTGCAAGAATTTTTCATGACTTTGTTGATTTGGAATATTTATTTTATGTAATTTCACTATTATTTATTGTTAATGTTTTTTGTGTCATCACTCATCTCATATTTTGTGTTATTTTTTATAAAAAAATATCTTAAATAATTATAGTTTTATAAGTGTAAATATATATTTTAAATATAAGTTTATTATATTTTTGTAGTTAATATATTATCAGAAAAACTTGAGGATGAAAAATCTAAATTATATTAATTTGATTTAACTTATAAATTTTAAAATACGATAAAAATAGTTTAATTTGATATTTGAAAAACTGAACCCAATTTATCATGTACAACCCTAGTGTCTACTTATGTGCAATATACTTTAAGATTCTAAATCATTTGCTAAAAGGAAGCAATCAAAACACCCTACACAAAAAGTATTTCCTTTGGTTGATAAAATTACAAGTAGTCAATCACTACCCTTCTTCTAAAATAATTCATTAATACCTTATAATTTTTAGTGCCTCAAATTGTAATACATCAATGTAATTTTACTAGTGAAGTTTGAAAAAGGGACCTTGTGAAATAAAAAGGTAAATAACTGGTCATTTGAAACATTTCATTATGAAGAAATTGATGATAGCTACTGTTCAAACTTAGCCTGCTTTTGTACCTGCATACTGAAGAGGAAGGAGAAGCAAAAGAAGGGAAGACATAGCAGCTTTTTTCTGAGGTTTCAAACACGGCCAGACCCATAATAAGCAGGGGAAACAACTGTCCGACTCATAACAAGTCTTACTAGGTGTGAAGAATGTGTATTTTTTGGCAAGTGCAAAGAGTTTCCGCATACGAAAAGATACATCTTTATACCAAGAAAATACTATATCTTTCTTGTCGATCATTAACAATATAGCAACAATCTTCCCCATATTTTCCAGTTCAGAAATATAAAGATCCAATATGAGATGGAAGAGCTTTGCCATATATATAGGCTACAAGTACAAAGGGATTTTTTATCTTGAGGATGTAGTTTCTGATGCAACTAAGCTAACTCCACAAGGAGCTGAGCTTTGATGCAAGTTTTGCATTCTTGTAATCATCGCGGAGTTGAATAAACCTGAGTTTGCAGATAAAAGAAAGAATTCAGAAAACTATCCGCCTTAAACTTGTACAGCAGACAACCTTAAATAATATACAAGTCATTCAACCTTTTGTTACATTACTATTCAGAAAGAAAAAAATTAGTTATTAACAAAACCGAAGTGTGTTGGGAAAAACACGGATAAACACAAAAATATATATGGTAAAAGTAATGTAAATAAAATGGAATAATAATGACACCAAAAATTTTACGTGGAAAACCCTTCTAAATAAGGGGAAAAAACTCTGGGTCAAGAGGAGCAACTGATATTACTATAGTAATAAATTTTACATTGTGTAGTCACGAATACAATACTCAAAGTCACTACCATACACTCAAAAGGAAAAACACTCTTTTGGTTTCCACCTTACTAAAATATCGCTCACACTCTATTTTTATTCATAGACTATTTTTCTTCTATAATCTATGGAATACCTTACTTTGCTCTCAAAATGGTTTTTCTCTCTAACTTGGTGTGTTCTACAAATTAGCAAGAATTCTCTATATATAGAAGGATAAAACCACGCCTATGTCACTAATGACATAGGTAAATATAGAAAAGTCAAAAATTGTTACAAATCTTACCAATTTTCAACCACCAAATCTTTTATTTTCAACTCCAATTACTATCCTTTTTAACAATTGCTTGTAGCAATGAATAGCTAAAGTTGACCAAAAATGGTATGGATTCAACAAATCTCCCCCTCCAGTCCCATTTACTGGAAGAAGATATCTTCATCTTCTTTAGAGAGAGCTCATACCCACAAGTTCTTTGAATAACTCGAACTTGTCTTTCGGTATCGTCTTGTTCAGCATATCTGAAGGATTTTCACTTGTGTTGATATTTTTGATGTGAAATGATTCACTCTCCACTTTCTCACGAATCCAATGATATCTGACGTCGATGTGTTTTGTTCTTGCATGGTACATGGAGTTCTTACTAAAGTCTATTGCACTATGGATGTCACAATAGACAATATACTCTATCCGATTCAAACCAAGCTCTTGAAGAAATTGCTTTAGCCATATCATATCATTGCCGGCTTCAGTAGCCGCAATATACTCAGTTTCAGTTGTAGATAGTGCAACACACTTCTGCAACTTCGACTTCCATGATATAGCTCCCATGAAAATGTAAACGAATATCCAGTGGTGGATTTTCTGTTATCAATGTCACCTGCCATATCAGCATCGGTATAGCCTTTCAAAATTGGATTTGATGCTCCAAAACACAAGCATTCATCTGAGCTTCCTCTAAGATACCTGAATATTCACTTCACAGTTTCCCAATGCTCCTTTCCTGGATTGTCGAGAAATCTGCTGACAATACCAACTGCGTGAGCAATATCAGGTCTAGTGCATATACCATTGCATACATTAGACTTCTGACGACGGAGGAATATGCAACTTTGGCCATGTTCTCTTTTTCCTCCCTAGCTGTAGGACACATCTTCTTGCTCAACTTCATTTGACCAGCAAGAGGTGTACAAACAAGCTTAGCATTCTTCATATTGATGCGCTTTAGTACACGTTCAATGTACTTTTTCTGGGACAAATAAATTTTCCTTTTATCTCTGAGACGTGTAATTCTCATGCCCAAAATTTTCTTGGCATGGCCCAAGTCTTTCATAGAAAAAGACTTACACAACTCTTTCTTTAGCTCGTCAATCTTGGAAGTATTCTTTACCACAATCAACATATCATCCACATACAGCAAAAAGATGATAAATCATTCTCAAATTTTTTTTGTACAAATACACAATGATCTGAAGAAGTCTTCTTATAGTCTTGATCCTCCATAACAGATTAAAACTTCTTGTACCACTGTCTAGGAGCTTGCTTTAGGCCATATAGACTCTTTCTGAGTTTGCAGAGTTTGCACACAAAATTATCTTTACCATCTACTTTGAAGCCCTCAGGTTGTTTCATATAAATCTCTTCTTCTAGATTACCGTGAAGGAAAGTCGTCTTCACATCCATCTGCTCAATCTCTAAATTAAGACTAGAAGCCAAACCTAGAACTGTGCGAATCGAGGACATTTTCACAACAAGAGAAAATTTTTAGTCAAAGCCAATACCCTTCATTTGACCAGATCCCTAACAACCAATCTAGCTTTGTATCTAGGCTTCAAGTTGTGTTCTTCAACTTTAGCTTTGAACACCCATTTGTTCTTCAAAGCTCTCATGCCCATAAGATATTTTACCAACTTATAAGTGTGGTTCTCATGCAGAGACTTCATCTCATCTTGAATGGCTTTAATCCATTGGTCATTATGCTCATCTTTTATGGCCTCCTCATAACATTAAGGTTCTCCCCCGTCAGTGAGTAACACATACTCACTGGGTGAATAAAGGGAGGAAGGAAACCATTTTCTTGTTTACATCCGAAGCGGAATATTTGATTCGTCCACAACTTCATGAGCACATGATCATCAATAACAATATCATTGTTATTATCAACACTAACATATTAATGAGATACATGATTCTGGGCGTCATAATGATTATCAAGACCAACAACATCATGCACACTTGTGTGAGGAACGTCATCATGATGAACTATACCATCAAAACTTAAAAATTCTACCTTCTCCGCTTTGTCAATATCTTCAATTGTTTGATTCTCCATGAAAATAATATCACGGTTTCTCACAAATTCATATAGCCTGTAACCAAATTCATCAAGGTCATATCCAGTGAAGATGCACTGCCTTGTCTTGGTATCTAACTTTGACCTCTCATCTTTTTACACATGTACAAAGGCTTACAACCAAATACTCTCAAATGGTCAGAGTAAACATCCTTTCCATACAAACACTATTTGGTACATCACTTTGCAAATCAACAGCAGGAGATAGATTAATAACATGTGCAGCGGTCAATAAAGCCTCACCCCAAAATGAGTTCGGCAACTTTGCTTCAGAAAGCAAACATCTAACTCTTTCCATCAAGGTCCTGTTCATCCTTTCAGTCAAACCATTAAGCTGAGGAGTCTTCGGAGGAGTATTCTGGTGTCTAATACCTTGATGGTTGCAGTTTTGGTCAAATGGTCCACAATATTCACCACCATTATCAGTACGCATACATTTCGGTTTCTTTTCAGTTTCTCTTTCAACTGAAGCCTGAAACTGCTTGAAGACACCTAACACTTGGTCTTTAGTCTTCAATACATAGACCCAAAGTTTTATCGAGCAATCATCAATGAAAGTTACAAAGAAGAGTGCACCCAATGTTCTTTGTCTTCATTGGATCACATAAATCAGAGTGCACCAACTCAAGCAACTTTATCTTTCTCGAAGGAGGATAATCCTTAAACAAAACTCTATTTTGTTTACCGGTCAAGCAGTGCACACAATTTTCTAATTTAGTACTTTTGAAATTTGAGAAAAAATTCTTCTTGGCTAGAACATTAAGTCCTTTCTCACTGATGTGGCTACGTCTCTTGTGTCATAACGTTGAGGGTTATAAATATCAACCGCATTCACCATATCATCACAAGCATATGTCGTAGTCTAGTATAGACCACGACTTTGTTACCACGAGCCACAACTAAGGAACCCTTAATGAGCTTCCATTTTCCATCACTATTGGTACTAACATATCCTTCATCATCTAAAAACCACAGAAATTAGGTGCAAATGAACATCAAGAGCAGGTTTCACATTGTTCAAAACTAGTTTAGTTCCAACTCTAGTTTCCAAACAAATTGTACCAATACCAACCACCCTAGAAATAGTCTCATTACCCATACTCAAGGTTCCAAAATCACCAGGAGTATAGGAAGAGAAAAAATCCTTCCTTTGTGTCACATGAGATGCGGCACCAGTGTCCACAACCCAGCTTGACTCATCACAAGCAATATTTATCATATCCTTCATCAAGGACACTAACAAGATCTTTGATGGTAACAGTGGCTTGGCAATTTTCATTGCCATCTTCTTTAGTTTTCTCTTTGATTTTGTTTTCCCTGTTCAACTTCTTGCAGAACTTCTTTGTGTGCCATTTCATGCCACAATGATAGCACTCAATATCCTTAAGTCTGCATCTGCATTTGCTCCTATATTGTTCTCTGTACTGAGAACCACGAATTTTGTTTCTCCCCATGGGGCCAGTTATCAGGACATCCGACGAAGAAGACCCTTGACTTTTCTTCTTATCTCTTCATTCAAGACACTACTCTTGGTAGAATCTATAGAGATCTCACCATTCGGAGCAGAATTTGACGATGAAGTTCTAAATGTTTCCCAAGAGTCTGGTAGGTAATCAAGTAGTTAGTTCATGATCCCCTGAAAATTCTTCAGATGGTCTCGGAGAACCATAACTATGCTTTATATTCAACATCTACTTTATTAAGAACATTTTGATATTTCCAGTCTTCCGAGCATACAAACTTTCAAGATGCTCCCATAGGGTTCGAGCATGTGGCTCTTCAGAAATATGGTTCAACATATTATCGTCGACCCATTGCCTGATGAATCCACAAACATATATGTGCAATAGATTCCACTCTTCATCTGTGTTATTATCAGGTTTACAGTGGTAAATACTGGTTTGTAAAGGTTCTTGACATAAAGAAGATCTTCCATTTTCCCCTTCCGAATGGCATAATTAAATCCATTCAAAGTAACCATTCTACTTGTGTTGACATCCATTGTTTTTCCCCAAAAAATATTTTTATCGCAAATCAAAGTAAGGGCCCGTTTGGATGGGCTTAAAAAAAGCAGCTTTAAAAAAGTACTTTTGAAAGTGCTGAAACTTATTTTTAAAATAAGCAGTTATGCGTTTGGATAAAAGTGCTGAAGTTGTTATGCCAAACGTGAAAAGGAAAAAATAGAAGAAAGAGATGTTAGGGTTATATGGGTAATTTGGAGATTGTATAAAAATATTAAGGGAAAAAACATAAAAATATGGTCAACTTAAAACAGCTTATAAGCTAAAAAAAAAAAAGCACCCCTACCCCAGCTTTTAACTTTTGGCTTAAAATAAGTTTTTTTTAACTTAAAATAAGCTATTTTGAGTATTGCCAAACAGTTAAATAAGTCAAAAACCAGCTTTTACGTCAGTTTGACTAGCTTTTAAGCTGAGCCAAACAGGCTCTAAATCTTTTCTGATGTGGAAGTTCAGACTGTGATGCAACCACAGAGCATACTTGACTCTGATATCAGTTTGTCGGAAAAAACACGGATAAACACAAAAATATATATGGTAAAAGTAATGTAAATAAAAGGAGAAAATAATGAAACCAAGAATTTTACGTGGAAAACCCTTCTAAATAAGGGGGAAAAAATACGGGTCAAAAGGAGAAACTGATATTACTATTGTAAGGAATTTTACACTGTGTAGTCATGAATACAATACTCAAAGTGACTACTATACACTCAAGAAGAACAACACTTTTGGTTTCCACCTTACTAAAATATCGCTCACACTCTATTTTTCTTCACATACTATTTTTCTTCTATAGTCTATGGAATACCTCACTTTGTTCTCAAAATGGTTTTTCTCTCTAACTTGGTGTGTTCGACAAATGAGCAAGAATGCTCTATTTATAGAAGGATAAAATCCTGCATGTGTTACTAATGACATAGGTAAATACAGCAAAGTCAAAATTGATTGCATATCTTACCAATTTGTCAGTCACCAAATCTTTTATTTTCAACTCCAATCATTATTTCTTTTTAACAATTGCATATGTCAATTGAATAGCTAAAGTTGACCAAAAAATGAGATGGATTCAACAAAGTAGACCTTTCACTTGAACACATTCATAACACAAAAAAAGAACATGAATATGTAAACATCTTAGTCACCTTTGAGCATCTTTCTTAATGCTTGGAATTCCCTCAAACAACGGGCCTAGACTTTCAGGAGCAACAATAAACACATTCGCTATGCTGAAGCAAGAGCCAAAATAGGAAACATTAGAGGAAATTATATTTTGTATGAGGCCTAAAATTTCGAGAAACCTTGCAACTTACATTCCAAGTTTTTCAAATTTCTCGTCAACCTGAGGGGCATTGAAACTACGAACAAACTCTCCATATTCTGTTATGTCACGCTTCAAACGCAAGCCTCCACTGCAAAAGTCAGAGAGAATTTCGGTAGATGAAGCAACTTTCAACAGATGTTCCTTACAAATAGGGGAATTCACCTAAATGTCAAACGAGATACCAAGCACCAACTTTTACGTTTTATGTTTCTCTAACCATTGATAGATGTTGGTTTTAATCCAGAGTGCTTTCTGGATTATGTATATTGTCTTCTTCGAGACATCTGCTTCCTTTCTTTCTTATTCTTTTCAGTACATTATGATGTGCCTAGAGTTATAAAAACTTATTCCAGGAGACCAAAATAAATAAGTAAGAAACTTAGTAACTGTCATGAGACAGTTACACATTTAATGGGTGGTTTTTCCTGTAGAAATAGGGGCACGGTAGTAAAAAAGAAGGATACTCAGAAAATAAAGGAATTTTGGGAGAGTTTCTAGTCTCCCGAATGTCTCGAAAGGTTGTGATCTTTATGATTATATAACTAAGTTCATTATTGTCTTAGGATGTGATTTATCATATTAGTAATGTACTCGTGATTGTTGTAATATCAGTGAATCTAGTGTGAAACACCAGTATTTGTTCCTTAATTTTGTATTTCATCAGTAAGGTCTATCAAATTTGTATTAGAGCAGTAACGTTCAGGGATGGTGAGTAGAATGGAGGGACGAGTTGAACAAGTGGAGACAAATTTGACAGGAGTAAGAGACTGGAAGGATGGTTTCAAGAAATTACAAAGACTATTGCTAGAATCGAAGAACAAGGGAGAACTATGATAGCAGAAGCATCTCCTTCTCAAACCAGATCTATCAGAAATCAAGAAGAGGGAAGCAATGTCAACTGGGTTGGAGAAAAAGTTGGGAAAAAGTTCCAGAAATTATAACTACCAGTTTTTGAAGGAGAGGATCCTTTGGGATGGATTTTCAAAGTTGAGGCAATATTTTACCATGAATAAAATTACTGAAGCGAAAAGATTACAAGCAGCAGGTGTATGTTTCGAAGGAAAAGCCTTAAATTGGTATTATTGGATGGAATCTCAAAAACAAATGTTAACCTAGGAGGACTTCAAAAGAGAGTCGTTGAACCGATTTCATCATTCTCAAAAAATCAATCAATATGTTGTCTTAATGGGGATGAAGCAGGTTAGCACAGTTGCCGTGTTTCGTGAAGAATTTGAGAAGGTCTCAGCATCTATGAAGGAAGCATCTGATGGAATGTTATCTGGAGTATTTTTAAATGGGCTGAAAGAGGAAATTTGAGCAAAAGTGATGTTGTTTCAGGCTCAAACCTTGAGGGAGATAACGGAGATTGCTCAAAAGGTGGATGATCAAAATTATGTTTTGCAGGAAGTACAAGGTTTTAAATTTGATCAGGCAGAGGAAGTGCTAGTAATAAACCAGTTAGGCTTAGACCCAATTATCACCGAGTTGCAAACATTCTTGAATCTCATGACTCAAGAGCCGGAGTAGCAAGTCGTAACACTGATTCATCAGTGCATACTACCACAAAGTCGACTAGCTTCAACGGGACTGCAGTAGCAAAGTCTTAAGGACAATTCAAAAGGTTGTATGATTCAGAATTTGCCTGAAAAAGAGAGTTAGGGTAATGTTTCAGATGTGATGAAAAATTTGGCCCTAATCATCGTTGTAAAAATAGGAAGCTTAACCTATTGATTATCTGAGAGGCACCCAACACTGATGAAGACGAAACAGAGGAATTCTTTGAGTCTACATGAGAAGATGTAGTTGAAGGGGAAATGAAAGGTACTATGATGGTGTTGATATGAATTCACTTGTGGGCCTTACAGGAGGTAGAATAATGAAACTTGTGGGGAAGATTCATGGACACGATGTGATAATTTTGGTCGATAGTGGAGCTACCCATAATTTTATATCATCCACCCTCGCTCATCATCTGCAATAACCTATTAAGAAGACCAAAGGATTTGAAGTAACAATTGGTAATGGTCAGCAGGTTTGTGGGAGTGAAGTATGCAAAAAGGTAAGGATAGATGTGCAAGGAGTCCAAATCAACCAACAATATTTTCGATTTGAATTGAGGGGAATTGATGTGGTATTAGGGATTGAATGGTTAGCCACATTGGGAAAGATGAGGGTGATTTGGAAACTTTTTACCATGAAATTCAAAGATGTTGGAAGATTGGTGTCGCTTCAAGGGGGTCGGTCCAGAGATGGTTCAAACAGTAGTGTCACTGAAACCCATGACTAATTTCTTAACGAAACGAAACCAAGGATTTGTGGTCGAGATGAATCAGGTAACAATAACAAAAGATGTAGCAGCAGTATTCATTAAGGAAGTGGTTAAATTGCATGGATTTCCTAAGTCTATTGTGTCTGATCGTGACTGTGTGTTCATAAGCCACTTTTGGAAGGAACTATTCAAGCTAGCAGGCATTACCTTAAGGTATAGCTCTTCTGATCATCCAGAAACTGATGGGCAAACAGAAGTTGTGAATAGGAGTTTAGAAACATATATCCATTGTATGGCAGGAGAAAATCCGAAAGAATGGTTCCACTGGTTATCTTGGGCTGAGTATTGGTTTAACACATTCTTTAATAGATCTGCAGGTATAACACCCTTTAAAGCATTTATAGAAGGGATCCATCATCAATTTTTCACATGAATGACACTACTTCAGCGGTTGAATAAGTAAATGAGCAGGTGCGTACTAGAAATCTGATCTTAACCGAACTCAAAGAACATTTGTTACAAGCACAACAAATAATGAAGAATCAAGCAGATCGACATCGTAGAGAACTGACTTTTAAGATTGGTGAAGTAGTATATCTCAAACTTCGGCCCTACAAACTACGTTCTTTGGCTAAGAAGATCAATGAAAAACTCAGTCCCCGTTTTTATGGTCCTCACAAGATTCTGGAGAAGATTGATCTGTAGCTTATCGGTTGGAGTTACTAGTTGGAACACGCATTCATTTAATGTTTCATGTTTCACAGTTGAGATAATGCTTGCTTCGAACTACTGCTGCTCAAAACCTACCTCCATTTCTTACCCAAAAATTGGAGCTTCAAGTTGAGCCTGAGGCAGTGAGATAGATCAGGAAGCTAATCAATGGAAAATTGGAAGTGCTAATCAAGTGGAAGAACCTATCAGACTTTGAGAATACTTGGGAGGAATATGCAATCATCGATCAATAATTTCCGGACTTTCACCTTGAGGACAAGGTGATTCTTATAGGGAAAGGTAATGAGGACAAGGTGATTCTTATAGGGAAAGGTAGTCATGAGACAGTTACACATTTAATGGGTGGTTTTTCCTTTAGAAATAGGGGAAGGGCAGTGAAAAAGAAGGATACTCAGAAAATAAAGGAAAGGAATTCTGGGAGAGATTCTAGTCTCTCGAATGTCCAGAAAGGTTGTGATCTTTATGATTATATAACTAAGTTCATTATTGTCTTAGGATGTGATTTATTATATTAGTAGCCTACTCGTGATTGTTGTAATATCAGTGAATCTAGTGTGAAATAGCAGTTCTTGATCCTTTATTTTGTATTTCAGCAGTAAGGTCTATCACATTACTGATCTGTTCATATTCTATAACATTGCCTTGCTTTATTATCTCCTCGGTCGAAGACTTTTACTTCTTGAAACTACAAGGACTTTATGCTTGTGCTATCCCTTCAGATGAAAAAATTGATGCCCAAATTATCAGAGTGCATATAACTCAAAGTACATTTGATTTTATGCTCTAGAGCTAAAATCAAGCCTTTTATGTTCTCCATATATATGCACTGCTCACATGAATCCATATTTCATGTAATCTAACACAAATAAGTCTTGTCATAACATTCTCACAAATATGCTAACATTTAACTAAAAATAACTTTAGTTTTATGATCTAGTGCAAAAACCAGCATTTTTATGTTTGTTTACACTTGCAATGCTCTCAGGAATCTATCTTTCCTGCAATTTGACCACAAAGAAAATGATTTTTCAGTTTTGGATGTGAAGGGCAGGCTTAGGCTTATTAAGGTCAAAGGCTTCATTTGTGAGGAAGTGAGAGGATGTGTGATCGATTTGTTTTTCCCTTCTAACTGATCTGATGTGTGTCACATTGCGTTATTCATAGAGGAAGAAGGCCAAGTCCTTGCTTGTTCGACAAAGTTAGGTCTTTTCTTGCTTATATGTCTACCATCATATACCACAATTATCTTAGAATTAGACATAAATGATGTGGCAATAGCTGCAATACCTGTACCTGTCAACCTTGATATATCTAGAAACTACTATAATTTCTTCTGCTGCTGTTGCTACTAAATCGAATGAACTAGAGAAAGGAATTACCTAGGATTAAAAGTGAACTTTTGCCAATGGTTAAGAAACCCCTTGTGCAACCGATTCCCCTATAAGAACATTTTTAAAATAGACAAACATAGTATCAATATAAGAAATTCTGGCAAAAAAAACTAAATACAGAATCAATAAGTTGCAGATAATTTAGACACCACTGAATAACCCGACACGACAGAAATACATAGCACTAAAATGGATGCAGAGACAAGTTTCAATTTCTTCCTACCATTTGCACAACAAATGTGTGTATGCACAAACTAACCATGTGTATATTCTTAGCAGATCAATATCATGGGTGGTTTTGTTAATTGTTGATTTTTGAGAGTTCCAGGCTAGGACATGTGTAAAGGTAAATTCAGTTGATTAGACAGTTTCGAACAAGCTACCGAACAATTTCCAAAAAAAGAACTCTGTGAAACTATAAAAATGACCGATTGGGTCAAGGATCAGTTATCGTGCGCCTGGAAAAAGCATTAACCTGGGAAATTACAAGAGGATAACTTTACCTAACAGATAAAAAAGAGAAGTGATAGATCTGATAGAATGCCTTTAAGAATACAAAGCGGTGGGTTTCGTTGTATCGATTGTAAATACTTTTGATAGCACTTTCTTGGTGCTATCTATAACACACTCAACCTTTCTTGGGAAAAAAGATACTTGAGAGAAGATTTCCGGCATCAAGGTTTTGGACTAAAAATAATAGTCACAGCAATAAGAACAGTAACATACCAGTTCAGTCAGGAAGGCTTGTTTGTTAAGCCCTTCCAGTCCAGTGAAAGCCGACTCAAGCACAAGGGAAAGGTATGCAACAACACTAGTTGTAGATATAATATTAGTATACCGGTAAAATGAAACTAAATGATTGCCAAAAAAGACGTAAATTCCAAAGATCTTAAAATATACTACGCCAGATATAAAGAGGGAAAGCAATCACAAGATCAACTGAAATTTCATACTTGGATATGTTCTTGATGTTTCAAGAATACATCTTTCTATAAAAAAGACTAACATATGTGCATCTTCTAATTAATATAGGGATTCACCATGCACAAGCACTTGTTGGCCGATGGTCAGGGATAATGCCATCATCAGGTGATCGATAATCTGTTGCCTTTTGTTCAGTTGACAGTAGCCTTTCTACCTGAAAGCAGTCAAAGGGGAACATGATGTCAAACAAAATGTTTGGTTTTAGAGGACAAATGCAAGAGTTGGAAAACATTAAGTGGCTGGTAAAAGTGACCAATGAGATACTTTGCCTAGGGAGGATAAGTGTCCCACATATAGCACTTATCAAGCCTATACAGAAGAATAAATATTCTAAATCACAAACCTCTGCTATGACAGTTTCAATGCACTGTTGAAGCCCCTTACAAGCAACACTCTCTGCACGTGACATAGCTGTTTCCATTTCTTCACTGGAAGCAGCATGAGCACCATCCACAGGAAGTAAACGCCGCAATATGGAGTTCACAAAATACTAATGAAAACCAGGAGTTAAGTGCAATTGAGTTAAAGCTACATCTACATAAATTTAAATTGACTCCACCGGAATCAAAACAACCCACTTGCTGCAAAATAGCCACACTGCTTCCACTACGTTGCACAGATGCCATGAAAGATTTGAAACTGCTTTCACCAGCAGCAGCTGCATTTTCTGCCTATATAAAACCAATCATACAACAAGACAGCTGGTCGCTTAATATTTAGATGTATACAAAGTACAAAACTCTAGATCAAAAGAAAAGACTAGAATAATTACGGCAGAAGCAGCTGCTGCAGTAACTCTTCGGCTAACACTAGTTCCCAGCAAGTGTTTTTCCCTCAAGGCAGCAACCTCAATAAGGCCTTCTCTGGCTCTTTCAAGACCTTCTATTATGTATTGACTGACCTGCAAAAGTCTAGAGTGAGAAAAACAATTGTACCATAACTACTGTTACGCCTCTTTCCAAATTAGTAGGGTCTGGTAAGATGGAACCTCAGTAACCACTCAGCTCTATTTGTCCTGTTTCATTACCCAATAATTTGTCCTAAAGGGGTTATCAAACGACTAGTGATCCTCTAAACCATGTACTTATTTGTGCATCAAAATATAATTTCTACCAGAACTAAAAGGATTCTTGTCAAACACCAGACCTGTTGTTAGTGAACCCAGGATAAGGAAAACAATGTAAGTGTTCCCCTAACAAATACCAGACCTGTTGTTAGTAAACCCAGGATGAGGACCCAATGTAAGTGTTCCACTAACAAACACCAGACCTGTTGTTAGTGAACCCAGGATGAGGACCCAATGTAAGTGTTCCACTAACAATTTTATTGATTTTGTGGACATGTTGAGGCTTGGAGTCTAAACATTGCATCCATATATAATTACAGATTTCATTAACATTCTGGAGAACTTACCTTTTCATTTGGTAAGTATCCTCTGAACGCATAGCACAGCCTTAACATTTCTCTATTCAAGTGAACCTATTTTAATTCTGTCGTGCAACTTCATCTAGATGAATTGACTGTATATAGTCATCTCACTCCTTTCTTCTTGTGTTGTCTAACTTAGAGTCTATATGATTTTTGGTTACTTCTACTTTTCCTAAGACCATTACTCTAGAGTGCTTCTCCATGGTTCAAACTTTTGGTTTGACTTCTCTTGTTTAGGGCTTTCGGCGATTAAAACAATAATTTCTGCAAATAACATACTACATTGAATCCCATTTTGTATATTATTGATACACTAATTCATGACTAGGGTAAAAAAGTAATGTGCAACCAAAGATTTTGGGAGATTTGCTCGTCTCCTCCAACTCGTATAACACCTGTCAAAGCTCTTTTATCCCACAATAAAGCAAAATGATATTACCAGAGTTTAATGTAATTTAGCTTTCATCATCGGAGATGTTTCTATACAAATGCTAGATATTTGCACAGGCAAAAGCAAACAGTGAAAATAGAACTCCTTATTCGGCATTAGAGATATTGCTTACATGAATTCTAAACATGCAGAAGACTACAGATATATATATATAGAGGCACACACACAAACACATATTTTAGCTATATGTCACATAAGATATATATTGTACCTTCTATAAATTTCCTACTTGATTAATGCATGCTCCCAGCGACATGATGAAAGAACTAAAAGACGGCAACAATTGAAACAAACTATAAATGTAAAAGGAGGTGATGAATTTACTTGGTCCAGAAGGCATGTGAAAATAGGTTTAATGCTAGCAGCAAGTGCAGCAGGCTGTATATAAAAGGTATAATCAATTAGCTAATCCTGTAGGTTTTTATCTACTAAAGTATAACAGTCAACAAATAGATCATCAAGTTAGGAGAATAGCCTAAAGACGTGTACCAGCGGCAGAAGACACTAAAAAAAGATAACTACAACATACTTGATTACTACAGGCCACATTGTAACTTTACTAGGCAAATCTGGTATACATTATTGAACTAATATTAAATCTAGTGGCAGTGCCTTCAGTTTAAAACAAACAGTAATAAGTTGTCAAGGAGAAAAGATAAGGATCAGATGTAGGCATGGAGAAGAATTCCATGATGTATATTTTTGACCGTTTGGCTAGAAAGAGATCACATGTGTTTCAAGAGAAATCAGATTCCTGTTTTGCCAAAAGTTGGAAGTCTTTTTACAAATAAAAGTTTTTTCTGTAGGATTACAGGTTGATGTGAAGGAATGGTTGTAAATGACATTTATACAGTACTGGATTTTGTCGATTGCCTACATTCTTAAGTGACAAAACTAGCTGTTTTGCATAAAATCAGAACAGTCTTGTTGCTGAGTTCTTCTATATAAAATTTATATTACTTACTAAAGAAAGTTTGGGGAAGATTCTCACTCCCTCTGTATGTATGTCAACTATAGCTCTTCAACTATTCAACTAACCTATCTATGAAATAAATAATTTACTACTGTGCCAAGGGGAATCTCCGCATACATGATATCCAAAGTAGAGGAACTTACGCAATCACTACCAACAGTCATATGGATAAACATCTTTTCAATCTAAATTCTAATCTGACTAGCCTAAAGCATCTTTTTAATAGAATAGGTCAAAAATTCTACTGGACTTGAAAACGAACATGATGTGAATGAATCTACTCCGGCACAAGCCTTGATACAATAACTAGTTCCTTTTGATTTTCCAACCAAAGGAAAAAAACTGAGAGATGATGAAGGTACAGCTTCAGCAACATCTTGAAACATGTCATATATACCTGTAAGTAAAACAAACTGCATCTGGATATTGCTTCTTCGTTCCAACGAACAAACTCTGTTACCACAGTGACAGAAATTTCCGGGTTAGAAAGTACTATTGAAGCACCTTTTGAGCGTCCAATTGTCCCAGACGACTCAGAGCTGGATAGCTGACTTTCACTACGCAGTTCATCCATCTGCAAATTAAAACAAGAGGTCTGTTCAAAATTGTTCAAGAGAAGGCCACCAGAATGATATGTTACAGGTGGAACACTTTCATAAACATCTATAAGTCCAGAAAGTTGTTGGGCATCTATTGTTACAATAACATTGTGGACCTTCAATATTGTTTAATGCTGTCCAGAAGCAGGTAGCCTTGTCAGCTAGTATACCAAATTTCATGCAAGCTAAGTTTGATTTGGTAAGAGCCTATGTGGAGCAAAGATTTTGCAATTTACATTGAACCTACTAGGTGCTTTTGAACAGAAATATTTCAAGGTTCCTTAGAACCAGAAAATTGACAACCAATAATTTATTTACATCATTTAGGAGTTCTGATTGTTTTCATTGTGGAAATAGCTTCTTCCAAAACTTCCTTGCTTTACCTAAGCAATAGAGAGAAAGGAGTGCCTTAAACAGAAACTAGAATGATGAGACTGTTCAGAAGGACAAAATGGTCACAAACATTAGCTTTGTAAAGTTGTTTAAAAAACGCTTGCTCACACTCTATGTATATATCTTTGTGTGGTAGAAACAATGATTCAGTCAAACCTGAACCAGAAGAAAATGGAGATCACAAATATAATTGACATAAACAAAGCTAATTCAACAAATTATAAATGGAAATAACCTATGGTCAAGACCATCTAGATTGACCTCGTGGTAAAAACAAAAGTGAATATCTTCAAGAAACTGATTCTAGTACCCAAATGAACCATAGTAGTAAACCACAGTAAGTAACCTAACAGGACTAGAACGTTTTCTATAATATTTGGAACTGAAGTTAGATGTAGAATCAATCTTAGCAAATTACAAGAAACATAACACTTCAAGATTTGATATAGACTCGCATGTATTTGCTGTTTCTCTTAAACAGGTAAGGGAGGAAAACGAGTCTACAATACTAATTGATCATTAATATCGGAAGAAGTACATGCTTCAATGATGGAAAAGAACAAAACTTGGGTGTCAAGACTTCTCTTTCATTAAGAACCTAGCCATCTAGCAATACCTAATACTCAAATTTCTTCAAGAATCTGTATTTCCCTCCCACTTTTGTTGAACACCCTGTCCTCCTTTATCTCTTTTTTTTAATTTCCTCTCTCCGTGAAGTGCATAATATGCCCATAATAGACAACTCTTTATTTCTTCAGAACCTTGTCATTAACTGTCCTAGTTGACAGAGAAATCAGAATGAAGACTCATGAGGCTTATATCATGCATTTACATGTCTCTGTAATGTAAATCCTTAAAATACCAGCATGTTCGCCAAATTAAGCAGTCATATGCAGATCTTGGCACATTCCACCTCTGTTTTATAGCACATTTATTACATTTCAAACAGCTATATTAAGGTAATAATGAGATGGCACAAAGGTTCATTTCATTTCTACCTTCAACATCCAAGTCATCACATCCGACACTTTACAACTCCTTATCAAACTCTTGTGTCTTCTCATATGCGACAGCTAGAAATATGAGATACTGAACATTCAAAGGCAACAAAAGAGTTAGCCAAAGGCCATATTTTCCTCTTCTGATTGAAATGAACAATCTCTGCAACATCACTTACTAATACAAGTCCGCCTTCTGCCATGGGAGGTTGGTTAACAAGAGATGGTTTCAGTAGGAGCTTCTCTAGAAGTTTTGGAACACGATCCGCCAAGACACGCTGCTCATAACCTCAATCAATTAGTTACCAGTTCCATAATTGCATTTTCTGTGGAAACACTCACTCAGTAAGCACTTTACTGGAATGGAAAATATCAGGCAGAAAAATTGGGGGAAACTCAAGGCGACAGAAATTGTTTTTGTCTAAATTAACTGGTGCACGTCCACAGATATGTTATTCTTTATATGAATATATTGTTAAAGCTTTGCGACGACAAGCCTGAACTAGCTTTCTTATGCAACTGCAGCACCATCATACAAAAACAAGATAGACAATAACAACCTCAAGAACACCATGAGTAGTTATCAACCATACCTGAACTAATATCGACATTACATCTTTAGGGGAAGGGAAAACTGCTGCTATAGTGGCTGCTTCTTTTCGCACCGTGTCTGGAAGAAACATAATGTGTTAAAATTCAAAAGGCATGCATTTAGAAGACAAATTTTGTTTTGTAAATTCAACCAAAATAACATGCAATTTCTTTAAACATTGAAGAAAGGCCATGAGCAACATTGCTAGGGCTGGGTTGGGCACCCTCATCACCATGGACCAATTTAGCATCTGCATTCATCACCGCAAGATCAAACATGGGACGTAATCCCACGTAGTGTTGCATGGCACTGGTACCCCTGTTAAACTGCTTGGAGAACGAATATGTCAAATTATGAAATTATCTTTTCAATAGAAAACACCAAGAATCAGGTTAAAATTCTAGAGAAAAGATAAAAACCTTTCACGTTATCCCCTGTTTACAGGAAGTTTAATAGAGATTTAACATGAAGTACTTATGACAGGTCTACTGAAACAGCTTAATTTACCTGTGATAAAATTTTACCATATTCACCCATTGTAGACAAATCAGGCTTCTGTGTAGCCGTATCAAATCGAGCTAATAATCTGTTTTCCAAGGCTAGCAGCTCACCAAATAAGAAGACTACTTAGAATGTCCTTTAAAATGAAAAAATGAATACGACATCACAGGAAAGACATAAAATAAATGTCAACCAAGAGCACATTAGCTAGCTAAAACCTTCAGAAGAAAACAAAAGCTAGGTGTCCAAACAGCGAATGTAAAAATTGAGGACTATGTTTAGTACGTCTTTAGATCTTAAAATGCAGTACCATGTGCCCATATCAAAAAATCCATTTGAGACTACTGAGAAATAACACAAGTAATGTTTACTATGATCAATTTTTACAAGTTAAAACAGAACTAGCTACTTTTCCCCGAGAAACTTTATGAAAATTAAAACGAGAAACCTGAGAATGAACTAAAAGTATTTGCAATTCTATGCCCTTTTAAGGTATAGTCTTCTAATATGATATGCCGTATTTACATCATTGTGCAAAATTTTAGGAGTCAGAGCAATATGGTCATTGAAGGAGCTAGATCATAGCATTTTAGCATGCATTATTGCTCTTACATAAACAACAGATGTTTAATTGGCCTCTTTCCTTGTTCTAATTATTCTTATGGATTCAGATGCACCAAATGAACATCCGTTTATCCCTTTATTAAGCTGTCCATACATCTTCCTAGACGAAAAAACAGTAAAGAGACATGAAAAAGAGTAAGAGATCGATGTTACAAGTTTCAAAGATACTGTGCCTGTACATTGGTCTGAGACGTGCTTCACGCTGGACTACACACAGCATAAGGACCTCATGGCTCATAATTGAAAATCCTGTTGGTTTAAGTCTTGGGAACTTCTATTGATGTCAAACATGTTTTTCATACCAGACCAGAATATCTTTGATGTCAAATAAAGATTAAAATTGAAAAGATTCCTCCCCCGTCCCAATTATATGACACTATTTCCTTTTTAGTTTAATCCCAAAAGGGACACCTTCTATATTTAGTAACAATTTGACTTGAAACGTATACCCTTAATGAGATGAGTCACACAAATATCTATGGCTTATTCTAGACAACACATATCAAAAGTCTTCGTTTCATTCTTAAGCTCCAGGTCCTATCAAACACCTTCCCATAAATTGGGACGGGGGGCTAATTAGATGAAAAATTATTGTTTAGTGGTTCCATCTTCAAGATAGATCTCATGGGTAATAAAAAAGCAAGTCTTATTGCTTGGTGCCTGAAAGAAGAACTACCTAAGCAAGCAAAGCACTCAACCTGTTTTGCACCTAGAAATTTCTTAAGAAGTTTGTTGTAGAGTTGCCAGAAGGTTCTTAATGCTTCAGATCTTTCTACCAACAAATAACCTACTTCTGCTCTACTTTTTTTATCAACACAAGTTCAATCATATATTATGCTCCTCTAAAACTTCAGATTCTCCATTTCTCGGGGTGGTAGTTTGTGAAAAACTAGCTAGTCAAGAAGAACAGAAGTTTCAAACACAGCTTTAGAATAAATCCATGAGGATCAGTAAAACATCAGTAGTTAAAGAAATAAGTAGTTCGTTGTTGTACCATTGCAGTACTCCTGGAGGGTTGTGATAGCAACTTCCAATCCTATATGTGAAGTTGCATTTCCAACAGCAGAGGAGACAGTTGTTTTTTGTCTTCCAATATCTTCATCAGCAAATGATCCTGCAAATTACTTAAATGTGATTATATCTGGGGAAAAATCATATTGTTACACAATTGAGGATGAAAACAGATTCTCTAAGGTGAAAGATATACAATTAATCACTCAAAGGCTTCTTTTTGAATGACAAAAAAAGAAAATGTAAATGCAGCAACAAAAATTCTCTGTTGCTCCAATCCTCTAGACCAAGTACAGGAACCAGGATTAGATCATTGTTTTTAATGGTATAAACAGGTGAAGCTAAATTAGTGGACGATTAAATGTCTTTGAATATCCTCGTCCATCGAAGGACTTGGTGAGAAGTTAATATTTTAGTGTACTTATTGACAATTAGAACCAAAACCTTATGCAGTATCACCAATGGGAGATCAGACAGTTAATAAGAGAATAACTCAATAACCTGAAGCAACACAGTGGTCAAGTTTCTCCGTCCGGTGTAACTCTCAGGAAATCCCACCACCCGTCCAGAAAAAGTAAAAAGACAGAAATGACCCGACCTTGTATCAAGTATTCCCATTTTTATGATTCTCCACAGGAAACTAGTAAAACATTTCAAAGTTATCAGAAGAAAAAAAATGAACCTAAAATTTTAAGTTCTCTTAATTATTTTTGGTGATGACATGATAGTAGTTAGATGTTACTGAAGAATTTGAGAAGAACAGGCTTATTTTGTATGTCGGTATGCCTTTACATCCCATGGGTAGGTTTATTAATTCAATAAATCCTATAACTAATTCAGGGACGTCAATCAAAGGAAATATTATATTCCTATAACTACTATTGGAAAAATAGTCGCCTAAAATCATGCTAACTGATTAACAGCATCAACACCTCGAAAGAAGCCAGAGGTACTGCTTAATCAGCTACTCTGAGGCTAGGTGAAACTGAAAAGCGTTAACCAACAAGAGAAAATACGAGAAGGAGAGAAAGAGAGAAATTCAGAAGCGGTAAAACGAAAATGATATGCCTTAAATCCGTAGGTAATAAATAGTATAGTTAAATAACGGAAAAATATGATAATGGAGTAAACGCTTAAAATGATTGTGTCATGACAGCATATCCTAATTTACCAACTTGAAATGGATAAGTTGTCTGAGAGTCGGAAACACAGAGCTTTCTCATGTTATAAATAGCTAAATGAGGAACAATATTAATAATAGATAATTTTTTGGATGAAGGCATCTGATTCTTGGTGCAAGTGTAAAACGAAAATATTACACCGTTAATAATAACAATGGACAAAATATCCCCCTTATTTTTTGTTGGCAAAGAAAGATCAGACGGAAACTGGAAAGCAGAAGTAAAGGAAAAAAGTCAAGAGTGATAAGCAGGGTTATTACCTTTTGACCTGGTTGCAAGTTATGTAGTTTGACCTTAGAATAGTCAGCTCAACCAAAAATAATAAAACAAAAATTGGCAAAGAATTTTCACATTTACAGTTCTGAGAATATCCAAGGAATGGTAATGAGCATTACTTAATTTCTGGGCAATAGAAGCAGCTTCAGCGACACGGTTATCATCAATGAATAAAGGAGAAAGTTGTGTCAGGTCTCCTGCACCTCTATCGAACTCCATCAAGTATTGTTTGAGGGAAGTCAATTTATTCCATCAATTTTTTATAAAGAACACAGACGCAAAAAAAAAAAGATCCATGAGTGAAATGACTTTTAGATGGTTACAAGTTTACCTTTATGAGCTCTATCGTCTGACTAGCAGATTCTCTCCGAGTATCTGCACTCTGACAGGAAACAAAGGTTATTAATGTACAAACTCAGTCTAAAATAACTTGAAAACAAATTTATCTGGAGAAATTGAATTTTTTAGAAGAAATGTCTTTCTATTGTCTGCTCATTCTTTTAATGGACGAAGCACACTTAAGTCTGGAGTACCAAAATTCAATTGAAGATCATGAACCAAATGTTACTTTCTTACTTATGTTACAACAGAAACAATCAGATAAAAGTAAACTAATTTCTTGTAATTACACTAGCAAAGACCTAAACATTCTAAGTAATTAAGAAGAGATAGCATTTACCTGCAAGTGATCTCCTATTTTGGCAGCAGTATGACCGACACTTGATATACGTGAATCCAGACGTGCAAAGCTACCAAAAAAACCATCTACACCTTTTTCCAGCTGCACATTTTCTAATACTCATAAAAGCTATGCTCAAGGCTTTCAGAAGATTAATGTGAATAAAGAAGCTCCATTTAACACCAAAGATACTAAAGACGATTACAAGTATAACATAAGCAAAAGATGGCAAATGAAAAACCAAATGTCTATCCTGCTTTACTGAGACAAATGTATTAAACATATCAAGTGCATTTTCACATCATAGGATGTTATTTAAACCAGGTCATCATTTCATTCTTCGATTATTCAATATTCAATTCTAGTTCCATGACCCCATGATCATCATCTCAAAATAAAAAGAAAGTTTCGCATTAAACTAAATCATACAAAAACTACTGACTGACCTCAGCAAGTGTCTTACGGTGCTTCAAGTCTTGAACAGAAACTTCTTTTGTGAGATTGCTTAATTTTGCATCAACCTTAATAGCAAATCAGAGACATAGGGGTTTTAGTTAAAAACTCTCGAGAATGAACAGTAGATATGACATAACGATATAACTGTCTTTTTTGTTCCACCAATTGTGAACTAGAATTCTTAAACAGAGATAACAAGGCATCAACTTCAGGAAACAATGGGCTTGAAAGTAACTTTCCTGCATTTGACATTGATGGTGCCCTCATATGCCCATTCGATATTCCATCAATGTTGCCATGACCTTCTAATAAATCTACTTCTTTTTCGAGACACGAAGGCAATACCTCAGTTATCAAATTACCAAACGTATCATCAAATGAAAAATCGCCCTGCATTAGATACACACATTCAACATGGCTATTTTAACAAATTACTACTATAACTATGTTGCATTGTAAATAATGATCATCACCTTGAAATCATCTTCATCAAGAGCAAGTGGAGTACGGTTGGACTGTGCTCCGTCTCTATTATCTTTCATGACTAGTACAAATATGGATTAAGAAAAATGTCAAAACCCCATTTCCAATTTTAATAATAACTAACCTATAATTAGCCTATAAATACATATACACTACTATGTAAAAATCATTAAAATAACTTCATTTTTTATTCTTACCTTACTGAGTGTAATGTAATTCTTTTTCTTCAATAACAACAATTGCTGCAGAGTAAAACAATGTGTAGAAATTTATTGAATCTACAAAAAAGTTACGAGTCTTGTGGTATTTCTAATACTATTTCAAAAAATCATTGAAAACCTCCCAGGTGTTTATATAAATTTAAGGTGTTTTGCTTATCAAGGAGCAAGTTTGGATGTCTCCAAATATGGGGCAAATCTTTAATTATATTTTAATAAAATAACATAATCTATATTTATATTTTTTTGGGAGACATCCATATTTATATTACTTTAAAAGGGAAGGCATGAAATTCCTTTAAAATGTTTATTAAACTTTTTGTCCTTTGATAAAATATATGGTAAGAGATTCGGGAGTATATATATAGTAAGAAAATATATGGCAAGTGATACTAGGAGAACTAATATTAAAGAAATTTTAAAATATATGGCAAGAGAAAAAGAATATAATCCGATAAAATAGACGATAGGGAAGTAATAATATATTCTTTTGTATTTTATCATTTTTATTTTTCAATTGATCTGAAAAGATATTATTGTTCATTAGAATTTTTTATTTGACACTATTATTTAAGAAAGTCAAGTTGGATGAAGAGTTAAAATGTCAAAACCCCATTTTCAATTTTAACAATAATTAACCTATAATTTGCCTATTAATACATATACACTACTACTATGTAAATTAAAATACCTTAGTGTAATGTAATTCTTCTTCTTCAACAATAATTATTACAGAGTGAACGAATGTGTAAAGATAGATTAATTGAATCTACAAAAGGTTACTAGTTTTGTGGTATTTCTAATACTATTTCAAATATTCTTATCAAGGAGAAAGTTTGGATGTCTCCAAATATGGGGCAAATCTTTAATTATATATTAATGAGAAAATAGACAAATACGTCCTTAATTTATTATCGAATTCTCGACTACATACTTATACTTTGTGGGAGTTCTATTATCTCCATGAGTTTTTTAAAAATAAAATATATTCCACTTGAAACTAGACAACCACATTTTTAATATGTAGTCAGGGGCAACTCAACGTAATTGGGGACCTATAGCGAAATTTTAATTCCCGGCCTAATATATAAATACACTTCATATACGTGTTTATTCAAAAAATATTTTTTACACTATTCAGATGCAAATTATTAGTACTTAATATTGCTTTCTCAGTTATTACTTTTAGGTAAGATTTTATCAACTCAACATTGAAAAAAATCCTTTAAGTGAGGCAATTAGTATATGTATTGTTAACATAATGCTATAAGTAATAAGCTGATAGATATTATATAAAGATAAGAGTAAGAACCATAGAATTTGACTCAAGAAGTTGATGACTTGGTATACCTCATTTTAATATGCTTATATTCTAGTAATACTTGAAACTAAAATTTAAAAAGAAATAAAAAAGAATTTGTAATTCACTTTTTCCAACACTGTTCACTATTAATTTTTATTTTTAACAAAGTACAAAAGATGTTAAAGTGGATAAAATATTTATTTTTTTAAAAAAAATTACTTTTTATCATAAATATTTAATTTTTGTATAAAAAAATTAACATTTTTTTATTAATTACAAAAACATGTATACTTTTTTTCCCTCCTCCTCCTTATTTTTCTTTTCTTTTTTTGTTTTCAATTCCTTTCTAATTTTTAATCACTCACACATGAAAAAAATCAAAGTTATTTTTATTATCTTTTTTTCATCATTTCACAGCATCCTTCAGGCACCTTGATAAGCTTGACAAAATATTTTAAGAAAGACCTAACAAAATAAATGTTTACTAACGGTATATTACTATTTAAATAGTTTAAGAAAAACCTAACAAAATAAATATTTACTAACGGTAATGTCAATGCCTAACAATTATGTTATTTAAGCCTTTTAACCAAAAAAAAAAATTAGTAAGCCCACATAATAATAATTTTCAATAAAAACCAAGTAACGGAATTACCCATGTAATGCTAATTAGTAGACATACTTTTGGCTTTTTGATTTCTCTAGATTTAATGTGCATTGCCATGTCAAAATTAGAATATTAAAAGGAGAAAAGGCATAAAGTCACCATTAAAGTTTGTTTCGGAATATCTCTTAACTTTGCGGTTGTCCTATTACCCCACTGAACTGATATTCTTATACCATTTTTCGATCAGCCCCAACTTTTAAAAAGCAAATGAGTTCACACCAATCATTACATGACACGTGTTAATTTAATTTAAAATATAATTTTTTTCATTTTAAATTTTTCCTTTATCTTTTCCTTTCTGTATTTCTCTCTCTCTTATTTTTGAATTTTAATATATTTTAAATTTCATTTCATCTCCACTTCCCACTTTCAAGTGATTTACCCCTTCATTTTCTTTTTTTTTCTTCACCTCCCATCCCCCATGTCAAATTGAAACTTATTTCCACTCTTTTTCTTTTTTTTTCTTCTTCTTCTCCGGTAAAATTATTTATAAAATTCATACTATTATTTAGAATTTATTTAATTATTGATAACAAAATTAATTGTTTTTATAAAAAAAAAATTGAAGGTATCATCAACTACTCATTTTCATATAAATTCAAAATTAGCAATAATTATTTTAAAAGAATTGATTAATTTTTCAAAAACTGAAAGAACTTAATTGAAATCGAAAAAAAAAACTCTATGATACTTCCTGATCATCTTAAAATCTAATGAGATTATCCAAACGTAAGAAAATATTTAGACACAATTCAAAAATTTAAGAGGGTAAAACGAATAGTAATAAAAAAAAGAGGAGGTGAAGTTGTGATAAAAATGGTGACATTGAAAGTAAGTAGATTCAATGATTGGAGATGACAATGAAATTTTGAAAAGAAAGAAGAAAGAAAAGAGAAAAAATAAAAAGGAAAAAAAGTTAAAATAATAAGAAAAATAAGAAAATATATGTGACGACCCTCTTAGTTATTTTAAGAATTTTAACCATTATTTTTATATTAACATTTTTAGAAGATTTTATAAATGACTTATAACTTATAAGAGTTAGTGACATGATTTTCAACTTTAAGAGAGGATTATTTTGAACTTATAAGAGTAAGTGACATGATTTTCAACTTTAATAAAGGATTATTTTGTTGCTAATAATAAAAAAAAAGGAAGAAAAAAAATTAGAAAATTAAATTAAATAAATAAGTAAAATAATAATGATAATAATATTTTTTTTTTAAAAGAAAGGCAAAGTGCCCAGAATGTTACAAGTGTTAGGCGGCTAGATTAATAAAAATAAGAACAAACAGAAACCAAAAAAATATGCAGAAGAAGAAAAGAAAAGGAAGGGAGAAAAAGAAAAAGAAAAAGGAGGAGAAAAATTGATACGTTCATCGCGTCAAGATAATTATTCTTATCCTTTATACATGTTTCTTTAAGTAATCATGAGTAGATTTTAGGTTAAACCATGTATAATTTATGTTAATATATGAACTTGTGATTATTCATTTATGTCATTATCTACTAAATTATTATTATTATTACGTATTTGGTATGGAAAGAATTGAATTTGAGATTTGGTGTCAACTTACTAGATTAAGGACAAGTTGTTGCTTCAATCGATAATGGTTATGGGGATTAGTTGTAAGTGTTGTAGGACTGAATTGATAAGAATGGAAATAAGAATATATCATACAAATACATATTTTAATATGTTGGCAGATAGGAAATTAAAAACGGTATTGTAAGGATTATACAATTATTGTTTAACTACTGTCACGACCCAAAACCGGGCCGCGACTAGCACCCACACTTACCCTCCTATGTGAGCGAACCTACCAATCTAAACCTTAACATTTCAATATAATATCAACAGTAAGTAATGCGGAAGACTTAAACTCATTAATAAAACCCAATTCAATAACTTCTAAAATTCAACATCTATTATTTCCCAAAAGTGTTGCTTTAGGTCATGGTACATCTTGGTTGCACCCGGATGTATAGAATACCTTGAACTATGAGCCTCTGTCAGAATAGTGTTGATCAAATCATCGACACGGGGTACACATACCCTTCCATTAATCCTCAAAACACCTTCCTCATCGATTGTTGCTTCTTTAGCCTCTCCTTGCAACACTTTTTCTCGGATCCGGATCAATTTCTCGTCATTAAACCGCTTTCCCCTAATCTTGTCAAGGAAAGAAGATCTTGCCTCCACATAAGCCAACAACCTCCCTTCTCATTTACTTGTAATCTCATCAAGTCGTTAGCTAGAGTCTGAACCTCTCTAGCCAATGGACGTCTAGAAACTTGCAAGTGAGCTAGACTTCCCATGCTCCCTGCCTTTCTACTTAAGGCGTCTGCCACAACATTCGCTTTTCCCGCATGATACAAGATAGTGATATCGTAGTCCTTTAGTAGCTCCATCCATCTCCTCTGTCTCAAGTTCAAATCTTTCTGAGTAAAGACATACTGAAGGCTACGATGATCCGTATAGACCTCATATTTAACCCCATACAAATAGTGTCTCCATTGCTTCAATGCAAACACTACCGCAGCCAATTCCAAATCATGGGTCAGATAGTTACGTTCATGCACTTTTCATTGTCTTGAAGCATAAGCAATCACATTCTTCTCTTGCATTAGCACTGCACCCAAACCCAAATAGGATGCATCACAATAAACAATGAAGTTCTTACCTTCCACGGGCAAGGTGAGAATGGGTGCGGTAGTCAACAAAGTCTTGAGCTTCTGAAAGCTTTCTTCACACTCGTCCGACCATACAAATGGAACATTCTGCTTAGTCAAGTTCGTCAATTGGGAAGCAATGGAAGAGAATCCCTTGATAAATCGACGGTAATAGCTAGCTAAACCAACAAAGTCCTTATTTCTGACACATTAGTGGGTCTTACCCAATTCTTCACTGTCTCAATCTTAGAAGGAAACTACATGCCCCAAGAAGGACACTGCATCAAGCCAAAACTCACACATAGAGAACTTGGGTAAAGCTTTTTCTCCCGCAACATTTCCAATACCATTCTCAAATGCTCCTCATGTTCCTTCTTACTTTTAGAGTATATAAGTATATCATCAATAAATACGATCACAAAGAGATCCAAATATGGCTTAAAAATCCCGTTCATCAAACTCATGAACGCAGCAGGGGCATTCGTAAGACCAAAAGACATCACTACAAATTCGTAATGCCCATACATGGTTCTAAAAGCAGTCTTTGGCACATCCGTTGCCCGTATTTTCAATTGATGATAACCGGATCTCAAGTCAATCTTAGAGAAGACACAAGCACCTTGTAACTGATCGAACAAGTCATCAATGCGAGGAAGAGGATACTTGTTCTTAATAGTTACCTTGTTCAACTGCCGGTAGTCTATGCACATCCAAAAACTTCCATCCTTCTTCTTCACAAACAAAACCGGAGCACCCCAAGGAGATGCACTTGGTCTAATGAAGCCTTTGCTCAACAATTCTTGAAGTTGGGCCTTTAACTCTCTTAACTCCGCGGGAGCCATTCTATAAGGGGGTATAGAAATGGGGCGAGTGTCCGGTTCAAGATCGATGCAGAAGTCAATATCCCTATATGGTGGCATACCAGGAAGATCTGCAGGGAACACATCCAAAAACTCACGGACTACCGAAACCGACTCAATCGAGGGTACTTGAGTAGTGTCATCCTTGAGGTGTGCCAGCTAAACAACCTTTACTAACCATTCTCTTAGCACGAAGAAAGGAGATGATACGGACCCGATTGGAAGTGTAGTCACCCTCCCACACTAACGGATCTGTCCCAGGTTTGGCTAACGTCACAGTCTTAGCATTACAATCCAAGATCGCAAAATTCGGAGAAAGCCAAGTTATACCCAGAATTACATCAAAGTCAACCATTTTTAAGATAACCAAGTCTACATAAGTGTTACTCCCCAAAAAAGTTACCAAACAAGACCTATATACTTTTTCAACTATCACAGACTCACCCACCGGAGTAGAAACACGAATAGGCATGTCAAGTAATTCACAAGGTAAATTAAGACCAGTAGCAAATGAAGAAGATACATAAGAAAACGTGGATCCAGGATCAAACAATACAGAAGCCATGCAATCACAAACCGAAAGGTTACCTGTGATGACAGCATCAGATGTCTCCGCCTCAGATCGCCCAGGTAAAGCGTAACAATGGGACCCATTACTTGTCTGTCCGTTGCCCCTACCATGTTGTGTTGTAGTGGCTCCAGTTTGCCCATCACCCCGGCCGTTTTGGTGACCACCATTACCTCGACCACCACGTCCTCCAGAATGACGGCCTCTTCCATGACCACCTCTACCTCTAACATTTGGATATCTGTAACTCTGTTTTGGACAGTACCTCTTAATGTGTGCAGTCTCTCCACATCCATAACACTCTCTGGATTCAAGCATGGGTCTCTCAGAGAAGTGTTGACCGGTCTGAGGTGGACCCCCAACTACAGTCTGTAGTGAAGACTGAATTGGTCGGACTGAGTAACCTCCTGAACCCTGTCCTCTAGAGTAAGAACCATTAAACTCACCTCCTTTTCGAAACTTTTTTGATGTAGTTGCCATGGTGAAGTCATCTGGCTTCACTCCCTCTACCTCTATCACGAAGTCTACCACTTCTTGAAAAGATTTCGCTGTAGCCGCTACCTGTAAGGCTGAAATCCGCAACTCTGATATCAACCCCTTCACAAAACGGCGAATCCGCTCTTGTGGAGTGAAACATAGTTGGGTGGCATACCGGGATAATGCACGGAACTTAGACTCATATGCAGTAACCGATATCCTACCTTGCTCTAGGCTCAAAAATTCATCTCTTTTCCTATCCCTCAAAGTCCGGGGAATATACTTCTCCATAGAGAATGATGCCCAAGGCATAGGTGGCGCCTCTGTTGGTTGACACTCAACATGTGACCGCCACCACATTTTGGCGTTCCCTTGAAACTGATAAGTCACAAACTCAACACCAAACCGTTCTACTATACCCATCTTGTGTAGTAGCTCATGACAATCAACCAGAAAATCGTAGGCATCCTCAGATTCAGCACCCTTGAAGACTGGAGGTTTCAATTTTAAGAACTTACTGAAAAGTTCATGCTGATCATTTGTCATTATGGGCCCCGTAGTCAGACGAGGAAACGTGCCTATCTCCAATGAGGCATCCATGTGGGGAGCGATAGTAGCCGCATGTTGTACCTCTGTAACTGGAGGTGTTGGTGCAGAAAACACAGGAGGTTCCTGACCCTGATCAGATAACCCGCTAAGATAAGCAAGAACCTGATTGATCATCTCTGGTAGGTTGGGGTGGCAATTCCTCATTTTGCACTTGTTCAGTTTCCCATCCTCCCCTTCTCTTACTACTTCTTCAGTCGGTGGAGGAGTCACCGCCCTGGTATCAGAGCATTAGGTTCGTTGGTCTCATCACACAAGAACGAGTCTAGTAGAGTCTTAAGGAACGGTAGGGGGACGCCTTTACTTTTCTTTGAGAGGCTCATAAAATCAACTAATATGCTTAGCATGCAGCATTTACAGTTACCATAACCCTTGGTTACAACACCAAGCACATCAATGAGGACTCACGCCTCCTCATCATACTTATTTGGGAATTAGGTTCATTAGATTGAATATATTAACATCTTTCAAGATTCATTATCTTTATTCCCCTCGTGTCGGTACGTGACACTCTGCTCCTCAATATACTATCCTGGTGTCGGAACATGACACTCCGATCCTCATTCTATCCTGGTGTCGGAACGTGACACCCGATCAATATTCTATCCTGGTACCGGAACGTGGCACCCGATCCATATACTATCCTGGTGTCGAAACGTGACACTCCGATCCTCATATACTATCCTGGTATCGGAACGTGGCACCCGATCCATATACTATCCTGGTGTCGGAACGTGACACTCAGATCCTCATATACTATCCTGGTACCAGAACGTGGCACCCGATCCATATACTATCCTGGTGTCGGAACGTAACACTCCGATCCTCATATACTATCCTTGTACCGGAACGTGGCACCCGATCCCCTAATCTCACTACATTCGTTCATCAAGCCTTCTTTTATACCAAGGCATCATCATTAACAAAGTAGATTAGGGTTTCTTTTCAAGATTTAGGATTCAATAGCTTCATCATGCTTATTATATCACAATTACATAATCACATTCATCCAAGCATACAATTAAGCATATAGAAGGGTTTACAATACTACCAATACATATCATTCGCTATTAAGATTTTACTACGAATAGCATAAAAATAACCATAACCTACCTCAACCGAAGATTAGTGATCAAGCAAGCGAATTCCCAAAGCTTTGTGTTTTCCTCTTCGTTTCTCCTCTCTCGATCAATCCTCTCTCTCTCTTTGTTCTTTCTATTTTCTTTATTCAAACACTCTTTCTTTTACCCTAATTAGCATATAATTAAGAATGAAAGATGGCAATAATAACCCACTAATTAACTTAAGGTTACCTCTTTTAACCCCCAAGTAATTAGACTTATTAACCTTAACCCTCTAACTTTATAATTAAAGTAGGAATAGTTCAAAACGTCCCTTAAAACGTGTAAAGAAATCCGACCCAGACTGGGATTACGCAACCTGCGACGGCCCGTCGTGCCTGCGACGGTCCGTCCTGCAGGTCGTCGCAAGGTTCAGAGACTGGATTTCCACTGAAGACTCTGTGACGGTCCGTCCTGCCATTCCGTCACGAAGTTCAGAGAGTCGATTTTCAGTACCCAATTTCAGATTTTCTAAGTGTTTTGAAACGAGACCCTGCGACAGTCCGTCGTGCCCATGACGGTCCGTCGTGGGTTCCGTCATCTTAGTCTGTTTTTCCAGAAATAAAATCTGCTGCTCAAAACGACTAAACAGGTCGTTACAACTACCAAATGAGGCGTATAACATAGTCACATAGTCAGAGAAATGACCAAGGTGACATTGTGGGTGAAGGAAAATGGTTTAAGTTATATGCATTTAAATTATTATAATCAGTATGGTCACATAAGAGTTGAATTGAAATGAGGTTTATGTTTTATTATTGTCATTGGTTCTTAACTAGTGGCTTCTAATTCTTAATATTATTATTTTATTCCCCTATTGTAAATTATGTTTTTCTATATTGAGATAGGTAATTAAATATTTGGAGTAATTTTTATATGAAAACTATGATGATTGTAGTTTTTGGAGCAATTATATGAGATTTGACCTATTGGTTGGAATCAAGAATTTGAAACTTTATTACAAATTTGGGTGAGTTTTAGATCTAAGTTAGACATGTAGCTATATGAATGTTGTTAGTTTTGAAATCTTATCGCGGTCATTTATTTGAATAGATTGCTTTAAGTTGGAAATTCAACGAAAAGGGAAGGCTCAAGTCACAGAGTGAATTCTTGATTGATTGAGGCAAGTAGATTTCTAAACTCTTGTTAAGTATATGAAATGCGTGTATTTCGTTGTGGCATATGTTTGGGAGTAATGGGTCTTGGTGAGGGTTGACTTGTCCACGTTGAATAGTTCTAATGATGAAAAGGGGGTAATAAATAGCAATGTGATTAATTATTTGTGTGTGATGGGTTGAGAAAGGTTTGAAAGCTTGTTGAATCATTATTAGTGTGATATTATAATTGTGTTGTTGTGAATTGTGCAATGTTATGAAAATGGTTATATCTTGTTTATTTGTGTGAACATGTCATTTGCATTATTATGTAACATGATTGTGGAAAGTTTTATGTGCATTGAGAAAGAATGATAACTTAAGGAGGATGTACCACTTCGACAGATGTATTGCGCGTCGCTGTCAAGACCCAAATCGGGTCGCGACTGGCACCCACACTTACCCTCCTATGTGAGCGAACCAACCAATACAAAACCCAACATTTCGAACATAATAAATAGAAACAATGCGGAAGACTTAAACTCATTAATGAAAATCAATTAAATAACTTCTAAAAACTCAACAACTATTATTATCCCCCAAATCTTGAAGTCATCATCACAAGAACATCTATCCTCAAATTACTAATTCTAAGAGTATCTAGAAAGCTAGAATAAATATAAAGCTAGTCCATGCCGGAACTTCAAGGCATCAAGACATGAAGAAGAAGATCCAGTCCAAGCTACAAGCGTTAGCTCACCCTGAAATCCGGTGTAATGAATACTGGCTAGAGTTGCGGTTGAGTTGAAGACGACGGTACGTTTGCTGCACTCCACAAATAACAAAGAAAGAAACACACAAGTAGGGGTCAGTACAAACACAAGTACTGAGTAGATATCATCAGCCAACTCAAAATAGAAAACAACATATATCAGATAATATCATAAAATCAACTACAATACTCAATATACGGCATTTTCAGTTACCATAACCCTTGGTCACAACACAAAGGACCTCAATGAGGTCTCACGCCTCCTCATCATACTCATTTGGGAATTAGGGTCATTAAATTGAGTATATTAACATCTTTCAAGATTCATTATCTTTATCTCTCTCGTGTCGGCACGTGACACTCTGATCCTCATATACTATCCTGGTACCGGAACGCGGCACCCGATCTATATACTATCCTGGTGTCGGAACGTGACACTCCGATCCTCATATACTATCCTGGTACCGGAACGTGGAACCCGATCCATATACTATCCTGGTGTCGAAACATGACACTCCGATCCTCATATACTATCCTGGTACCGGAACGTGGCACCCGATCTATATACTATCCTGGTGTCGGAACGTGACACTCCGATCCTCATATACTATCCTTGTACCGGAACGTGGCACCCGATCCCCTAATCTCACTACATGTTCATCAAGCCTTCTTTTATACCAAGGCATCATCATTAACAAAGTAGATTAGGGTTTTCAAGATTTAGGATTCAATATCTTCATCATGCTTATTTTATCACAATTATATAATCACATTCATGCAAGCATACAATTAAACATATAGAAGGGTTTACAACACTACCCAATACATATCATTCGCTATTAAGAGTTTACTACGAATAGCATAAACCATAACCTACCTCCACCGAAGAATTTTGATCAAGCAAGCAATTTCCCAAAGCTTTGTTCTTCTTCTCGTTTCTCCTCTTTCTCGTTCGATCCTCTCTCTCTCTTTGTTCTTTCTATTTTCTTATTCAAACCCTCTTTATTTTACCCTAATTATCATATAATTAAGTATAAAAGATGAGGAATTAACCCACTAATTAACTCAAGGTTATCTCTTTTAACCCCCAAGTAATTAAACTATTAACATTAACCCACTAACTTTATAATTAAAACAGGAATAGTCCAAAACGCCCCTTAAAATATTTACAGAAATCCGACCCAGCCTTGGATTATGCGATGCAGCACGGCGGTCGTGTACTGCGACGGTCCGTCTCCCGCCGCTCACGCAGTTCAGAGACTCAATTTCACTAAAGGGTCTGTGACGGTCCATCGTGCCCACGACGGTCCGTCCTGCCATTCCGTTATGAAGTTCAGAGAGTCGATTTCAGTACCCAAATTTCAGAATTCTAAGTGTTTTGGAATGAGACCCCCTCGAAGGTCCGTCGTGCCCATGACGGTTTGTCGTGGGATCCGTCGACTCAGCCAGTTTTTCCAGAAATAAAATCTGCTGCTCAAAACGACTAAACAGGTCGTTACAGCCGCGATGGATACTATATTTCGAGGATCGCGTCATGCATCACGACAGATGCATGGACGGATATGTCCTCTATGGATCCCGGACCGAGAAACAGCGGGTGTGTATCACTAGGTCAGACATGCATCATTATACTTGACATTGCATTCCACTGCATTGCACATGCTTATCATTAGTGAACTTGATATTGTGTTTTGCTGATCTTGTGAATGCCTTTTTGTGGAACTTGTGATTGATGAATACTGAGCTTGTTGATGAGGATATAAAATTTGTTAAAGTGCTTTGTTGAGGATATGTAATTTGGCAAAGTATTGTCGTTCACGATATGTAATTTGCCACAGTTTTGTTGAGGATATGTTTGTTCAAGTATTGTTGTTGAGGATATGTAACCTGTCTAGGTATTTTTGTTGAGTTATGTTCTATGTAAATTGTGAGTTGTTATGTTGGACTGATTTTTATGCAGGTTGTAATTTTGGAGGTTCGATTGGGGTGGTAGGAGTACCCGTATTTCATCCCCTTAGCTTGTGTTTAGAGGTTTACTTGTTGAGTACCGTGTGGTTTGGTACTCACACCTTGCTTCTACAATTTTTTGTAGGTTACTAGCCTAGACCTTTATAATATATTCTCTTCTTTTCCGAGGCTTCCTAGAGATTTGTGAGGTAGTTGTTGGTCATCTCAGCATCCCTCCTTACTCAGGTTTATGATTTTGTTCTACACTAGAAACAATATCATATAAGAATTATATTTTCTTTTGATTCGATTGTAATACTTAAGAGACTTGTACACGTGACAACCAGGTTTTGGGATATAATGTAAGTTGATAATAAATTTTTTGCATTTTATTGTTATTGTTGAGTTTTAGGCTGACTTGTCTTGGTGGAATAAGACGAGTGCTATCACATCCATTTTTTTGGGGTCGTTACAATATATTTTATGATAAAATACTTGTAAAAATAAAATTATATTAGTTATTTTAGGTTGTTCACTCTCTTTGAGAGAGTGCACACCACTCTCTATGTCAGATGAACGAAAAATTATTGTAATGACCCGAAAAATTATTTTTTTGAAATTCCTAAAAATTAGAGTTTCACCCCTCTTATTAATTGTTCCGAATATTTTTTTGGTTAGTCAGTGAAATTGGTTTGAAATTATTATTTCATTAATGAATTTATATTAAATAATTTATTTATTTAGTTGATGGTTAATGGGCAATGCCATAATTTATTTAATACCCATACTACTTTACCCATATACAAAAATAAATTAGTAGGGTTAATCAATTATAAGCAATTTACTTAAGAAGCAAGCAGAGTGCAGCGAAAAAAATATTTATGCGGCACACAACGAAGAATGGTCACCGCTTACAAGAAAAGTACGAACTTCTCAGGTAAACACAAATTTTAAACCAAGCTTTAATGTCTTTATAATGCTATATTTATATATTGGTGTAATAATATGCAACTTACTTATATTTTATTTCCGCACTTTATTGTAATGGTTGAGTTTTAGGCTGACTTGTCTTGGTGGGATAAGACGAGTGCCATCACGTCCATTTTTGGGTCGTGACAAAAATGGTATCAGAGCCCTAGGTTTATAGGTCTCACGTTTGTACAAGTCGAGTCTAAATAGAGTCTCGATGATTGGTACGGAGACGTCTGTACCTATTTTCGAGAGGCTGTTGTGAATTTTAGGAAATATTTTCACTTCTTGGATCTCTATTGTGCGTACTTGGTCCCATTTTGATTCTTATTGCTTCACTCTATTCGCTCTCATTTATGTGATGACTCGTGTGTAGTTCCTTTTGTGAATCATTGGCATGTCGTGTATTGATTTGATGTTAGATCTTGTATTAAGGTGAAAATGATATACTTATGAAACGAATGCGTGATCATATTTGAAAGAGTTGAGTAAGGTTAGTTATCATTGTAAAATAATAATAATAAATATAGTACTTATCTGGTGTAAAGAAAATATGGAGTGGTTCGACAATTAGAAGTTAAATATTCGACAATTAATGGGTTGCTTAGCAAATGATGTTGCACCAATTCAGGTTGGAATCCCTTCTGTCGTTTTCACAGATTGAATGTATACCAAAGAAAGTCATGATACGACTATTATAATGGTACAGACGGGTACTTGGTTAGAATTATGGAGTGCGTTACTTTTGATATTGACCTTGCTTACGAAATAATACATATAGCTTGGGTTAGATACAAAACTAATCTGGTAATTATTTTACAGCTATTTGATGGATAAAGTGTGTGACCTATTTGGAAATGATCTGCTCAATAGATATGATATGTTCTAGTGGTGGATGTAACGGATTTTCACCATGTGTTACTAGTGGTACATGAAAACGGACATGTTGATTGTTAAGTGCAAATACTAACTACTTAAGGAGTTATCTATTGTATTACATGCTCATATGATAAGATTTAGTGTTGAATTCATATTCGAGATAACAACTAGCTTGTTAGTACGAGTGGATGTGTTAAGCATTATTTATAAGGAAGCTTTTAGTGGTGGATCTTTTGTATGATATTGATATGTTCAGGTTGTGAAATGTATTTTGTGGATGGTAAATGAGTGTTGATTTCATCGTAAACTCCATGGAAGTGGAAATATGGATGATAAGCTTATAAGTAAAGGAAGTCTCAAAAAGTATACTTGTGTGAATGTAATTGAGAATTTTGGTAAGAAAATGCATATAAATTGAGTAAGTACCTTGGATGGTTGGCATAGCTAGGTTTGGATTGTCATGTTAATGGCGAGGCTAAATTCGTAGTGAGGGAAATGACGAACTAAGCATGATGATTATAACATTTATGACGCATTATGATTGAAATGCAACTATATGATACGGGTGTTGGTTAAAATGATTTTTTTATGGCTATGATGAATTTTGAGTATCTATGGTTATGGTTGTTTCTATTTCATAAGTTGTGTGGTTTTATGGTAATTTTTATAAGGAGTTGGGATGTCATCGAATAAAATTGAAAGGGGCTAGAGCCATAATGGAAAGAATTAGTGGTACATAGTTTAACTTTCAGAGCGAGGATAAAACTAGGCTATTTTACTTTGTTTGCAAGGGTTAATGATGTATCTTCAGAGGAATTTGGAGAATTGGGTTCATAGACAAGTGATTTTACCTGTTTCTTCCAGATTATGATATAATATAGTGTCACAAGATCAATAGATTGATTTAAAAAAAATAAACTATTGGATAAAACTTGAGAAAGGAGTGTACGGATGTTCAACTCGAGTATGATGATTAGTTCTTTTGTGGTTTTGATTTGGTTAGGAGTATGATAAGATTTTTAGAAAAAGATATGGTAGGGTCAATGAAGAGGCGATCAATGATAAGCTAAAATACATTAAGTAAATTTTTTTTGGTATGAGCTAATGTTGTAAGATAATGGGATTGTGTTACATGGTTGGGATCAAAACTTCAAGTTTACATGGTGAGTTTAGATTTGTGATAGTGTATCTTGTCAAGGTATGAATTCGTAAGGTAAGAAATGATCGATCACATTGACTATGAAGCATTTAGAAGGACTTAAAATTTGAGTAGTACATTTAGTTACTTTTAATTGTTATACCTAAGGTTTCCCATATTGTTGGCCAGTAAAAAAAGATAAAAAAAAATACTTGTAAGTGAGTTAGAAAAAAGGAGAAAAATTATGGTGTATTGAAGAGTTAAAGTTATTTAAAATTTCCATCGTGGGAAGATTTTAAGAAAGGCAAAGGAACAATAAGATCTCTCGTACAAACATTGGATTCGGAGGTGATGGTTGTAGTGTTTGCGCCTTTGAGTTTAAATATGACTATGAGATGTGAACTAGTTTGGCACCTACTTACTATGAGTTTATTATTAACTTTTCTAAATATTAAGTTTTGATTGGGTTACAATAAATGACGTATGAAAGATTATACATGGTTATGTCGAGCTTGATTGTTCAGAATGTGATTAAGTAACAAATGGATGTTAAATAGTGTGGACCTACAGTTTTACATGATTAATGAGGATTTCAAGGAGATTGAAATTACTTTGTTGATGGGCCAATACAGACTATTATGATTTGTTACATTGGCATTTGATGGTGATCAGAGGTAATGAGCTTATGGTATACTGAGTAAATTGAGTGATCAATTTTTTTTAAGTGTTTATATAAGATATATGATTGCTTTATATATTAGTTGATTTGGTATGTGAAAGATTGTGTAGAGTAGCGTTGGGTGTGCTTCAATTATTTTACCTCGATGAAAAGTATTATTAGACTTGGAAGTAGTTCTATCAGTCTTATGTGTGATGCGTATCACAGAACGCTTAAATGGAAAGAGAGAGCGCCATTATTTCAAATTTTGGAGGTGGTAATGTATTTTTTTTAAGGAGACTTTAATACTAGTAACAGTTTGAGAGTAAGGTAAATGACTGGTATAGTTATGATGGTTGTTGGTTTTAAGAGCGGTTAATTCAATGGAGTACTTGAGAAGTATGTGGGGTTCGATGAATCTAGTATTTGTAATATTGTAATGGACTCAGTTTGGTTGATTGTTGGTAGCTAAAAGAAAAAGTCGAGAGATAGAGTCAAATGAAATAATTTTATTTATATGGGCATTATGGAAGAATTTTTATGTGACCAACTAATTCATTCTTCACATGGTTTAGAGTATGATTCACTTTCTACGTTTGTGTGTATTTTTGCTTTTATGGTTGAGTTCCTAGTGGTGGATAGTGTGTACCAATCCTGTGATTTTTCTCCCAATATGAGTACATCCTTGGTTAGACTTGTGCATTTGAGTTATGGAAGATTTGGTGAGTTAAAGGATACTAGTGATTCTACATGCACTACCTTGCTTATGAGAACTTATAGAAGAGCTTCCGTGGATTGTTACAGTTATCCAATATTGTTGAAAAACGTTTTGCATCCTGGAGTGTACAATTCGGTGTTTACCTGATCTTATTATTTTTTTTGAGTTAGATAAGTTTTGATTCTCATTTGATGAGTTCCCAATGTCTAAAGATAAGATTTTTGTAACTTAAACTCGTGAAAAAAATTGTGTTGTGAAAAGATAATCTTGATAAGATCAGTGATGGTGAGAATTATGAATGCGTGGTAATTGATTGAAGTTTACTTATGGTTGTAGCTGGTATCGATTCAAAATATTATCTTGGTGATGTGAGAAAAGATTCGTCATGATGGTTGTGTTATGGTCCAATGGGTTTCAATTAGATTGAGTTCATGAGTCAGTTTAAGGCTTGATAATCACACTTGATTTATAGATCTTACAAAGTTTGATTCGAAAGTTCAGTTCTAAGTAGTTGATCTTGATGGAATGCTCTAAAAGATGAGCTGACTTGGAGAGATGAATACGACTAGTGGTGTAATTTAAGGTTTTGATAACGTCAGTCAGTCTTCCTTCTTCTTGCTTATGTTCGAGGACGAACATGATTTTTAGTGGTGGATATTGTAATGACCCGAAAAATTATTTTTTTGAAATTCCTAAAAATTAGAGTTTCACCCCTCTTATTAATTGTTCCGAATATTTTTTTGGTTAGTCAGTGAAATCGGTTTGAAATTATTATTTCATTAATGAATTTATATTAAATAATTTATTTATTTAGTTGATGGTTAATGGGCAATGCCATAATTTATTTATTACCCATACTACTTTACCCATATACAAAAATAAATTTGTAGGGTTAATCAATTATAAGCAATTTACTTAAGAATCAAGAAGAGTGCAGCGAAAAGAATATTTATGCGGCACACAACGTGTACAAGCCTCTAAAATATTACAATTGATTCAAAATAGAAGTCTAAAATGAAGTTGTCTTTCAAGTAAAAACAAAGTCATAAACTGGAGTAGGAAAGTTCGCTGAGGTGACAACAACTACCTCACAAATCTCCAAGAAGCCTCGGAAAAGAAGAGAATGACAAGTACAATAAAAATCAAGGCTCATAACCTACAAAATTTTTTTGTAGAAGCAAGGGGTGAGTACCAAACCACACGGTACTCAGCAGGTAAACCTCTAAACACAAGCTAAGGGGATGAAATACGAGTACTCCTACCACCCCCAACCGAACCTCCACAACTACAACCTGCATTAAAATCTACCCAACATAAAAGCTCAAGGTTTACATAGAACGTAGCTCAACAACAACACTTATACAAATTACATATCCTCAACAACAACACTTTAACAAATTACATATCCTCAACAACAATACTTCAACAAATTATATATCCGCAATAACAAGCTCAATATTGATCTATCACAAGTTCCACAGGAGGTAATCAGAATATCAACAAAACACGATATCAAGTTCACTAATAATAACTATGTGCAATGCAATGGAATGCAATGTCAAGTATAATGATGCATGTATGACCTAATGATACACACCCGCTGTCTTCTAGTCCGGGACCCATGGGGGACATATCTGTCCATGCATCTGTCACGGCGCACGACACAACCCTCGATAATAGTAACCATCGCGGCGCGCGATACGTCCCTCGAAATTAGTATCCATCGCGGCGCGCGATATGTCCCTCGAAATGGTATATCCTCTAAAGTACTCATTCTTTCTCAATGCACATAACACTTATCACAACCAATGCCTCAGAATAATGCAGATGACAAGTTCACACAAATAATGAGGAGAGGATCATTTTCATAACATTGCACACTTCACAACCACACAAACATGAAGTCGCATCAACAATGATTCAACAAGCCTTTAACCCTTTCTCAACACATCACACATAAACAATTGATCACATTGCCTTTTGTTATCCTTTTTTTTTCATCATTAGAATTAATCAATGTGGACAAGTCAACCCATCACCAATCTCGTTACTCCCAAACATATATCACAAGGAATACACGCATTTCATACACTTAACAAGAGTTTAGAAATCCACTTGCCTCAAATAGTCTAACAATGACTCTAAACTTGAGCCTTCCTCTTTCGGTTGACTTCCAAACCAATAAAATCTATTCAAATAAATAACCACGATATGATTTCGAAACTAACAACATTCATATTTCTATATCTCTAGCTTAGACCCAAAAATCATACGAATTTATAATAAAGTTCCTAAATCATTATTCCAATCAATTTGTCAAATCTTATATTTTCTGCATTTTAAATCTACGGTTAAATCTTAATTCGTCGAATAATATAATTCTAATAATATTCTTATAATATGCTATATCTAATATTTAGTTACATATCTCAATATGTCAAAACATAAATCATGATAGAATACCTACAAGAATAATCCAAAATGAAACTAAAAACATGTAATTAATTGTATACAAGAAACAATACATAAAGCCCTAACGTAATTATATATTGATTAAATTATAGTTAGTAATAATTGGCATCTATATCCAATGATTGACCACTAATCCTCCAAACTAAAGACACACAAACTGTAACCCTATTGCAGATTAAGTTTTCAACACTTTCTTATTTCTTTTCGTTAATTTATTTTCTTATAATTTATTATCATATTAGTTAAACATGGTGACCTCTAACCTTACACTAATAAATAAAGAGGTTAAGGCATGGAGAATTTGTTTTTACCTAATTCACATGAGTACCTCTGTTGACGCCGGCTGCGATATGTTTCTCGCCTACAATCTTCCGTCTTTTATTTTTCTTTAATAATAATAATGAAGTTAAAAAAAATAAAACTCCATTATATAATTTTATTTATTTATGGCCCAAATAAAATAGGGTACTAAATAACAAAATTGGCCCATTAAATATTCAATTAAACTAATTATTTAAAAGAATATACATCAGTTATGTAACCGTACTTATCGAATAGTTCAAAATTTTTAAAAATCAACTTTACCGACTAATTCTAAATGACTTGGGGCAACTATCAAGATGAGTAAAATTGTATCATTATTTTCTTTTATATAAAAATTTTCAAAAATAATTTTTCGGGTTATTACATTATCCACCACTATAAATCATGTTCGTCCTCGATCATAAGAAGGAGAAGGAAGAATAGATGACTTGATCAAAACCTTGAGTTACACCTACTAGTCGATGTTCATTTCTCCAAGTGATCTTATCTTTAAGACTATTCCATCAACATCAAATACAAAGAACTGAACTTTCGAGTCAAACTAATGAAGATCTACAAATCAGGATTGATTATCAAGCCACATACTTACTCTTGAACACAATACAAACTATCACCCACTAAATCTTAACAAAACCATCATGAAGAATCTTTTCTCACATCACCAAGATAAACTTCTGAATCAATACTAGATACATTGAAAAGTGATCCTGAATCAATAACCACACAACATAATGCACAAACTATCACAGATCTTATCAATATTTTCTTTTCACAACGCAATCTTTTCACTAGCCTAAGTTATAAACATCTAATATTTAGACATTGGGTACTCATCAAGGAGAATTGAACTCATATAGTCCAAAGAATGAAATGATTAAGAAACACCCAACAAGTGATACACTCTAGGATGAAAACCTTCAACACCATTGTTAGATAACCATAACTATTCACGGAAGCATTTCTATAAATCGTCATAAGCAAAGTTGTACATGTAGAATCACTGGTATATTTAAACTATCCCAAACAACAATAGATCTCCCATAACTGGAATGAACAAGTCCAACCAAGGATGCCACTAGGAGAAAAATCACGGGATCGGTGCACCCGATCCACATAGAAGAAAAAAAAACACGAATGTAGAAAGTGAATTATACTGTGAACCATGTATAGAATGAAGTAGTTGGTATATAAAAATATAAAGAAGCAAGGTCAAATAACACAAGATACTCCTTCCATAGGGACCATATAAAAATAATTCCATTAATTTAACTCCACCCCTCGATTTTTAGCCACCCACAATCAACCGGTCTAATCCTCGTCACAACATTACAAACAGTCGATTCATCAAACCCCACATACTTCTCATAGTACTCCATTGAAGTCAACACTCTTATACAATCAAAAATCATAACATGCCAACCATTTACATTACTCTCAAACTGTCACTAGTATCAAGATCTCCTTAGAAAACACATTTAACCTTTAAAAGTTTCAAAATATGGCTCTATCTTTTTCCATTTAAGCATTACATGACAATATGAGTCACACCCAAGACCGATAACACTAATTTCAAATCTATATTTCTCCTTTAGGGTAAAATAATTAAGTCCCACTTAATGTCAACTTCACCTAAAATTTCACATACCATTTTCAACTACCGTCTGTACCATCATTTACCTCATGCAATAACTCAAAGAAACCCTTGATCACTCCAATATTTATGTATACTATAATCTCATAACCTCTACTCACCATAAAATGCCTATGTAACACATTATAACAATCTATTTTGTCTCGTCAACAAAATACTTTTAATCCCCTCCAATCCTCATTAACCATGTAAAACTGTAGGTCCACACTATTTAACATCCATTTGTTACTTAATCACATTGTGAACAATCTAGGTCAACATAACCATGTATAATCTTCCATACGTCATTTATTGTAACCCAACCAAAACTTAATATTTAGAAAAGTTAATAATAAACCCATAGTAAGTAGGTGCCGAACTAGTTCACATCTCATAGTCATATCTAAACTCAAAGGCGGAATCACTACAACCATCACCTCCGAATCCAATGTTTGTACAAGATGTCTTATTGTTCCTTTGCCTTTCTTAAAATCTTTCCACGACGGAAATTTTAAATAACTTTAACTCTTCAATACACCATAATTTTTTCTCCTTTTTGCAACTCACTTACCAGTCTTATATATATATATATATATATATATATATATATATATATATATATATATATATATATATATATATATATATATATATATATATATTTGGCCAAAAATATGGGAAACCTTAGGTATAACAATCAAAAGTAACCAAATGTACTACTCAAATTTTAAGTCCTTCTAAATGCTTCATACTCAATGTGATCGATCATTCCTTAACTTACCAATTCATACCTTGACAAGATAAACTATCACAAATTTAAACTCACCATGTAAACTTGAAGTTTTGATCCTAACCATGTAACACAATCTCATTATCTTACAACATTAGCTCATACATAAAAAAAATAATTACTTAACGTATTTTAGCTTATCATTGATCGCCTCTTCATTGACCCTACCATATCTTTTTCTAAAAATCTTATCATACTCCTTACCAACTCAAAACCACAAAAGAACTAATCATCATACACAAGTTGAACGTCCGTACACTCCTTTCTGAAGTTTTATCCAATAGTTTATTTTTTTAATCAATCTATTGATCTTGTGACACTATATTATATCGTAACCTGGAAGAAACAGGTAAAATCACTTGTCTCTGAACGCAATTCTCCAAATTCCTCTAAAGATACATCCTTAACTCTTGCAAACAAAGTAAAATAGTCTAGTTTTATCCTTGCTCTGAAAGTTAAACTATATACCACTATTTTTTTCCGTTATGGCTCTAGCTCCTTTCAATTTTATTCGATGACATCCCCACTCCTTATAAAAATTACCATAAAACCACACTACTTATGAAATAGAAACAACCATAGCCTTAGATACTCAAAATTAATCATTACCATAAAAAATTGTTTCAACCAACACCCGTATCATATAGTTGCATTTAATTCATAATGCGTCATAAAATCTTATATCATCATGCTTAGTTCGCCATTTCCCTCACTACGAATTTAGCCTCGCCATTAACATGACAATCCAAACCTAGCTATGCCAACCATCCAAGGTACTTACTCAATTTATATGTACTTTCTTACTAAAATTCTCAATTACCTTCGCACAAGTATACTTTTTGAGACTTCCTTTACTTATAAGCTTATCATCCATATGTTCACTTCCATGGAGTTTACGATGAAATCAACACTCATTTACAATCCACAAAATACATTTCACAACCTGAACATATCAATATCATACCAAAGATCCACCACTAAAAGCTTCCTTATAAATAATGCTTAACATATCCATCCGTACTAACAAGCTAGTTGGTTTCTCAAATATGAATTCAACACCACATCTTATCATATGAGCATGTAATACAATATATAACTCCTTAAGTAGTTAGTATTTGCACTTAACATCAACGTATTCATTTTCATATACCACTAGTACCACATTGTGAAGACTATTAAATCCACCACTAGAACACATCATACCTATCGAGAAGATCATATCCAAAAAGGTCACACATTTCTACCCATCAAATAGATGTTAAGTATTATCATAGTTCCATATCTAGCCCAAGCTATATGAATTCTTTCATAGTTCAGGTCAATATCAAAAGTAGCACACTCCATAACTCCAACCAAGTAAGCATCGATACTACTATAGCAGAAATTCTAACCTTAATGGGTGCATCATTTTCTAAGAATTCCATTCATGTTATGATAACTTTACTAATTATAGTTTCCAAAGTTACAACTCAATTATCTAGTCATCCCTTTAATCATCCCACTTCCAATTGTTAACCACTCTAATATCGTATATACCACACAAGTACTAATCATTTTACTAGGATAACTAAACTTACATAGCCCCTTAATTTTTTATTTTTTTTATAATATTCAAAATATAACCACAAATCCTTTTCATAAGTATATCACTTCCACTTTAATACCAGATCTAACATCAAACCAATACACGACATGCCACTGATTCACAAAAGGAACTACGCAGGAGTCATCACATAAATGAGAGCGAATGGAGTGAAGCGATAAGAATTAAAATGGGACCAAGTACGCACAATAGAGATCCAAGAAGTGAAGTTATTTCCTAAAAGTCACTACAGCCTCTCAAAGATAGGTACAGACGTCTCCGTACCAATCATCGAGACTCTATTTAGACTCGACTTGTACACACGTGAGACCTATGAACCTGGGGCTCTGATACCATTTTGTCACGATAAAAAATGGACGTGATGACACTCGTCTTATCCAACCACGATAAGTCAGCCTAAAACTCAACCATTACAATAAAGTGCGGAAATAAAATACAAGTAACTTAATAAAAACCCCCAAAACCTGGTAGCACGTGTACAAGCCTCTAAAATATTACAATTGATTCAAAATAGAAGTCTAAAATGAAGTTGTCTTGCAAGTAAAAACAAAGTCATAAACTGGAGTAGAAAAGTTCGCTGAGATGACAACAACTACCTCACAAATCTCCAAGAAGCCTCGGAAAAGAAGAGAATGACAAGTACAATAAAAATCAAGGCTCATAACCTACAAATTTTTTTTGTAGAAGCAAGGGGTGAGTACCAAACCACACGGTACTCAGCAAGTAAACCTCTAAACACAAGCTAAGGGGATGAAATACGAGTACTCCTACAACCCTCAACCGAACCTCGACAACTACAACCTGCATTAAAATCTACCCAACTGTAACGACCTGTTTAGTCGTTTTGAGCAGCAGATTTTATTTATGGAAAAACAGGCTAAGATGACGGAACCCACGACGGACCGTCATGGGCACGACGGACCGTCGCAGGGTCTCGTTTCAAAACACTTAGAAAATATGAAATTGGGTACTGAAAATCGACTCTCTGAACTTCGTGACGGAATGGAAGGACGGACCGTCACAGGCGTGACGGACCATCACAGAGTCTTCAGTGGAAATCAAGTCTCTGAACCTTGCGACGACCTGCAGGACGGACCGTCGCAGGCACGACGGGCCGTCGCAGGTTGCGTAATCCCACTTTGGGTCAGATTTCTTTATACGTTTAAGGGACGTTTTTGACTATTCCTGCTTTAATTATAAAGTTAGTGGGTTAATGTTAAAAAGTCTAATTACTTGGGGGTTAAAAGAGGTAACCTTAAGTTAATTATTGGGTTATTATTGCCATCTTTTATTCTTAATTATATGCTAATTAGGGTAAAAGAAAGAGGGTTTGAATAAAGAAAATAGAAAGAACAAAGAGAGAGAGAGGATTGATCGAGAGAGGAGAAACGAAGAGGAAAACACAATGCTTTGGGAATTTGCTTGCTTAATTACGAATCTTCAGTGGAGGTAGGTTATGGTTATTTCATGCTATTCGTAGTAAACTCTTAATAGCGAATGATATGTATTGGTAGTATTGTAAACCCTCCTATATGCTTAATTGTATGCTTGCATGAATGTGATTATATAATTGTGATAAAATAAGCATGATGAATCTATTGAATCCTAAATCTTGAAAGATAACCCTAATCTACTTTGTTAATGATGATGCCTTGGTATAAAAGAAGGCTTGATGAACGAAAGTAGTGAGATTAGGGGATCGGGTGCCATGTTCCGGTACCAGGATAGAATTAGGATTGGAGTGTCACGTTCCGACACCAGGATAGTATATGGATCGGGTGCCACGTTCCGGTACCAGGATAGAATGAGGATCGGAGTGTGACGTTCCGACACCAGGATAGTATATAGATCGTGTGCCACGTTCCGGTACCAGGATAGAATATGGATCGGGTGTCACGTTTCGACACCAGGATAGTATATGGATCGGGTGCCACGTTCCGGTACCAGGATAGAATGAGGATCGGAGTGTCAAGTTCCGACACCAGGATAGTATATGAGGAGCGGAGTATCACGTACCGACACGAGAGGAATAAAGATAATGAATCTTGAAAGATGTTAATATACTTAATCTAATGAATCTAATTCCCAAATGAGTATGATGAGGAGGCGTGAGTCCTCATTGATGTGCTTGGTGTTGTGACCAAGGGTTATGGTAATTGTTAATGCTGCATGCTAAGGATATTAGTTGATTTTATGATATTGCTTAATATATACTGTTTTCTATTTTCAGTTGGCCGATGATATCTACTCAGTACCCGTGTTTTGCTGAACCCTACTTTTATTTTCTTCTTCTTTGTTATTTGTGGAGTGCAGCAAACATACCGTCGTCTTCAACTCAACCGCAACTCTAGCCAGTCTTCATTACTCCGGATATCAGGGTGAGCTAATGCTTCTAGCTTGGACTGGATCTTCCTCTTCATGTCTTGATGCCTTTAAGTTCCGGCATGGACTAGCTTTTCATTTATTTTAGCTTCTTAGATACTCTTAGATTTAGTAATTTGAAGTAGATGTTCTTGTGATGATGACTTCCAGATTTTGGGGATAATAATAGTTGTTGAGTTTTTAGAAGTTATTGATTTTATTAATGAGTTTAAGTCTTCCGCATTACTTTCTGTTGATATTATATTGAAATGTTAAGGTTTAGATTGGTTGGTTCGCTCACATAGGAGGGTAAGTGTGGGTGCCAGTCACGGCCCGGTTTTGGGTCGTGACAAACTTGGTATCAGAGCATTCGGTTCGGTTGTCTCATCACACTAGAACGAGTCTAGTAGAGTCTTAAGGAACGGTAGGGGGACGCCTTTACTTTTCTTTGAGAGGCTATAAGACTAGGAAAATTCCATTCTTTCTTTCTTTCTTTCGTGCTATTACTTGGGTCCAATTGGTATCTAGGTGATACAAATTGGTATCTGACAATCTTCACTCTATCTCGCAGATGGTTAGAACTAGAGCAACAACCGCACCAACACCAGCACCGGTGGGACAGGGTGCGTCTGAGCCAGCCACTGGGGCTGTAGCTCGAGGAAGAGTAGCGGCAAGAGGCCGTGGTAGAGGTCGTGGGAGGACGTCCTCTAGAGGAAGAGGACGAGCACCTAACCCATCTGATACTAGGGCGGTGACTCCTCCACCGACTGAAGAAGTAGTAAGAGAAGGGGAGGATGGGGAAACTGAACAAGTGCAAAATGAGGAATTGCCACCCCAACCTACCTCAGAGATGATCAATCAGGTTCTTGCTTATCTTAGCGGGTTATCTGATCAGGGTCAGGCGCCTCCAGTGTTTTCTGCACCAACACCTCCGGTTACAGAGGTACAACATGCGGCTACTATGGCTCCAAGCATGGATGCCTCATTGGAGATAGGCATGTTTCCTCGTCTGACTACGGGGCTCATAATGACAAATGATTAGCATGAACTTTTCAGTAAGTTCTTAAAATTGAAACCTCCAGTCTTCAAGGGTGCTGAATCTGAGGATGCATACGATTTTCTGGTTGACTGTCATGAGCTACTACACAAGATGGGTATAGTAGAACGGTTTGGTGTTGAGTTTGTGACTTATCAGTTTCAAGGAAACGCCAAAATGTGGTGGCGGTCACATGTTGAGTGTCAACCAACAGAGGCACCACCCATGACTTGGGCCTCATTCTCTAGCTTGTTTATGGAAAAGTATTTTCCTCGGACTTTGAGGGATAGAAAAAGAGATGAGTTCTTGAGCCTAGAGCAAGGTAGGATGTCGGTTACTGCTTATGAGGCTAGGTTTCGTGCACTATGCAGATATGCCACCCAACTATGTTTCAGTCCACATGAGCGGATTCGCCGTTTTGTGAAGGGGTTGAGATCAGAGTTGCGGATTTCAGCCTTACAGGTAGCGGCTACAGCGAAATCTTTTCAAGAAGTGGTAGACTTCGTGATAGAGGTAGAGGGAGTGAAGCCAGATGACTTCACCATGGCAACTACATCAAAAAGGTTTCGAAAGGGATGTGAGTTTAATGGTTCTTACTCTAAAGGGCGGGGTTCGTGAGGTTACTCGGTCAGGCCAATTCGATCTTCACTACAGACTGTAGTTGGGGGTCCACCTCAGACCGGTCAACACTTCTCTGAGAGACCTATGCTTGAATCCAGAGAGTGTTATGGATGTGGGGTGACTGGACACATTAAGAGGTATTGTCCAAAACAGAGTTACAGACCTCCAAATGTTAGAGGTAGAGATGGTTATGGAAGAGGCCGTCATTCTGGAGGACGCGGTGGTCGAGGTAATGGTGGTCACCAAAACGGTCGGGGTGATGGGCAAAGTGGAGCCACTACATCACAACATGGTAGGGGCAACGGACAGACAGGTGAGAGGGCCCATTGTTATGCTTTCCCTGGGAGATCTAAAGCGGAGACATATGATGCAGTCATCACAGGTAATATTTTGGTTTGTGATTGCATGGCTTCTGTATTGTTTGATCCCGGATCCACATTTTCTTATGTATCTTCCTCATTTGCTAATGGTCTTAATTTACATTGTGAATTACTTGACATGCCTATTCATGTTTCTACTCCGGTGGGTGAGTCTGTGATAGTTGAAAAAGTGTATAGGTTTTGTTTGGTGACTTTTTTGGGGAGTAACACTTATGTAGATTTGGTTATCTTAGAAACGGTTGACTTTGATGTAATTCTGGGTATGACTTGGCTTTCTCCGAATTTTGCGATCTTGGATTGTAATGGTAAGACTGTGACGTTAGCCAAGCCTGGGACAGATCCGTTAGTGTGGGAGGGTGACTACACTTCCAATCCGGTTCGTATCATCTCCTTTCTTCGCGCTAAGAAAATGGTTAGTAAGGGTTGTTTAGCTTTCTTGGCACACCTCCGGGATGATACTATCCAAGCACCTTCGATTGAGTCGGTTTCGGTAGTCCGTGAGTTTTTGGATGTGTTCCCGGCAGATCTTCCCGGTATGCCACCGGATAGGGATATTGACTTCTGTATTGATCTTGAACCGGGTACTCGCCCCATTTCTATACCTTCTTATAGAATGGCTCCCGCGGAGTTAAGAGAGTTAAAGTCCCAACTTCAAGAGTTGTTGAGCAAAGGCTTCATTAGACCAAGTGCATCTCCTTGGGGTGCTCTAGTTTTGTTTGGGAAGAAGAAGGATGGGAGTTTTCGGATGTGCATAGACTATCGTCAGTTGAACAAGGTAACTATTAAGAACAAGTATCCTCTTCCTCTCATTGATGACTTGTTCGATCAGTTACAAGGTGCTTGTGTCTTCTCTAAGATTGACTTTAGATCCGGTTATCATCAATTGAAAATACGGGCAACGGATGTGCCAAAGACTGCTTTTCGAACCAGGTATGGGCATTACGAATTTGTAGTGATGTCTTTTGGTCTTACGAATGCCCCTGCTGCGTTCATGAGCTTGATGAACGGGATTTTTAAGCCATATTTGGATCTCTTTATGATCGTGTTTATTGATGATATACTGATATACTCTAAAAGTATTAAGGAACATAAGGAGCATTTGTGAATTGTATTGGAAATGTTGAGGGAGAAAAAGATTTATGCCAAGTTCTCTAAGTGTGAGTTTTGGCTAGATGCAGTGTCCTTCTTGGGGCATGTAGTTTCTAAGGATGGAGTAATGGTGGATCCTTCTAAGATTGAGACAGTAAAGAATTGGGTAAGACCCACTAATGTGTCAGAAATAAGGAGCTTTGTTGGTTTAGCTAGCTATTACCGTCGATTTGTCAAGGGATTCTCTTCCATTGCTTCCCAATTGACGAACTTGACTAAGCAGAATGTTCCATTTGTATGGTCGGACGAGTGTGAAGAAATCTTTCAGAAGCTCAAGACTTTGTTGACTACCGCACCTATCCTTACCTTGCCAGTAAAGGGTAAGAACTTCATTGTTTATTGTGATGCATCCTATTATGGTTTGGGTGCAGTGCTAATGCAAGAGAAGAGTGTGATTGCTTATGCTTCAAGGCAATTAAAGATGCATGAACGTAACTATCCGACCCACGATTTGGAATTGGCTGCGGTAGTGTTTGCCTTAAAGCAATGGAGACACTATCTATATGGGGTTAAGTGTGAAGTATACACGGATCATCGTAGCCTACAGTATGTTTTCACGCAGAAAGATTTGAACTTAAGACAGAGGAGATGGATGGAACTACTGAAGGACTACGATATCACTATCTTGTATCATCCGGGAAAGGCTAATGTTGTGGCAGATGATCTAAGTAGAAAGGCGGGAAGCATAGGAAGTCTAGCTCACTTGCAAGTTTCTAGACGTCCATTGGCTAGAGAGGTTCAGACTCTAGCTAACGACTTGATGAGGTTAGAAGTAAATGAGAAGGGAGGATTGTTGGCTTGTGTGGAGGCAAGATCTTCTTTTCTTGACAAGATTAAGGGAAAACAGTTTGAGGATGAGAAACTAAGCAGAATCCATGATAAAGTATTGCGAGGAGAGGCTAAAGAAGCAACAATCGATGAGGAAGGTGTTTTGAGGATTAAGGGAAGGGTATGTGTACCCCGTGTCGATGATTTGATCAACACTATTCTGACAGAGGCTCATAGTTCAAGGTATTCTATACAGCCGGGTGCAACCAAGATGTACCGTGACCTAAAGCAACACTTTTAGTGGGGTAGAATGAAGTGTGATATTGTTGATTTTATTGCCAAGTGTCCAAACTGTCAACAAGTAAAGTATGAACACCAGAGGCCCGGAGGAACACATCAGAGAATGCCTATTCCTGAATGGAAGTGGGAGAGAATTGCAATGGATTTTGTGGTTGGTCTTCCAAAGACAATGGGTAAGTATGACTCTATTTGGGTGATTGTTGATAGGTTAACTAAATCTGCTTACTTCATTCCGGTCAAGGTGACTTACAATGCCGAGAAGTTAGCCAAAATCTATATCTCAGAAATCGTTCGGTTGCATGGGGTTCCACTCTCCATCATATCAGATAGAGGTACGCAGTTTACTTCTAAGTTTTGGAAAACACTGCATGCGAAATTGGGTACTAGGTTGGACCTTAGTACTCCGTTCCATCATCAGACCGATGGTCAGTCTGAGAGAACTATTCAAGTGTTGGAGGATATGCTTCGTGCATGTGTGATAGAGTTTGGTGGCCATTGGGATAGCTTCTTACCCTTAGCGGAGTTTTCATACAATAATAGCTATCACTCAAGTATTGATATGGCTCCATTTGAATCATTGTATGGGAGGAGATGTAGGTCTCCCATTGGGTGGTTTGATGCATTTGAAGTTAGACCTTGGGGTACGGACCTTCTGAGGGAATCGTTAGATAAAGTGAAATCTATTCAAGAAAAGCTTCTAGCGGCGCAAAGTAGGCAAAAGGAATATGCGGATCGAAAGGTTAGAGACTTGGAGTTTATGGAGGGTGAGCAAGTCTTACTGAAGGTTTCGCCCATGAAAGGGGTGATGCGTTTTGGTAAAAGAGGTAAACTTAGCCCAAGGTATATTGGTCCATTTGAAGTACTTAAGCGAGTAGGGGAGGTGGCTTATGAGAAAGCCTTGCCTCCACGGCTGTCCGGAGTGCATCCGTTATTTCATGTTTCTATGTTGAAAAGATACCATGGGGATGGAAACTACATTATCCGTTGGGATTCTTTTTTGCTTGACGAAAATTTGTCTTATGAGGAGGAACCGATTGCTATTTTAGATAAAGAAGTCCGCAAGTTGAGGTCGAGGGAGATTGCATCCATCAAGGTTCAATGGAAGAATCGACCCGTTGAAGAGGCCACTTGGGAGAAAGAGGTTGATATGCAAGAAAGATACCCACACCTGTTTACAGATTCAGGTACTTCTTTTCGCCCTTGTTTTTCTTCTTATGATCGTTCGAGGACGAACGATGGGTAAATTGGTATCTATTATAACGACCTATTTAGTCGTTTTGAGCAGCAGATTTTATTTCTAGAAAAACAGTCTAAGATGACGGAACCCACGACGGACCGTCATGGGCACGACGGACCGTCGCAGGGTCTCGTTTCAAAACACTTAGAAAATCTGAAATTGGGTACTGAAAATCGACTCTCTAAACTTCGTGACGGAATGGCAGGACGGACCGTCACAGGCGTGACGAACCGTCACAGAGTCTTCAGTGGAAATCCAGTCTCTGAACCTTGCGACGACCTGCAGGACGGACCGTCACAGGCACGACGGGCTGTCGCAGGTTGCGTAATCTCAGTCTGGGTCGGATTTCTTTAGACGTTTTAAGGGACGTTTTTTACTATTCCTGCTTTAATTATAAAGTTAGTGGGTTAATGTTAATAAGTCTAATTACTTGGGGGTTAAAAGAGGTAACCTTAAGTTAATTAGTGGGTTATTATTGCCATCTTTTATTCTTAATTATATGCTAATTAGGGTAAAAGAAAGAGGGTTTGAATAAAGAAAATAGAAAGAACAAAGAGAGAGAGAGGATTGATCGAGAGAGGAGAAACGAAGAGGAAAACACAAAGCTTTGGGAATTTGCTTGCTTGATTACGAATCTTCGGTGGATGTAGGTTATGGTTATTTCATGCTATTCGTAGTAAACTCTTAATAGCGAATGATATGTATTGGTAGTATTGTAAACCCTCCTATATGCTTAATTGTATGCTTGCATGAATGTGATTATATAATTGTGATGAAATAAGCATGATGAATCTATTGAATCCTAAATCTTGAAAGATAACCCTAATCTACTTTGTTAATGATGATGCCTTGGTATAAAAGAAGGCTTGATGAACGAAAGTAGTGAGATTAGGGGATCGGGTGCCACGTTCCGGTACCAGGATAGAATGAGGATCGGAGTGTCACGTTCCGACACCAGGATAGTATATGGATCGGGTGCCACGTTCCAGTACCAGGATAGAATGAGGATCGGAGTGTCACGTTCCGACACTAGGATAGTATATGGATCGGGTGCCACGTTCCGGTACCAGGATAGAATATGGATCGGGTGTCACGTTCCGACACCAGGATAGTATATGAATAGGGTGCCACGTTCCGGTACCAGGATAGAATGAGGATCGGAGTGTCACGTTCCGACACCAGATAGTATATGAGGAGCAAAGTGTCATGTACCGACACGAGAGGAATAAAGATAATGAATCTTGAAAGATGTTAATATACTCAATCTAATGAATCTAATTCCCAAATGAGTATGATGAGGAGGCGTGAGTCCTCATTGATGTGCTTAGTGTTGTGACCAAGGGTTATGGTAATTGTAAATGCTGCATGCTAAGGATATTAGTTGATTTTATGATATTGCTTAATATATACTGTTTTCTATTTTGAGTTGGCCGATGATATCTACTCAGTACCTGTGTTTTGTACTGACCCCTACTTTTATTGTTTTCTTCTTTGTTATTTGTGGAGTGCAGCAAACGTACCGTCGTCTTCAACTTAACCGCAACTCTAGCCAGTCTTCATTACTCCGGATATCAGGGTGAGCTAATGCTTCTAGCTTGGACTGGATCTTCCTCTTCATGTCTTGATGCCTTGAAGCTCTGGCATGGACTAGCTTTTCATTTATTTTAGCTTCTTAGATACTCTTAGATTTAGTAATTTGAAGTAGATGTTCTTGTGATGATGACTTCCAGATTTTGGGGATAATAATAGTTGTTGAGTTTTTAGAAGTTATTGATTTTATTAATGAGTTTAAGTCTTCCGCATTACTTTCTGTTGATATTATATTGAAATGTTAAGGTTTAGATTGGTTGGTTCGCTCACATAGCAGGGTAACTGTGGGTGCTAGTCGCGGCCCGGTTTTGGGTCGTGACACCAACATAGCAGCTCAAGGTTTACATAGAACGTAGCTCAACAACAACACTTATACAATTTACATATCCTCAACAACAACACTTTAACAAATTACATATCCTCAACAACAATACTTCAACAAATTATATATCCACAATAACAAGCTCAATATTGATCTATCACAAGTTCCACAGGAGGTAATCAGAAGATCAACAAAACACGATATCAAGTTCACTAATAATAACTATGTGCAATGCAATGGAATGCAATGTCAAGTATAATGATGCATGTATGACCTAATGATACACACCCGCTGTCTTCCAGTCCGGGACCCATGGGGGACATCTCTGTCCATGCTCTGTCACGGCGCACGATACAACCCTCGATAATAGTAACCATCGCGGCGCGCGATACGTCCCTCGAAATATAGTATCCATCGCGGAGCGCGATACGTCCCTCGAAATGGTATATCCTCTGAAGTACTCATTCTTTCTCAATGCACATAACACTTGTCACAACCAATGCCTCAGAATAATGCAGATGACAAGTTCACACAAATAATGAGGAGAGGATCATTTTCATAACATTGCACACTTCACAACCACACAAACATGAAGTCACATCAACAATGATTCAACAAGCCTTTAACCCTTTCTCAACACATCACACATAAACAATTGATCACATTGCCTTTTGTTATCCTTTTTTTTTATCATTAGAATTAATCAATGTGGACAAGTCAACCCATCACCAATCTCGTTCCTCCCAAACATATATCACAAGGAATACACGCATTTCATACACTTAACAAGAGTTTAGAAATCCACTTGCCTCAAATAGTCTAACAATGACTCCAGAACTTGAGCCTTCCTCTTTCGGTTGACTTCCAAACCAATAAAATCTATTCAAATAAATAACCACGATATGATTTCGAAACTAACAACATTCATATTGCTATATCTCTAGCTTAGAACGAAAACTCATACGAATTTATAATAAAGTTCCTAAATCTTTATTCCAATCAATTTGTCAAATCTTATATTTCCTGCATTTTAAATCTACGGTTAAATCTTAATTCGTCGAATAATATAAATCTAATAATATTATTATAATATGCTATATCTAATATTTAGTTATATATCTCAATATGTCAAAACATAAATCATGATAAAATACCTACAAGAATAATCCAAAATAAAAGTAAAAAAATGTAATTAACCGTATACAAGAAACTATACATAAGGCCCTCACGTAATTATATATTGATTAACTTATAGTTAGTAATCATTGGCATCTATATCCAATGATTGACCACTAAGCCTCCAAACAAAAGACACACAAACTGTAACCCTTTTGCAGATTAAGTTTTCAACACTTTCTTATTTCTTTTCTTTAATTTATTTTCTTATAATTTATTATTCTAATAATTAAACATGGTGACCTCTAACCTTATACTAATAAATAAAGAGGTTAAGGCATGAAGAATTTGTTTTTACCTAATTCACATGAGTACTTCTGTTGACGCCGGCTGCAGGTATGTTTCTCGCCTACAATCTTCCGTCTTTTATTTTTCTTTAATAATAATAATGTAGTGAAAAAAAATAAAACACCATTATATAATTTTATTTATTTATGGCCCAATTAAAATATTATACTAAATAACAAAATTGGCCCGTTAAATATTCAATTAAACTAATTATTTAAACGAATAGACATGAGTTATGTAACCGTACTTATCGAATAGTTAAAAAATTTTAAATCAACTTTACCGACTAATTCTAAATGACTTGGGCAACTATCAAGATGAGTAAAATTGTATCATTATTTTCTTTTATATAAAAATTTTCAAAAATAATTTTTCGGGTCATTACAATAAGTGGAGTAATGGTGTAAAAACAAAAACATTGATTTTGAGAAAATCTTAAATTTGTGGTGCGTTACTAATTAAGAATCAAAAAAACTTTTTTTTAATGCATGTAGTAGCTATTTACCCAATTGCCTTTCTTATTAATCTAACTAACCTTTTGAAATAATCAATGTGTATAATATTTATACCTCTTCATATTATATAATAATATTTTATGTGCTATTTTAATATTTTATTTTATTTTCCTATGTTGAAACTATATAATATTATCTTTTGATTACTTATTTTTATTATTAAGAAGTTGAAAAAGAAGTAAGAACATATATTTGACAATTTTTAAAAGTAAGGGAACAGATAGAAGAAAAAAGTGAAAAAGGGTGAGGAAAAAAGAGACAAAAGTATTAAAAAAGTGTGCATGTAATAAGATTTATTTAAGCTATATAAAGAAAAATCATAATTTTTAAAAATATATACAGAAAGAATTACATTTTTTCGAACTATTATGTTCTTTTTTTTTTTTTACTCTTTTTAAAGAAAAATAAAAAGTATATGAAATCTAGTGCTCTAAAAGATTATAAGAATGTCTAAATCTAAATTAAATGTGAATAACTAGAACTTGAAATATTTGAATTTAATTAATAAATTGGGAAGATTTTATATATTCTATTTAGTGTTTTTTGACTTATTTTAAATAAGATTTCTTTCATAAATGACATTGTTTTTGAATTTATCTTTTTGAATTGATGTTAATTAGGAGAGAGCATAATGCTTTATTAAAAGCTTAGGTATGCTAATTTCAATTATCAACTTCTTTTAAAAAAATACTTTACCATTAGGATTTTAAAAAAATGATTGATTTTTCCTGGTGTCAATTAAACGTTAAGATTTTTTTTTTTGTTAATTATTTTGTTTGACAGGAAATTAACAAGTATCAACTCTAAGTAATATAATATATGAGCGAAGCGCGATTCAGTTTACTAGTATATATAATAAGATGACAAAATTTATGGCAAGCGATATTATGAGAGCTAATAATTAAGGAGTTTTAAAATACATAGCAACGGAAAAAAATATATATAGTCCGATAAGATGAACAATACTAAAGTAATAATATATTCTTTTGTATTATATTATTTATTTATTTTCAATTTATTTGAAAAAAATGTTATTGTTAATTAGAATTTTGTATTTGGCACTATTATTTAAGAAAGTCAAGTTAGATGAAGCGTTAAATTCTTGAGGTAAGTATACTAATTTATTAATTTATGTATATCATGTACAATGTAAATCTCCTCAGAAGATGATTGTCCCCTTTTTTTTTCGTCACAACTTCTAATTGTCATCTCTGATTCATCATAATCCTTTCTGATATTGTTAACTTATCACAAGTGACTATATTTTATTATTATGCTTATATATAATGGATCACTTATTTTTACATTATAGTTTAGAAAGTGTTTTCTTAATCAAGATTAATATAATTTTGATTTTGATATAAACGATGAAATTTTATTCACTACATTTAGAGTTTGTTTGATATTATTGTTAAGAGATCGAAAATATTTATATTTTGAGTAAAATAATCTTATTTTGAAAAAATAAGGTGTTTGACTAATTAGTTTAACTTATTTAAATAGAAGCAGAAACAATTTTTTTATTTTTGGAAAGAAGTTAAAGATTTCTGCTTCTTACAAAAGTAGAGGCAGAAAACTATTAATTACAAGATCAAACTATTTCTTCATATATACATATTTATCAAATATAACTTATATTTATTTATTTTTATAATGAGATTTTTTATGTAGTTATTTAATTTGTGAAAAGATTTTTAAACTTATTTTGCTTAATATTTTTTGTTCTTAAATTACTTAGTGTTACATAATTCTTATTTTTCTTCAACAACAATTGCTGCAGAGTGAACGAATGTGTAGAGATTAATTGAATCCACAAAAAGGTTAAGTATTTTGCGGTATTCCTAATACTATTTCAAAAAACCATTGAAAACCTCCCCACTTGTTTAAATAAATTTTAAGGCGTTTTGCTTATCAAGGAGAAAGTTTGGATGTCTCCAAATATGGGGCATTTAATTATATATTAATAAAATATCATAATATCATATACACATATATATGGAGAGATGAAAGTGCTTACGTGTCAGTACCACAAAAATCAGTTTTTAAAAATGACTTTAAAGAAGTTCTTAGAAATAAGGAAAATCAGTTTTAAAAAATAAATAATAACTGAAAATACATATTTTTTTTTCAAAAAAAAAAACTCTACAAAGTAAATAATTATAATAATAATAATAATAATAATAATAATAATAATAATAATATATATAATTATATATAATTTATATATTATATATTATAAAAAGGAAAAATTACGCGGCTTATCAAACTTATATTATTTAGTTACTCATCATAGCTATAGTTTGCTATAATTACTACTCGCGACTAACATTATACATTAATTAGGTGGGATGACCTCGAGTTTGTATAATTGGATATACAAATGCATATGTATAATATACAATTTTTTAACCTATATACATATGCAATTTACCTCGCTCCCACTCTCTGCCCTTTCTCGCACGCCTCTCTCCTCTCTCTCTTAATCTCACTCGCCTCTCTCCTTCCTCTCCCAATCTCGCTTGCCATTTATACAAATGTATATGTATAATATACAATTATATACAATTATACATATACATTTCACCTCTCTCCCACTCTCTTCCCTCTCTCGCTCTCCTCTGTCCTCTCTCTCCTAGTCTCGCTCGCCTCTCTCCTCCCTCTCCCAATCTCTCTTGCCATATATTCAAATACATATGTATAATATACAATTATCTAACCAATATACATATACAATTCACCTTTCTCTCACTCTTTTCCCCCTCTCTCTCGCCTCTCTCCTCTCTCTCCCAGTCTCGCTCGCCTCTCTCCTCCATGTAACATGTAGCTACAAATTGTAATTATCAAACTATAGCTATGGAGAGTAATTAATTATTTTTAAATGACTATATGTGAAAGTTTCCCAATTAAAAAATATATCAATATTTTTATTTATTATTTAATATTTTAAAATTAGATATTAGCAAATTTTCCTGCACGTGAGGAGTAATTTTTTTCTCTTTTTAAAAATGATTTATTACTTATAAAGAAGTTTCTCTATTCATAACCAATAAAAATTAAAATTTATGTAAATATAGGATAACTTCTTTTTTACAAAAAATAACTGCTTTTTGGAAGAAGAAAAAAGATGATTTGAATTTGACAGTTAACCTAATAGTGGATCAATGTTTTAACGTGCATTGATTTTATCTTGGTATTATTAAATTTAAATTCACTTCAATTGTATAAGAATAATAAACTTTTGAAACTCTATTCTTATAAAGAAATGACGTTCGATTTCAAATTCCTCCATGATACCTATTCAAAGTTCTAACATATTACTTCCTGAATGTGACATACTATGTATATTTGAGAATGACTTCATTAATGCTGAATGTATTAGAAGGTACGATACTTTAGAAATATGTAAACTTAAAAATGCAATATAAGTAGTATTTGTTAATGTTTGTTCTTTCAACCATTGTTTTTAAAGTTTCTTTCCATTATATTATGATTAGGATTATATTACGATTTGAATTACTATTAGAATTGTAGTACAACTAGGATTTAGATTATTTATAAGGGAAAATGCACAAGTATCCCCTCAATTTATGTCTAAAATTCTAGAGACACATTATACTATACTAAGGTCCTATTACCCCCCATGAACTTATTTTATAAGTAATTTTCTACTCCTTTTCGACCTATATGACACTAGCTTCAAAAAAAAAGTCAACCAGCGTTGGACACACAAGATAGTGCCACGTAGACCGAAAAGGGGTAGAAAATTATTAATAATATAAGTTAGAGGGGTTAATAGGACCTTAGTATAGTAAAAGTGTGTATCTGAGATTTCGGGCATAGGTTGAGGGGGTACTTGTGCATTATTATTATTATTATTATTATTATTATTATTATTATTATTATTATTATTATTATTATTATTATTATTATTATTATTATTATTATTATTATTATTATTATTATTATTATATTAGTAATAGGTATTGTACTAGGACTTAAGTATAGTTAACTTAGGACTCTATTATTCTCTCCTATATAAGGAGTATGTACTTAACATTATTATTCACCAATACTATCTGCAATGACCCGGACCCGAAAAGTTATTCTTTTATAATTTTGAATAGTCATTTGACTATAATTAATTAATTTATGGGTAATTTGTTTATTGTTAATAATAATGGGTCAAGTATGAAATATAGAAATAGGTTAATAAGAAATACTACTTTTAATACATAATTAATTTGTTTAGAAAAGAAAATAAAGAGAAGGAAGAAAACTAACATGTGCATAGGCGCCAGACGACAATTGGATTTCAGGTAAAGAACTTCAAAGCTTTGTTAATTGATTAGGCTTTCTTTTAATCATTTTAGTAGTAATGGCAAACTGTTATTGATATGTGGTTCATGTGGTATCAAGGGACAAAAGATTTATGGACCAATTATGACCAAATTATTAACTTTTTATTAAGAAAAAAATAGGGAAAATGCACAAGTACCCCCTCAACCTATGCCCGAAATCCCAGAGACACACTTATACTATACTAAGGTCCTACTACCCCCCTGAACTTATTTTATAAGTAATTTTCTACCCTTTTTAGCCTACGTGGCACTAGTTTGAAAAAAAATTCAACCATCATTGGGTCCACAAGATAGTGCCACGTAGTCTAAAAAGGGTAAAAAATTATTAATAAAATAAGTTCAGGGTGGTAATAGGACCTTAGTATAGTATAAGTGTGTCTCTGAGATTTCGTGTCACGACCCAAAATCACGAGTCGTGATGGCACCTATGTTCCCAACCAATAGGTAAGCCAACCAAAATATTAACCTAACTAAACCAACAAATGAGTAAAAAAAAATGAACACTTAGCAAGAATCTCCACCATTGAGTTCCTTATAAGTACGAAATGCGAAAGCTAAAATATATCACCCCAAAAATTGGTGTCTTAAGTACAAGAGCTTCTAAAATTCAATGCAAGTCTGAAACTAAATGACAAATCTAACATAAGGGATATCCTGTCTGAATACTAACAACAGAATATATAAAAGATAGAGGGAGGTGTGGGCCACGGAACAGCCAAGCAGCTCACCACAACTCCAAGAACTTCAAGCTCGGACTCAACTTGCTCCACGAGATGTACTCCTACTCGGAATCGAATCTGCACCACAAAGAGTGCAAAAAGTGTAGTATGAGTACGAAACCACGTGTACCCAGTATATCTCATTGACCGACAACGAAGAAGTAGAGACGGGAGTTATATAAGGAAATAAATTCTTAAATTTTTCAAGCATATACATATATGTGTGTATATATATATATATATATATATATATATATATATATATATATATTACACTTACTATTTAAGTTTCATCAATAAAGGAAATCAACATTAAGTATTTTTCAAACACCAAACGAAACATATAATCATCAAGAATGAATGATGGGATGAAAATGCAACGCAATATGATACCATGTAATGATGTGTCTCAGAATACCCAGTACTCACTCAACCGTATATACATGATACTCCTCGTAAATACATCGAGAGTTCACGACCCATGGGGGACTCGCGAGGTCCATATACCAACACGAACGATCTCCACGTGTCTGTGCAGACAATCTCAACGCACCATCATAGTATCAAATAATTTCCGCATGGACGGTCTCCACATGCCCAAATTACAATCTTAACATCTCACCATACTCAATATCATGTCAATGCATGTATACAATATTATTTCAATATAAGGGGATAATGATGCATCTCACTCAATCAATATCAATATAATACATAACCACCTCAATTATCACATTTATATGGGTGTAATTAAGAAAACACAATCACACAAAAATTTCAAGTTAATAATACATCGGTCGATGCCCATATGCTTTGGAAATTTGCAAATTACAATCCGCATTATATTGTAGAAACTTTCTGTTTCATAACACCGGTACTCATACCAATGCCCGTCACACCATTGATACGAGACCCCCATCTTTCGCCCTTACCCCTTTGTCTATTTTTATTTTTTTTTAAATTTGTAATTAGGAAAACATCCTTCAACAAGTCTAAAAAGTCTTAACATACCTTAAATGCTGAACTCGTGTCACCAATCTTCATGATTTTTCCTTTCCTTTTCGCAAGGCTTCGGAACGTTCCCAATCTATCCATTGTGCAATATTCGTAAGTAAGCAAGTTCATAGGTATTCAATTTTTTTTTATATGTCTAACCTAAACTCCAAACTCACTCATATATCCAATCAAGCTCCTACTCTTGATATATTTTATATGTCAAGATTCTATTTACTAAATTTCAAGCCTACTGTCAAGCCTCAACTCCTCAAAATATTATGATTCTAATAATACTCATGTTACACAATACCACCAAAATTTGGTTAGCTATATCCATATACTTCATGGAGTATTACTATATGAAAATTAAAAAAAATGAAATAAAAGTTTAAAGCCAACAAGTAATTTGATGTAACTTAAATAAGTAAATAATGTCTATGGAATTTTTTTCGCAGGTTTCATATATGAAATCAAGCTTTTGTTGCCAAAGATTCCTTTTTTTTTTCCCAATGGTTATGCCTAATTCTTATTAAATAATTAAACATGATAATAATTAATATAAACATTCTCCTATAATCTAATCCAACACCCTCAATACTTATGGTAACTCACTTAATTTACCTGCTAGTCATTAGGAATAAATTAAATTAACAAGTTGTACAACCCAAAAAAAATTTCAGCAATACCTACTATTAATAATATCCTCCATCGTCAATATGAAGATTTATATAATCCAATGCAATCAAAAACTTAATTCTGTAAATAAATAAATTAAGACCCATTTTCACTAGTTAATAAACCAGAAAATGCACTTTAAATGTGAGATCCTTCATTCTTTTTGTTTAATTTTAATCGGTCCAATTGCTTAATTTCTAAAGAATTGGGTCATCTGCCACTTTCATAATGAGCCTCATTAATGTGCATTCAATGGTCCCCCCTTAGGTTGATAAAGTTATCACATAAATAAAAGAATTCATTTCCGTTCCTTTACAAAGGATCTGAATAGATCCAAAAATAATTTATTTTCTCATATACACACCAACAAATAATTTAAAATAACAATTTAATTCACTTTGACAATATACTTTAATGAAGAATTGAAATGTTTAAGAATAAGTCGTTCACCTGAAGTCGATGGTTTCTTTTCCCCTACACGTTTTGCCAGAATATGTTAATGGGGTTATGCTAATCACTCATTTATCTTAATTTAATAAATGGCATAAGTGACAAAAAAGGGTTTTAACTAAATTAGGTGCTGATCTGGCCCATTAAGTATGCAGTTATATTAAATATTTAACACATATCTGACAACTAAATAATCGTGGTTACCGAATATTTCGAAATTTTTATTTTAAATTGTACGGAAAGAGTCAAGATAGTTTGAGTTCTCAAAATGACCTAGCGGGCCATTACATCACCTACCACTTAAACAAACGTTCGGCCTCGAATGGAAAAAGAAAAGAACTAACCTGAATGCTAAAAAATATGAGGATATTTACTCCTCATGTCTGACTCTGTCTCCCATGTCGCCTCCTCCACTGGACGATGCTTCCACTGAACCTTTACTGGAGCAATCTCCTTGGACCTTAGCTTCCGAATTTGCCTATCCAAAATGGTTATCGGCTCTTCCTCAAAAGTCAAATTCTGATCAAGTCACACTGAATCCAATTGAATCACATGATCACCACCCTGATGATACTTCTTAAGCATTGAAATATAAAATACAAGATGGACACCTGACAAACCAGGTGGCAAAGCCAACTGATACGCCACCTCACCAATACGCTCAACAATCTCGAAAGGACCAATATACCTTGGGCTCAACTTGCCCTGCTTTCCAATCATCATCACACCCTTCATGGGTGAAACCTTCAATAAAACCCTCTCTCCAACCATAAACTCTAAATCACGAATCTTTCGATCTGCATAACCCTTTTGCCTACTCTGAGCCATGAGAAGTCTATCTTGGATCAACTTGACCTTGTCCAAGGACTCCCTCAACAAATCTGTACCCCACGGTCTAACCTCAAATGCATCAAACCAGCCAATTGGAGATCGACATCTCCTACCATACAGAGCCTCAAATGGTGCCATCACAATGCTCGAGTGATAACTATTATTGTAAGCAAACACCGCAAAGGCAAGAACTTATCCCACTGACCACCAAAGTCAATCACACACGCCCGCAACATGTCCTCAAGAACCTGAATAGTCTGCTCAGACTGACCATCAGTCTGAGGGTGAAAGGTTGTACTAAGATCCACCCTAGTGCCCAACTCTTTCTGCATAAACCGCCAGAAATGAGATGTAAATTGGGTGCCACGATCTGAAATAATAGATATAGGAACCCCATGCAACCGAATTACCTCCCGAATATAAATCTTAGCTAACCTTTCTGAGTTATAGGTAGTTTGAACTGGTACAAAGTGTGCAGACTTAGTCAGTCGATCCACAATGACCCATATAGCATCGAACTTACCCAAGGTGCGTGGTAATCCTACCACAAAGTCCATAGCAATACGCTCCCACTTCCACTCAGGTATAGGCATCCTTTGTGCCACACCTCCAGGCTTTTGGTGTTCATACTTCACTTGTTTACAATTTAAACAACGGGATACAAAATCTACTATGTCCCTCTTTATACGACACCACCAACAATGTTGTTTCAAGTCACGATACATCTTAGTAGCCCCCGGATGAATAGAGTACCTCGAACTATGGGCCTCCTCCATGATTAATCTAGTCAAATCACCTGTACGAGGAACACAGATACGACCTTTAATTCTCAAAACTCCTTCACTATCAAGAATTGCAGCCTTGCCTTCTCCTTTTAACACCTTGTCCCTAATCTTACATAAATCACCATCCTCAAACTGTTGAGCCCGAATCTGATCCAACAAGGATGACCTAGCCTCCATATAAGCCAACACCTTACCAGGTTCTGAAATATCAAGTCTCACAAAGCTATTGGCCAAGGATTGGACATCCCTAGCTAAAGGACGCTCGTCGACCTGTAACATGGCTAGACTACCCATACTTACTGCCTTTCGACTCAAGGCATCTGCTACAACATTTGCCTTGCCTGGATGATAAAAAATAGTCATGTCGTAGTCCTTGAGCAACTCCAACCATCTCCGCTGCCTCAAATTTAGATCTTTCTGATTGAATATATATTGGAGGCTACGATGGTCCGTGAACACCTCAAAATGCACGCCATAAAGATAATGCCTCCAAATCTTTAATGCATACACAACAGCCGCCAACTCTAAATCATGAATAGGGTAGTTCTTCTCATAAACCTTTAACTGCCTCGAAGCATAAGCTATCACCCTTCCCTTCTGCATCAACACACAACCAAGACCAATCCGAGAAGCATCACAATATACAACAAAACCCTCTCCCTCCACGGGTAGGGTCAAAATCGGAGCAGTAGTCAATAAAGTCTTGAGCTTTTGGAAACTAACCTCACATTCGTCAGACCACTGAAAAGTCACCTCCTTCTGTGTCAATCTAGTTAATGGAGATGCAATGGATGAGAAACCCTCAACAAACCGTCGATAATAACCTGCAAGGCCTAAGAAACTCCGAATCTCAGTAACTGAAGCAGGTCTGACCCAATCTCTAACCGTCTCAATCTTCTTAGGATCCACCATGATACCCTCATTGGACACTACATGTCCCAAGAATGCTACCGAACTAAGCCAAAACTCACACTTTGAAAACTTTGCATAAAGCTTCTTCTCCTTTAGAATCCCAAGAACAATCCTCAAATGATGCTCGTGTTCCTCCTTAGTCCGTGAGTATATCAATATATCATCAATAAAGACAATAACAAAGGAATCTAAATACGGTCTGAACACTCCATTCGTCAAGTCCATAAAAGTTGCTGGGGTATTAGTCAATCCGAAAGACATCACCAAAAACTCGTAATGACCATAACGTGTTCGAAAAGCCATCTTAGGGATATCCTCCGCCCTAACCTTCAGCTGATGATAGCTAGATCTCAAGTCAATTTTGGAGAAAACTGAAGCACCCTGTAACTGGTCAAATAAATCATCAATACGAGGTACCGAATACTTATTTCTGATGGTTACCTTGTTTAACTACCGATAGTCAATACACATACGCATAGATCCATTTTTTTCTTCACAAATAACATTGGAGCACCCCAAGGAGATACACTCTGTCTAATAAAACCTTTGCTCAACAAATCCTGCAACTGCTCCTTCAACTCCTTCAATTCAGCCGGTGCCATACGATAAGGAGGAATGGAAATAGGCCGAGTGCCTGGCTCCACATCAATACAAAAATCAATATCACGATCTGGGGGAAGACCTGGCAAATCGGTGGGGAATACCTCTGAAAATTCACTCACCACTGGAATAGTCTCAAGCATAGGAGTCTTCAACATTAGTATCTCGAATGTGTGCCAAGTAAGTCAAACATCCTCTCTATACTAACTGACGAGCCTTAAGAAATGATATCACACCCTTAGGAGGGTGACTAAGAGTACCTCTCCATTCTACTATAGGAATTCCAGGCATAGCTAAAGTAATTGTCTTGGCATGGCAATTTAAAATTGCGTGGTAAGAAGATAACCAATCCATACCAAGACAAACATCAAAATCTATCATATCTAAGACCTTTAAATCCGCATGAGTGTCATACCCCATCAAGGTAACAATACATAATCGATACACCCGATCTACAACTATCGAATCCCCGACAGGAGTAGAAACATGTATCGGCAAATCAAGAGACTCACATAATATATCCAGACTAGGAGTAAAATATGTGGACACATAAGAATAAGTAGAGCCTGGATCAAATAATACAGTAGCTGGTCGATGACAATCGGAATAATACATGTGATAACAGCATTTGAGGCTTCAGCCTTTGGCCTACCTGGAAAAGCATAACAGTGAGAATGACCTCCATCAGATTTTGAACCTCCACGACCACCACCTCGACCAGAAGGAGAACCACCTCTACCTGAATGAGAACCACCTCTACCATTCTGTGCACCACCGCTAGCTGGAGGTTGTGCATCCCTGGAAGTCGAAGCCTGAGAACCCTGATGTAAGCCACCACGTCTTATCCTAGGGCAGTCTCTCACAAAGTGTCCCATATCACCACACTCAAAACAGCCCCTACGAGACGCAGGCTGATGAGAGAAACCTGAATGACCAAAATGCCCTCCACGAACTATAGGTCTAGAAGATGAACCCTGTGAAGTATGCACCGAGCTCGAAGAGTTATGCCCAGCGTTACCAGCCTCAGACGCTGGTATAGCAGCATGAATGGGTCGGCTGGACTAAGGGTGATAACCTCTGCCCAAGTAACCCCGACTCCTAGGCGGAGCACCACCATAATCACCTGAAAAACGAGTCTTCTTGCCCTCTCGCTGCTCAAATCCCTCACGCCGAATCATCTCCAACTCTTTAGCAGCATCTACCACTTTATGGAATGGAACAGCAGAAGCAGCAACCTGAGAAACTCGTAGGTGAATCGGAATAATCAGCCCTTTAACAAACCTTCTCACTCTCTCAGCCTCAGTAGGAAGTATCATCGAAGCATGCCTCGCCAAGGCATGAAATTTACCCTCATACTCTGCAACTGACATACCATTTTGCTGCAAACCCTCAAACTCGGCCCTCTGGCGCTCCCTCTCACTGTGTGGAACAAATTTGGATAGAAATACCTGAGTAAACTGAGTCCAGGATAGTGGATAGGATCCAACTGGCTTACTACTAATGTAATCCCTCCACCACTGCTTAGCCGAGCTAGTCATCTGAAACGTTGTGTAGTCAACTCCATGGGACTCCACTAATCCAAGATTGTGCAACCTCTCCTGACAACTAACTATAAATTCATATGCATCATCAGCTATGTCACCAGTAAAAGTAGGAGGATTCATTAGTCTGAACCTCCCAAACATCTTTTGCTCATCAATAGTCATAGAAGGCATGTTCACCAAATGTGATGTCATATCTGGAAACTCCATACTATCCAAACGAGGAGCTACAGCGGCAGCTGGATGAGTCCTGGGAGTTTGAGAATCTGGAGAAACTATCGGATCTGGAGTTTGACCTCCAACACGGGTCTGTGAGCCATCAGAAGTGACAAGCAAAGCTCCTGCCTGGTCCATCCCCTCTAGGATTCCTAACATACAAGCCAAGGTATCTTGAAGCACTGGGGGGACAATAATACTGGGTGGAGCCTGAGCTGGCCCATCCCCCTCGACACGATCTTGCACATCCCCATGAATAACCTCTGCATTAGGAGGTACGGTCCTATCACGACCCTGGGTAGCTACTGGTACTTGACCATCCACAGGTGCTGCAACACGGCCCCTACCCCGACCTCGATCTCGTCCCCTACCTCTATCTCGGATAGTGTTCCCAGAAGCTGGCGCAGGAATAGGATCCTGACCACCACTTGCCGATGTACGATTCATCGCCATCTGAGAGAGAATGAGATATCAAGATTAGAATTTGTACAAGGTCAAGTGTGCACGATAATGAATAAAAGAACAGAATATTTCCTAAATGTCCTATAGCCTCTCGAAGATAGGTATGGACATCTACATACCGATCTGCAAGACTCTACTAGACATTGCTCTTGTACTCTTGAGACCGATGAACCTAGGGCTCTGATACCAAATTTGTGACGACCCAAAATCACGAGTCGTGGTGGCACCTATGTTCCCAACCAATAGGTAAGCCAACCAACATATTAACCCAACTAAACCAACAAATGAGTAAAAAAAAACTAACACTTAGAAAGAATCTCCAACATTGAGTTCCTTATAAGTAAGAAATGCGGAAGTTAAAATATATCACCCCAAGAATTGGTGTCTTAAGTACAAGAGCTTCTAAAATACGATGCAAGTCTGAAACTAAATGACAAATATAACATAAGGGATATCCTGTTTGAATACTAATAACAGAATAAATAAAATATAGAGGGAGGTGTGGCCACGGAACAGCCAAGCAGCTCACCACAACTCCAAGAACTTCAAGCTCGGACTCAACTTGCTCCACGATATGTACTCCTACTCGGAATCGAATCTGCACCACAAAGAGTGCAACAAGTGTAGTATGAGTACGAAACCACGTGTACCCAGTATGTCTCATGGACCGACAACGAAGAAGTAGTGACGGGAGTTATATAAGAAAATTAATTCTTAAATTTTATAAGCATATATATATATTTATATATAAATATATATATATATATATATATATATATATATATATATATATATATATATATATATATATATATATATATATATATATATATATATATATATATATATATATATATATATATATATATATATATATATATATATAACACTTACTATTTAAGTTTCATTAATAAAGGAAATCAACATTAAGCATTTTCCAAACACCGAACGAAACATATAATCATCGAAAATGAATGATGGGATGAAATGCAATGCAATATGATAATATGTAGTGATATGTCTCAGAATACCCAGTACTCACTCAACCGTATATACATGATACTCCTCGAATATACATCGAGAGTTCATGACCCATGTGGGACTCGCGAGGTCCATATAATGACATGGACGATTTCCACGTGTCTGTGCGGACGATCTCAACGCACCATCATAATATCAAATAATTTCCGCACGGACGGTCTCCACATGCCCAAATTACAATCTTAACATCACACCATACTCAATCTCATGTCAATGCATGTATACAATATTATTTCAATATAAGGGGATAATGATGCATCTCACTCAATCAATATCAATATAATACATAATCACCTCAATTATCACATTTATACGGGTGTAATAAAGAAAACACAATCACACAAAAATTTCAAGTTAATAATATATCGGCCGATACCCATATGCTTTGGAAATTCTCAATTACAATCCGCATTATATAGTAGAAATTTTCTATTTCATAACACCGGTACTCGTACCAATGCCCGTCACACCATTGATACGAGACCCCCATCTTTCACCCTTACCCCTTTGTCTATTTTCATTTTTTTTTAAATCTTTAATTAGGAAAACATCCTTCAACAAGTCTAAAAAGTCTTAACATACCTTAAATGCCGAACTCGTGTCACCAATCTTCAAGATTTTTCCTTTACTTTTCGCAAGGCTTCGGAACGTTCCCAATCTATCCATTGTGCAATATTTGTAAGTAAGAGAGTTCATAGGTATTCAATTTTTTTTATATGTCTAACCTAAACTCCAAACTCACTCATATATCCAATCAAGCTCCTACTCTTGATATATTTTATATGTCAAGATTCTATTTACTGAATTTCAAGCCTACTGTGAAGCCTCAACTCCTCAAAATATTATGATTCTAATAATACTCATGTGACACAATACCACCAAAATTTGGTTAGCTATATCCATATCTTCATGGGGTACTACTATATGAAAATTAAAAAAAAATGAAATAAGGTTTAATGCCAATAAGTAATTTGATGTAACTTAATTGAGTAAATAATGTCTATGGAATTTTTTTCGCAGGTTTCATATATGAAATCAAGCTTTTGTTGCCAAAGATTCCTTTTTTTTCCCAATGGTTATGCCTAATTCTTATTAAATAATTAAACATGATAATAATTAATATAAACATTCTCCTCTACTCTAATTCAACACCCTCAATACTTATGGTAACTCACTTAATTTACCTGCTAGTCATTAGGAATAAATTAAATTAACAAGTTGTACAACCCTAAAAATTTTCCAGCAATACCTACTATTAATAATATCCTCCATCGTCAATATGAAGATTTATATAATCCAATGCAATCAAAAACATAATTCTCTAATGATAACATACTAATACTAGTGACTAAATTCTGTAAATAAATAAATTAAGACCCATTATCACTAATTAACAAACCAGAAAATGCACTTTAAATGTGAGATCCTTCATTCTTTTTCTTTAACTTTAATCGGTCCAATTGCTTAATTTCTAAATAATTGGGTCATTTGCCTACTTTCATAATGAGCCTCATTAATGGGCATTCAATTCTCCTCCCCCTTAGGTTGATAAAGTTATCACATAAATAAAAGAATTCATTTTCGTTCCTTTACAAAGGATCTGAATAGATCCAAAAATAATTTATTTTCTCATATGCACACCAACAAATAATTTAAAATAACAATTTAATTCACTTTGACAATATACTCCAATGAAGAATTGAAAAGTTTGAGAATAAGTCGTTCACCTGAAGTCGACGGTTTCTTTTCCCCTACAAGTTTTGCCAGAATATGTTAATGGGGTTATGCTAAGCACTCATTTATCTTAATTTAATAAATGGGCTAAGTGACAAAAAAGGGTTTTAACTAAATTAGGTGCTGATCTGGCCCATTAAGTATGCAGCTATATTAAATATATCACACATATCTGACAACTAAATAATCGTGGTTACCGAATATTTAAAAAATTTTATTTTAAATTCTACGGAAAGAGTCAAGATAGTTTGAGTTCTCAAAATGACCTAGCGGGCCGTTACATTTCGGGCATAGGTTGAGGGGGTACTTGGGCATTATCCCAAAGAAATATTAATTGTAAAAAGAAGAAGCAATCATTAGATATCCACTAGAAGTTGGTAGAATTTGATACATCTAGCATTGTTCTTGTACTTAGCCGTTAAGGATGTCCATAGATTATTTTTCGACTAAGTGCCATTTTGATTGTCTCGGGTCAGTTTATGCATTTTTATTTAGTCAAGAAATTATTAATTTGGGGGTTGAACAATGACTTATTTTAATTAAAATTTAAGATGCAAATTTATTGCATCATGAGTGGAAATTACATATTCTAATTAAAGGGCTTAGGTGATCTTTTGATCCGATTTTCGAACCCAAATTAAATATAAAATATGGGTGTCACTAGACTCGTAATCTTATGAATATTATATATTTGAACAAATTTCTACCATTCAGAAGTGTTACAAAAGGGGAAGATGTAAGTCCCAAAGTGATGTGTTTGATAGTTTGAGACAAGTAGATTTCTAAACTCTTGTTAAGTGTATGAAATTCGTGTATTTTCTTGTGATATATGTTTGTGAGTAATGGGTCTAGGGGAATGGTTGACTTGTCCACCTTGATTAATTCTAATGATGAAAAGGGATAATAAAAGGTATTGCGATTAATTGTTTGTGTGTGATGGGTTGAGAATGGTATGAGTACCGATGGTATAGAGGCAAAATTTATTTCTATAATGTCGATTGTAATCCGAGAAAATCAAAGCATATGAGCATTATCTGATATATTATTGACTTGAATTATTATGTGTGATTATGTTCTTTACTGAACCGTATAATTGTGATACTGAGGTAATTATATGTCATAGCGATATTTGATTTATTGAAATATTGCATCATCCCCTTTATTTGTTATCATATTTCGCACATACATTGACATGTGATTGGGTATGAGTAAAGGTCTAACACGCGGAGTCCGTCCGTGTTGAGATCGAGTTATGATAATTTGGGCACGTGGAAATCGTCCGTGCAAAATTTGTTTAAATTATGATAGTGCTTTCAGATGGTTTGCATAGAAACCTGCAGATCGTCCGTGTAGATATATGGACCTCGCGAGTCCCCCATGGGTCATAATCTGTCGATGTATTTCCGAGAAGTATCATGTACACATGTTTGAGAGAGTATTTGATATTTTGAGGCATACTAATTCATGGTGTCATATTGCATTACATACCATGACATCCTTTATTCTTATTGATTATGTATTTTGTTTGTGGTTAGAAAGTAATTGATATTTGATTACCTTTACTTGATTAACTTGATTTTGTATTGCTGATATTGTGAGTGCCTTTTTGTGGGGCTTGTAATTGATGAATATTGAGCTTATTGTTGAGATGTGTGTTTGTAAATGGTCACATGTTAGGTTGGACAAATTTTATGCAAGTTGTAGTTGCAGAGGTTTGGTTCGGGTGTAAGGAGTACCCATATTTTATCCCCTTAGCTTGTGGTTAGAGGATTACTTGTTCAGTACCGTGTGGTTTGGTACTCACCCCTTGCTTCTACAATTATTTTTGTAGGTTACTAGTCCGAACCCTTGTCATATTTCTCTTGTCCTTGTCAGACACTTCTTTTGGAGGTTTGTGAGGTAGTTGCTTGTCATTTTAGTGGACCTTCTTACTCCTATTTATGATCTTGTTCTACTCTAGAAATAATGTCAAATGAGACTTGTATAATTTTTTTAATTCAGTTGTAATACATTAGAAGCTTGTACACATGACAACCAGATTTTGGGGGTATTTTTGAATTTATCATAGAATTTCCACATTTTATTGTAATAGTTTAATTTTAGCCTGTCTTGTCTTACTGGGATAAGACAAGTGTCATCATGTCCATTTTTGGATCGTGACACTATCATGATTGATCAATACTACCAGTATTGATCAACATATCAATATATCAATATTGATCAACCTATCAATAGACCAATACATCAATTATCAATACAATCTTTGATTTCTCTATATGAGATTTCTACATGTATTGATTTTATCTTGGTATTATTAAATTTAAATTCACTTCAATTGTATAAGAAACATAAACTTTTGAAACTCTGTTCTTATGAAGAGATGACTTTCGATTTCAAATTCCTCCATGATCCCTATTCGAAGTTATAACATATTACTTCCTGAGAATGACATACTATGCATATTTGAGTATGACTTCGTTAATGCTGAATGTATTAGAAGGTACAATACTTTTAAAATATGTAAACTTAAAAATGCAATATAAGTAGTATTTGTTTATGTTTATTCTTTCAACCATTGTTTTTAAAGTTCCTTTCTATTATATTATGGCTAGGATTATATTACGATTTGGATTACTATTAGAATTATAGTACAACTAGAATTAGATTATTTATAATTGCATTTTTATTATTATATTATTATTATCATTATTATTATTATTATAATTATTATTATTTAATAGGTATTGTAGTAGAAATCTAAGTATTGTTATTTAGGACTCTACGATTCTCTCCTATATGAAGAGTATGTACTTAACATTATTATTCATCAATGCTATCAATGATTGATCAATGCTACCAATACTATCAATATTGATCAACATATCAATATATCAATATTGATCAACCTATTAATAGATCAATACATCAATTGTCAATACAATCCTTAATTTCTCTATATGAGATTTCTATTTGAATTTCTACACTATGTTCACTAGTTTTTTGAATAAAATTTTTAATTGCACCAGTCTCCTTCATTTAATTTTCTACATCTGATTTCAGAATATGTTACGTGTGAATTTTTAAAAATATTTCAAAAAATTAGGCATATTCAAAAATATATTGATATTTTAATTTATTATTTAATATTTTTAAATTTGATATTTATAAATTTTCCTGCACGTGAAGAGTAGTTTTTTCTCTTTTTAAATATGGTTATTACTTATTATGAAGTTTATCTATTTATAACCAAAAAATTTAAAATTTATAATATAACTTCTCTTTTTACAAAAAATAACTGTTTTTTTAGAAAAAAAAAAGATTTGAATTTGACAGTTTACCTAATAGTGGAGTATTTCTTTAAAGTGTATTGATTTTATCTTGATATTATTAAATTTTTTTCACTTCAATCATATAAGAATCATAAACTTTTGAAACTATGTTCTTATGAAGAAATGACGTTTGATTTCATCCTCCACAATACTTATTCAAAGTTTTACCATATCACTTCATGAGTCTGACATACTATGCATATTTGAAAATGACTTCATTAATGATGAAGGTATTAGAATGTACAATACTTTAAAAATATATAAACTTAAAAACGCAATATAAATATTATTTGTTAATATTTATTCTTTCAACCATTATTTTAAAGTTCCTTTCTATTATATTATGATTATATGATATTTATCAATCATCTATTCAGCATTATTTAAAATCTATATTTTGTTGTCTAAGTTCTACTTCATTCATGGACAAATTGCATTGCGTGCAAAAGATTATAATTACGAGGGCAAAATGAACATCAACATAGTAGCCCTTGAACAAAACTCTGCAAGTAAATCATATGGAGATAATCATAACTTCTACAATCCAAGAAATATTGGATGTCTTCAGAGAATTTTTCAAATGAATTAAAGCAAGGACCTCTTGCAACTGTGAATCAGTCATCAACTCTTTTTTTTTTTGGGTCATCATTATCCATGTTACTAAAGTTATAATCACCAATTTTGGCGACTTATGCTAGCTTTAATTTAATAACAGTGTAAGTCCCTGCAATTGATATTTTAATTATGTGTCATTGTTGAATCTTTAATCGGAATTCACCGATTATTGCAATCATAGAATACAACTATATTGACAATGATCATATTCAAATGTAGTGTGTCAGCATTATAAAAACATTATTTATATCAAAATTAAAATTAATTTCAACTCTTTATTTAAAATTAAAAAGTTATATATTTTCCTCTTAAATGTGATTTATTCAAACTCGCATTTTTAGTGTTCTTTTTGTTGACTTTAAAATAACGTGCAGTTATCCAGAATTCTATTATTTTAACATAATTTTACCTAAAATATTTAAAGTAGAAAATCAATATTTACATATTTTGTTAAAAGAATAGTACTGTTTACATGTTTTATTTAAATTAATAAAAATGACAAATTCTGTAATTATTTAAACATGACACAAGTCAACCATTATAGAAATTAACAATTACAAGTTCTTAAGATATACTTTCTAAACTTGAAAATAAAATAGATTTGAATTCAAAGTAAGTTGCTTCTCAAATTTATCCTTGTTAATTCAAAAGTAAATATCTTTTCAATTTTTACATATTCTAAATATTAGAGGGTTGGAATTTGAAGTAGACATTATTTGAAGAGAGATGGAATATAATATATATCGTAATTATTATAATTCTTAATTTATTGATTTATTTTTTGTTCTAAAAAGACAGAAATAGAAAAAGTATTACATTGAAAATAAGATGATAACTATATATTTTAAAATTAAAACGATTAATGTATAGGAACAATTATTCTTGTTTTTTTTTAAAAAAGTTAAAAGATATATATTTTTTTTAAATCTGTATGTAAAATTTATCAAAAAGAAAAAATAGTAATCAACTGAATAGTTCGATATTTTTTTTTCTAAAATTAAAAATTGTATACTATTTTTTGAATTTGAATTTTAAAATAATTAAAAACATTGAAAAGTTCAATAATACAATGTTATTTGGTGGGGGTAATTATCAAACTTTTTTCATATTTAATATTTAAATTAACTTTATACAGTTTCCTTTTAAACAAAAATAAAATGTAAAATTTTAAAACTTCCTATTTAACAAAGAAATTTAAATTGGTATTTTAAAAATTATACTTTGTAAGGCTTTTATAACAGTTTAATTCAGTGTGCATCCTCAAACATGTTCAGTACTTATGGAAATCTTAAAAGTGTTTGAGAAAGTAAACGAAAGGGTAATTTTCTTATTCTCTTAATATTTGATTTTGTCATGAAGAAACATTTTATTTCAATGTTCTAAGTATCAATTAAACTATAAAGAGGCTTATGTAAAGTTCATTTGACGAATCTAAAATATATCAAATTGCTTATAACAATATTCAAGATAATACATTACTAGCACACTATAAAATAAAACATAAAAAACTAGTCTCCACCAATGACACTATCCTTAAAGATCTCAATAGCATCAACTTGACAATATGACATCCTTTAACTAGAATTTTCTTAGTCTATATCGTATATTTAGGCAAAATCATGGAGTAATTGTTAATTTCTTTTGATCCATTTTAGTTATTTACTGACGATTCTGAAAAAGTTATTATTGTTAATAGAAACGCAATGGTACCAGATCAGATACTAAAATCAATTTCTTAACTATATGAAAATTCATAATCTTGAAGGCGGTAATGATCGATCAATTCGAGTCCATTTGCACGCAATATTAATTTACTCACTTTCATTTCGTTGATTCTCTCTTTTACTTCGAAGACTAACCTTAATGTCCACCTTTAACATGATAACTAATTTGATTGATGTCGGCATTTTGAAAAGGAGATTGATTTTTTATTGTTCCGACTTAACCATAACATTTTTATTCAATTCGAAATTTATGACAGTTGAATGTGAGACCGATCGAGAATATCAGAATAATGAATATTTAGGTCATCGGCTAAAACGTTACCTTTGAAGATTAGGGTTTGTTTTGGTATAGGAATACCTTGATATTTTATATCTTCTCTTTTACCACTAAAATCGTATCAAAATAGCCAACTTCAATTGTAAATGAATGTCTTCCTTTGTTGGATTAAAAAACAAATCCACTTCGATATCACGAATAATAATATCTAAATTATTAAGTTTGTTTCTTATCGAGAACTGAATTATATAAGAAAAAAATTATTCTCAATTTAGTCAAAACAGAACTTTCACCAGTTAAATTTATAAGAAAAAAAATGTTGAATGAATATTAAAGAAGATTAGATTTTTGTACTAAATATATGATATTTTATGGACAGTTATGTATTATTGTTTTTCACATTCTGTAAATGTTTTCTTCTATTTTTTTGTCAAAATATTAATATCTGTTTTTAGCCTTCTATTTAACGTCTACTTCTTTTTATTAGATGATTTTGATTCACCATTTAATAAAATCTTCATCATTTTAAGAATATCATTTCTTCATTAATTAATAATTAGCATATAAATGGCCACTGGTATCACTAAATTATAGTTAGTTAATATATGTTTTTACCTTAATTTATCATTTAATTATCGTAAGTATTTTCTTATAGGATCATATCCATTGACTTTTGGTATTTATAGAAAAATAATTAAAATTTCATTCTTGTAATATAGAAGTTAATTATAAGACATGATTAATGTTCTATGTTGGATCCGTTATATTTTTTCTTAATTTTTCATTTGGTGTCTGTCACGTTAATTAGAGTTTGACTAATTCAGATCACACCAAATAGAATCATTCGTGAGTCAGCCAAGGATTTGTTGATTCTGTTTTATTTCAATATAATTAACATTTTTGTAACGACCCGTTTAGTCGTTTCGAGCAGCAGATTTAATTCTGGAAAAACTGGCCAAGACCACGAGCACTGCGACGGACCGTCACAGGCACGACGGCCCGTCGAGGGTGCATCGTTTCAGCATACTTAGAATTCTTAAATTGGGTACTGAAAATCGACTCTCTGAACTTCAGGACGGAGGTGCAGGACGGACCGTCACTTGTGTGACGGCGTCCGCGATCCACTGGAATCTGGGAGGCTGCGGCGACCTGAGTGACGGACCGTCGCGGGCATGACGCCCGTCTCAGGTCGCGTAGTCCCAGTCAGAATCGGATTTCTTTCCACGTTTTAAGGGACGTTTTGGACTATTCTTTCCTTAATTATAAAGTTTGAGGGTTAATATTAATAATTCTAATTACTTGGTGGTTAAAATAGGTAACATTAAGTTAATTAGTGGGTCATTATTACCATCTTTCATTCTTAATTATATATGAATTAGGGTAAAAGAAAGAGGGTTTGAATAAGAAAAAGAAAAGAACAGAAAGAGAGGGAGAAAGCGAGCGAATAGGAGAGAGAGAAAGCGAAGAGGATAGCAAGGATTTTGAGAAGATAGCTTGTTGATTCAATTCTTCGTGGAGGTAGGTTTTGGTTTTTTTCTTGCTTCTTGTTGTATACTCTTAATAGCGAATGATATGTGTTGATAGTATTGTAAACCCTACTATGTGCTTAATTGTATGCTTGTATGAATATGATATATATATATGTAATTATATGAGCATGATGAAGTTTTGAATCCCAAATCTTGAAAGAACCCTAATTCACTTGTTAATGATGATGCCTTAGTATGAAAGAAGGCTTGATGAATTAGGGATCGGGTGCCACGTTCCGGTACCAGGATAGAATGAATATGAGGATCGGAGTGTCACGTTCCGACACCAGGATAGAATATGGATCGGGTGCCACGTTCCGGTACCAGGATAGAATGAATATGAGGATCGGAGTGTCACGTTCCGACACAAGGATAGAATATGGATCGGGTGCCACGTTCCGGTACCAGGATAGTATATGAGGATCGGAGTGCCACGTTCCGGCACCAGGATAGAAATAGAGGAGTGGAGTGTCACGTACCGACACAAGAGGAAGAAAGATAATGAATCTTGAAAGATAATGAATATACTCAATCTAATGAACTTAGTTCCCAAATGAGTATGGTATTGAGGCTTGAGTCCTCATGTGTGAACTCGGTTGTAGTTATTGATGAATTCAGGTATTATTGCTACATGTTGAGTATTGTAGTTGATTTATATTATTATTGATATATACTGTTCCCTATTTTGAGTTGGCCGATGATATCTACTCAGTACTTGTGGTTGTACTGACCCCCTACTTTCATGTTTTCTTCCTTGTTATTTGTGTAATGCAAAGAAGCGTTCAATCAACTTCAACTCAACAGAGATCTAGCCGTCTTCACTACCTTCGGAATTCGGGGTGAGCTAATGCGTCTAGCTTGGGTGGGTCTTCTTCTTCAAGTCTTGATGCCTTGAACTTCCGGCATGGACTAGCTAGTATTAGTTTTAGCTTCCTAGACAGTTTTAGTTTAGCAATTTGAGATAGATGTTCTTGTGATGATGACTTCCAGATTTTGGGGATAATAATAATAGTTTGAATTGTTTTATTTATGAGTTAAGTCTTCCGCATTATTTTCTATTGTTATATATTGAAATGTTAAGGTTTAGATTGGTTGGTTCGCTCACATAGGAGGGTAAGTGTGGGTGCCAGTCGCGGCCCCGTTTTGGGTCGTGACAAACTTGGTATCAGAGCATTAGGTTCGTTGGTCTCATCACACAAGAACAGGTCTAGTAGAGTCTTAAGGAACGGTAGGGGGACGCCTTTACTTTTCCTTGAGAGGCTATAGGACTTTAGGAAAATTTCACTCTTTCATTCTTTCTTTCGTGCTACTACTTGAGTCCAATTGGTATCTAGGCGATACGAATTGGTATCTGACCATCTTCACTCTCTTTCGCAGATGGTTAGAACTAGAGCAACGACTACGCCAACACCAACACCAAAGACCGGCAGACAGTGCGTCTGAGCCACCACCGGGCCGTGGCTCGAGGGAGAACAACGGCGAGAGGCCGTGGTAGAGGTCGTGGGAGGACGCCCTCTAGAGGAAGAGGACGAGAACCTAGCCCATCCGATGCTAGGCGGTGACTCCTCCACCGACCGAGGAAGTGGTAAGAGAAGGGAGGATAGGAGAATGAACAAGAGCAGAATGAGGAATTGCCACCCCAATCTACCCCAGAGATGATCAATCGTGTTCTCGCTTATCTTAGCGGGTTATCGATCACGGTCAAGCACCTCCGGTGGTTTACGCACCAACCCCTCCGGTTTGAGTGCGACATGCGGCTACTATGGCTCCCGCATGGATGCCTCGTGGAGATAGGCACATTTCCACGTCGACTCTTTGGGACCGGTAATGACAAGCGATCAACACGAACTTTTCGGTAAGTTCTTGAAATTGAAACCTCCGGTCTTCAAGGGTGCGAGAATCAAGATGCTTATGATTTTCTGGTTGATTGTCGAGCTACTACACAAGATGGGGATAGTAGAACGGTTTGGCGTTGAGTTCGTAAGCTATCGGTTTCAAGGAACGCCAAAATGTGGTGGCGATCACATGTCGAGTGTCAACCGAAGCGAGGCCACACCCATGACTTGGGCATCCTTCTCTACTCTGTTTATGGAGAAGTATATCCCAAGGACTTTGAGAGATAGAAAAAGGGATGAGTTCTTGAGTCTCGAGCAAGGTAGGATGACGGTTAACGATATGAGGCTAAGTTTCGTGCTTTATCAAGGTATGCCACTCAACTCTGTTTGATCCACAAGAACGGATCCGCCGCTTTGTGAAGGGGTTGAGATCGAGTTGCGGATTTCGGCCTTACGGTAGCGGCAGCGGCAAAATCCTTCCAAGAGGTGGTAGACTTTGTGATAGAAGTGGAAGGAGTGAAGCCAGATGACTTCACCACAACTTCGACATCAAAAAGGTTTCGAAAGGGAGGGGAGTTTAATAGGTCGTCTACTAGAGGACGAGTGCAGGCTACTCGGTTCGACCAATTCAGTCTTCACTACAGAGTGTAGTTGGGGACCACCTCGAGCGGTCAACACTACTCAGAGACCTGTGCATGATCCACGAGAGTGTTATGGATGGGGGGAGGTTGGACACATTAAGAGGTATTGTCCAAACCAGAGTTACAGAACCCCAATAGCTAGAGGTAGAGGTGGTCATGGTAGAGGCCGTTTTTCTGGAGGACGTGGTGGTCGAGGTAATGGTGGTCACCAAAACGGCCGAGGAGATGGGCAAACCGGGGCCACTACTACGCAACATGGTAGGGGCAATGGACAGACGGGTGATAGGGCCCATTGTTACGCTTTCCCTGGGAGATCTGAAGCGGAGGCGTCTGATGCTGTTATCACAGGTAACCTTTTGATTTGTGATTGTATGGCTTCCGTATTGTTTGATCCTGGATCCACGTTTTCTTATGTATCTTCCTCATTTGCTAATGGTCTAAATCTACATTGTGAATTACTTGATATGCCTATTCGTGTTTCTACTCCGGTGGGTGAGTCTGTGGTAGTTGAAAGGGTATATAGGTCTTGTTTGGTGAATTTTGTGGGAGCAACACTTATGTAGATTTGGTTATCTTAAAAATGGGTGACTTTGATGTAATTACAGGTATGACTTGGCTTTCTCCGAATTTTGCGATTTTGGATTGTAATGCTAAAAGCGTGACGCGTTAGCCAAGCACAAGGCGAGATCCGTTAGTGTGGGAGGGTGACTACACTTCCAATCCAGTGCGTATCATATCCTTTCTTCGTGCTAAGAAAATGGTTAGTAAAGGGTGTTTAGCTTTCTTGGCACATCTCAAGGATGACACTACTCAAGTACCCTCAATTGAGTCGGTTTCGGTAGTCCGTGAGTTTTTGGATGTGTTCCCTGCAGATCTTCCTGGTATGCCACCAGATAGGGATATTGACTTCTGTATTGATCTTGAACCGGGCACTCGCCCCATTTCTATACCCCCTTATAGAATGGCTCCCGCAAAGTTAAGAGAGTTAAAGGCACAACTTCAAGAGTTGTTGAGCAAAGGCTTTATTAGACCAAGTGCATCTCCTTGGGGTGCTCCAGTTTTGTTTGTAAAGAAGAAGGATGGGAGTTTTCGAATGTGTATAGACTACAGACAACTAAACAAGGTAACCATAAAGAACAAGTATCCTCTTCCTCGCATTGATGACTTGTTCGATCAATTACAGGGTGCTTGTGTCTTCTCTAAAATTGACTTGAGATCCGGTTATCATCAATTGAAGATACGGGCAACGGATGTACCAAAGACTGCTTTTCGAACTAGGTATGGACATTATGAATTTGTGGTGATGTCCTTTGGTCTTACGAATGCCCCTGCTGCGTTCATGAGTTTGATGAATGGGATTTTTAAGCCATATTTGGATCTCTTCGTGATTGTATTTATTGATGATATATTGGTATACTCAAAGAGCAAGAAGGAACATGAAGAGCATTTGAGAATTGTATTGGAAATGTTGAGGGAGAAAAAGCTTTATGCCAAGTTCTCTAAGTGTGAGTTTTGGCTAGATGCAGTGTCCTTCTTGGGGCATGTAGTTTCGAAGGAGGGGGTAATGGTAGATCCTTCTAAGATTGAGACAGTGAAGAATTGGGTAAGACCCACTAATGTGTCAGAAATAAGAAGCTTTGTTGGGTTAGCTAGCTACTACCGCCGCTTTGTCAAGGGATTCTCTTCTATTGCTTCCCAATTAACGAACTTGACCAAGCAGAATGTTCCATTTGTATGGTCAGATGAATGTGAGGAAAGCTTTCGAAGCTCAAGACTTTGTTGACTACCGCACCCATTCTCACCTTGCCGAAGAGGGTAAGAACTTCATTGTTTATTGTGATGCATCCTATTCGGGTTGGAGTGCTGACTAATGCAAGAGAAGAATGTGATTGCGTATGCTTGAGGCAATTAAAAGTGCATGAACGTAACTATCCAACTCATGACTTGGAATTGGCCGCGGTAGTGTTTGCATTAAAGCAATGGAGGCACTATTTATATGGGGGTAAGTGTGAGGTCTACACGGATCATCGTAGCCTTCAGTATGTCTTTACTCGTAAAGATTTGAACTTAAGGCGGAGGAGATGGATGGAGTTACTAAAGGACTACGATATCACTATCTTGTATCATCCCGAAAAGCGAATGTTGTAGCGGATGCTTTAAGTAGAAAAGCGGGAAGCATGGGAAGTCTAGCTCATTTGCAAGATTCTAGACGCCCATTGGCTAGAGAGGTTCAGACTCTGGCTAACGACTTGATGAGGTTAGAAATAAATGAGAAGGGAGGATTGTTGGCTAGTGTGGAGTCGAAATCTTCTTTTCTCGACAAGATTAAGGGAAAGCAGTTTGATGATGAGAAACTGCGCAGAATCCAAGATAAGGTATTACGAGGAGAAGCTAAGGAAGCACAAATCGATGAGGAAGGTGTTTTGAGAATCAAAGGAAGGGTATGTGTACCCCGCGTCGATGATTTGATCAACACTATTCTGACAGAGGCTCATAGTTCACGGTATTCTATACATCCGGGTGCGACCAAGATGTACCGTGACCTAAAGCAACACTTTTGGTGGAGTAGAATGAAGCGTGATATTGTTGACTTTATTGCCAAGTGTCCAAACTGTCAACAAGTAAAGTATGAACACCAAAGGCCCGGAGGAACACTTCAGAGAATGCCCATTCCTGAATGGAAGTGGGAAAGAATTGCTATGGACTTTGTGGTTGGTCTTCCAAAGACAATGGGTAAGTATGACTCCATTTGGGTGATTGTTGATAGGTTAACTAAGTCTGCTCATTTTATCCCGGTCAAGGTGACTTACAATGCAGAGAACTTAGCCAAGATCTATATCTCGTAAATCGTTCGATTGCATGGGGTTCCACTACCCATCATATCAGATAGAGGTACGCAGTTTACTTCTAAGTTTTTGAAAACATTACATGCAGAATTGGGTACTAGGTTGGACCTTAGTACTGCGTTCCATCCTCAGACCGATGGTCAGTCTGAACAAACGATTCAAGTGTTGGAGGATATGCTTCGCGCGTGCGTGATAGAGTTTGGTGGCCATTGGGATAGCTTCTTACCTTTGGCAGAGTTTTCATACAACAATAGCTATCACTCAAGCATTGATATGGCCCCATTCGAAGCATTGTATGGGAGGAGGTGTAGGTCTCCCATTGGTTGGTTTGATGCATTTGAGGTTAGACCTTGGGGTACTGACCTTTTGAAGGATTCGATAGAGAAAGTGAAGTCTATTCAAGAAAAGCTTCTAGCGGCGCAAAGTAGACAAAAAGAATATGCAGATCGAAAGGTTAGAGACTTAGAGTTCATGGAGGGTGAACAAGTCTTGTTGAAAGTTTCGCCAATGAAAGGGGTGATGCGGTTTGGTAAAAGAGGTAAGCTAAGTCCAAGGTACATTGGGCCATTTGAGGTACTAAAGCGAATAGGAGAGGTGGCTTATGAATTAGCCTTGCCTCCAGGGCTGTCCGGAGTACATCCGGTATTTCATGTATCCATGATGAAGAGATACCATGGAGATGGAAACTATATCATCCGTTGGGATTGATTTTGCTTGGTGNGAATTTGACTTATGAGGAGGAACCAGTTGCTATTTTAGATAGAGAGGTTCGCAAGTTGAGGTCGAGAGAAATTGCATCCATCAAAGTTCAATGGAAGAATCGACCGGTTGAAGAAGCTACTTGGGAGAAGGAGGCAGGTATGCAAGAAAAATACCCACATCTGTTTACAGATTCAGGTACTTCCTTCCGCCCTTGTTTGTCTTCTTTTGATCGTTCGGGGACGAACGATGGGTAAATTGGTATCTATTGTAACGATCCGTTTAGTCGTTTGAGCAGCAGATTTAATTCTGGAAAAACTGGCCAAGGCCACGGGCACTGCGACGGACCGTCACAGGCACGACGGCCCGTCGAGGGTGCACCGTTTCAGCATACTTAGAATTCTTAAATTTGGTACTGAAAATCGACTCTCTGAACTTCAGGATGGAGGTGCGGGGCGGACCGTCACTTGTGTGACGGGCGTCAGATCCACTGGAATGGGAGGCTGCGACGACTGAGTGACGGACCGTCGCAGCATGACGGCCCGTCACAGGTCGCGTAGTCCCAGTCAGAATCGGATTTCTTTCCACGTTTTAAGGGACGTTTTGGACTATTCTTTCCTTAATTATAAAGTTTGAGGGTTAATATTAATAATTCTAATTACTTGGGGGTTAAAATAGGTAACCTTAAGTTAATTAGTGGGTCATTATTACCATCTTTCATTCTTAATTATATATGAATTAGGGTAAAAGAAAGAGGGTTTGAATAAGAAAAAGAAAAGAACAGAAAGAGAGGGAGAAACGAACGAATAGGGAGAGAGAGAAACGAAGAGGATAGCAAGGATTTTGAGAAGATAGCTTGTTGATTCAATTCTTCGGTGGAGGTAGGTTATGGTTTATTTCATGCTACTTGTAGTAAACTCTTAATAGCGAATGATATGTGTTGATAGTATTGTAAACCCTACTATGTGCTTAATTGTATGCTTGTATGAATATGATATATATATATGTAATTATATGAGCATGATGAAGTTTTGAATCCCAAATCTTGAAAGAACCCTAATTCACTTGTTAATGATGATGCCTTAGTATGAAAGAAGGCTTGATGAATTAGGGGATCGGGTGCCACGTTCCGGTACCAGGATAGAATGAATATGAGGATCGGAGTGTCACGTTCAGACACCAGGATAGAATATGGATCGGGTGCCACGTTCGGTACCAGGATAGAATGAAAATGAGGATCGGAGTGTCACGTTTCGACACCAGGATAGAATATGGATCGGGTGCCACGTTCCGGTACCAGGATAGTATATGAGGATCGGAGTGCCACGTTCCGGCACCAGGATAGAAATAGAGGAGTGGAGTGTCACGTACCGACACAAGAGGAAGAAAGATAATGAATCTTGAAAGATAATGAATATACTCAATCTAATGAACTTAGTTCCCAAATGAGTATGGTATTGAGGCTTGAGTCCTCATGTGTGAACTTCGGTTGTAGTTATTGATGAATTCAGGTATTATTGCTACATGTTGAGTATTGTAGTTGATTTATATTATTATTGATATATACTTGTTCCCTATTTTGAGTTGGCCGATGATATCTACTCAAGACTTGTGGTTGTATCTTGACCCTACTTTCATGTTTTCTTCCTTGTTATTTGTGTAATGCAACAAGCGTTCCGTCAACTTCAACTCAACAAGAGATCTAGCCAGTCTTCACTACCTTCGAAATTCGGGGTGAGCTAATGCGTCTAGCTTGGGTGGGTCTTCTTCTTCAAGTCTTGATGCCTTGAACTTCCGGCATGGACTAGCTAGTATTAGTTTTAGCTTCCTAGACAGTTTTAGTTTAGCAATTTGAGATAGATGTTCTTGTGATGATGACTTCCAGATTTTGGGGATAATAATAATAGTTTGAATTGTTTTATTTATGAGTTAAGTCTTCCGCATTATTTTCTGTTGTTATATATTGAAATGTTAAGGTTTAGATTGGTTGGTTCGCTCACATAGGAGGGTAAGTGTGGGTGCCAGTCGCGGCCCCGTTTTGGGTCGTGACAATTTTTCTTTCTTAGATCAATAAAATTAGGAATTTTTAAACTAGACATTCTTTAAATTAAATCTCATAGTTACCAACATATAAATCGTTAATATACTAAAAATGTTCTTGACAAACTTATGGATTTTTTAGAGCCACACATATATTTATTTAATAGTTGATTACTAATAACAATTTTTACAAAACAGAGAAGAATAACCAAGAGTTACAACTCAAATTATTATTGAGGGTTATATGTAGTAACTTTTTAAACGCTTGTTGGTGCTATTTAATTATAAATCAGAAAAATAACCAAGATCTCAAATTTATTCATACTCTAATATAATAAATAAAGAGCATTTGACACTAAGGTGTGAAACAATAAAAGAAGATCAAGATTAATAATAGATATGTTGTCTCTAAAGTATCATAAATTATAATTTTTAATCATTGTATTTTACGATTAAGCATATTCAGTTTTAGAATAATTTAAATATGTTTTTTTTTTGTAATCACATTATATATTTGACAACTAAAAAAACAAATGAATAAAAAATTAGCACATATTTTACCATCCATCTTCTTCTTGTGAAGCATGTATTCCTCCAATCATAGGCAATACAAAGAAGTCAAAATATATAAAAAGAGAATATAAGTTGCATTATATTTCAATCGTCTCAATTTAAAAGTCTCATTTAAACTTAGTTGTTGGTATCTAAGTATACCGATCTACTTTATCAAAGTATTTGTTTCAATAATAAAGTTGATTAAATATCAACACATATAAACGGTAGTAATACCATCAAAAATCAAGTGAATCAAGTCTTCACAACATTTAACAAGTAGTACACATTTATATAATTTAGATCCAACATTGTTCAACGTAATGTGAATTAGCCTTCAACTATATGATAGCGATACATATTGTTGTAATGTAATCTATATGGAAAAAAATATAATATCAAGGCACTAATGTTGTCTATCCATTGTACGCTACACTGTGCATTCAAACTTCTTTTTGTCTTTTATAAGATTTTTATGCTTACATCCTGAACACTAAAGCACACAAAACTTCTGTAGGTCATTTGAAGTTATCATTTGTGCCTCCACGTGGAAAATTTCAATCTGTCGAGGAGAACAAAAACCATTAAGGTGAAATGTATACGAAAATCTCTTTCACAACTAAAAGGAAAGAAATAGTAGAAAGATTAGCAACCTTATTGTCAGAGACTTAGAGTCTTATTAAAGCTCCGTGCGGCACTTAGTCTTATTAAAGCTCCGTGCAACACTTGACAACTTCTTCACAAATCTTTCATGATCTTGTAAGCTCGAGTAAGCCCTTTATGCTAAGATCGCTAAAAGAATTAAATGATCTTATAAGCTCAAGTAAGCCCTTTATGCTAAGATCGCTAAGAGAATAAAAGGAAGACTTCGAAAGATTTAGAAGAAGACTTTATATTGCTTGGAAGATTGCTTACAATTTGTTGGATGTTTTAGAAATGAGTGACACTTCTATTTATACTGCTTCCTAGGATTTTCCAAAGTTTTCCTAGAAAATATCTAATCTTCCTTCTAGAATTCTCCAAAGCCTTCTAGAAAGATCTAGAGACTTCTACAGTTTTCTATAAACCTCTCCAAAACTATATACTTTTCCGCCCCTATTCAGATATAAAATCTTACTAAGAATTGGAAGAACGTGACACTCTCCTCCACCTAATGATGCGACGATCGCATTGCATTGTCACTGCATCAAAGACCAAGTTTTGCCTTCTCGTACGCACGACCAATAGTCCATTGACTCGATCAATGCCCTCGCGCAACTCCTTCAATTGCTTCTTTATCACTTTTAATTCAGCCTCACGATCTACCTCCTTCTAAAGAGGCAAGCACCTCGATGGCTTCTTTGGCATCACAACATTGTTCCCTCTTGGAACCTTCTTTGTGCACGGTAGTGAGTACGTCTAGCATCATATTCTTCTTTCGAACTTGTAATGGTGGCTACAAATGTCGACTTCCCTTCATAGGATTTTTCTTGAGTTGCATGGCCGTTAGTCAGACTTGCCCTTCTGTCTTCGGTTATTTCAATTGTTAGTTTTGTTAATTTCTTATTAGTTACTTTAATTTTACAGTTATTATTTAATAAAAACATTTTTACAACTTTTCAAATTGAATATTCATATTTGTGACATTTAAAACAAATAATCACCATCATAAAAAGAATAAACAATTTTAAATTTATATATTATAACATTCAATTCCAAAATTAAACAAAGACCATCTAATATATTAACTAATCACTCCTCAAAATAACCAAGATAATACAGAAAGCAATGTAGCGTATTTTAGTGGAAGTATATTTCCACAAAATACTATTGAAATGATACAAATAATGAAATGAAATTTAGGATTTCGAATTTATATTTATTTTTGAAACACCTATTTTTTGAACCAAAATTATTTGCACTATTAATTAATCTACTAATTAACTGCAACACTAAAGGACATATTTAAAACTGGACATATATCATACCATTTCTTTAAAGGCGTAATATAATGATAATGTCGAAAAGCAAGTTATGTTATTGCAAAATCACACTGGTATTTTTACTTCACTTATGATTATTTAAAGAATGTATAATGTTTTTTTTTGTTTAGTCATTTATTGTTAGAAAATATTTATTGGAATACATTAAAAGGAGAGATTTTACGAATGATCACATAAAATTGTAATCTTTTATAAAGTTCAATCTTTTTACTGATCAAAGCAATGGTGAAGTGATTTTTTTTCTCTTTTCCATTAAAGAACTTAATTGGAATAATAAACTACTAAAACAAGAATAAAAATTAAGGAAAGTAAATTTGCAACATGATTCAATTAATATAAAATATTTGTTAATGCAAATTTTATTGTTGATCAATTTAGAAAATATATAACATAATTATAATTCTCTATTGAATATAGCCGGTTAAACACATGTCTTTTTGACGCCTCTAATAATTAACATTCTAATTGTTTTTTTTGTATCATGATTCTGTAATGCTGTCAATTTTAACAAGTTACGTATCTCAAAATAACTTTAATTATAAAAGTTCTTGAAAAAATTCACAATTCAGCTAAAAATCGAATGATAAAATAAAAAATTATATCATAAAGAGTTAGAAATAAATATTATCGCCATGTGACTATAATCGATAAGGATTAGCGGAGGAGCAATGAAAAATATTAATATGAATGGGAAAGAAATCTGAATTGTAACATTAAAAATTCATGATATGAATTTTGTAAAGAGGTTTATAAGAAAAACATGAATATAAAATTTGTTACAGAATCATAAACTTACAAAAAAAATTATTTAATGTGTATTTTTTAATAAATTTGATTTTGCCATTGATTTTATTTGCACATTTTGTACATGTGTGAAAATTATGGAGTTTTATGTATATACTCGACAAGCTCTGCCTGAAGGCCTTACGGATTTATCTAAAAAGTATGATCTTGTATGCATGTTGGCAATACATGGTTTATGAGGGTTGTGAGTGGTCTAAACTCTTTCCCATATTAGTGCTCATTATTACTCCTAATTATATACTCTTGCTCAAAAGTATAAAATTATATTCTTTCTCTCATTTGAGATAATTTCTCAAACTGTCCTCTTAAAAGAGGTAACTACTCTGAAACTTACTGCTCATTTAAATAATATATTTTTACATTGAGTAAAGAGGTAACTGCTCTATAGTTAATCTACTTGAAAACTCTTTTATCTTTTCTAAAAAAAGTTTACTCTTTTTCTTCATGTAAAAATGAATTTGGGAAATATTTAGTTTTCTTACACTCTTTCTCAAACATAAGTTCACTTTCTCGAAACTCAGTTTAAACAATAATGTTTTGTTTAAAAAATTCTCAATAATGATCCAATGAATACTAAAAAATAGGGATCATGTTGAAAAATAGTCATGAACAATCAACTCAATAATCCCAATACACAATGTACGATGATTCAATTATTAGAAATAAGAATTCAGTAATCAACAACTCAAGAATTCATAACTCAATATCAACTCATCTCAAGAACACCGAAATTCTAATGATAGAACCCTAGATTACTCTTTTACTAATTTTAAAATAGATGTAGGGTGTGAGAACGAACTCTCCAAAACTATGATGAACTTACACAACTAATTATGAATATTTTAGAATGGAGCTTTGGTAGAGACTTGATTTATCTTGAACTTGAAATCTTGGGGCTTGATCTTGAGAAAAGAAACACTTTTATGAAGTTATTAGAGTAGAACTTGGGAAAACATTGGGTGGAAGAAATTTCTTTGTATATTCGACTGTTGACTTGAAGATTTTATGGTTGTTGTTGAAGAAGAGGAACTATTAAAGGAATTTCTAAATACTTGAATGTTTTAATTGATGAAACAATTTAGTTGAATGGTATCCTCGATTGAAAAACTCATAAACGACTTATAATAGGATCAAAAGTGACATAGGGGAAAGACCAAAACGACCCAACTTTAAAACTGATGAAGTGCCAAAATGAGCGATTTCACAAATTAAGGCTTCACAGGTCATCTAATGCTTCACTAAAATGGGCATAACCTTTTTCTCTGAACTTGAACCGAGCAAACTTGGTGATGTTGGAAAGATGACTCAAATATCTCTAATTTGATAGGTCATGTCCCACTTAATTCATTTTGACCCGAGGGATATGATCATTTGAAGCTGACCCAAGATTTTTAAATTGATGGATGACTTGTACGGACACCTAAATGGACCGACAAGTTACCACCGGCCGTCTAGGTTCTTGTTTAGGTGACTCCTACCTTGGAAGCCTTGGACGGTCCTCCACAATGCCCTAAACATGTTGTGGACCCCTTGACTGTCACAACCCAAAACCGAGCCGCGACTGGCACCCACACTTACCCTCCTATGTGAGCGAACCAACCAATCTAAACCTTAACATTTCAATATAATATCAACAGAAAGTAATGCGGAAGACTTAACTCATTAAATAAAAACCAATTCAATAACTTCTAAAATTCAACATCTATTATTCCCCAAAATCTGGAAGTCATCACCACAAGAACATCTATGATCAAATGACTAAACTAAGAGTATTCTAAAGGCTAAAACAAGTAAAAGCTAGTCCATGCCGAAACTTCAAGGCATCAAGATATGAGGAAGAAGATCCAGTCCAAGCTAGAAACATTATCTCACCCTGAAGATCCGGTGTGACGAAGACTGGCTAGAATTACTGTTGAGTTGAAGACGACAGCACGTTTGCTGCACTCCACAAATAACAAAGAAGAAAACATTAAAGTAAGGGGTAAGTACAAACACAAGTACTAAGTAGGTATCATCGGCCAACTCAAAATAGAAAACAGTATATATCAAGTAATATCATAAAATCAACTAATATCCTTAACATGCAGCATTTACAATTACCATAACCCTTGGTCACAACACCAAGCACATCAATGAGGACTCACGCCTCTTCATCATACTCATTTGGGAATTAGGTTCATTAGATTGAGTATATTAACATCATTCAAGGTTCATTATCTTTATTCCTCTCGTGTTGGTACGTGACACTCCGCTCCTCATATACTATCCTGGTGTCGGAACGTGACACTCCGATCCTCATTCTATCCTGGTGTCGGAACGTGACACCCGATCCATATTCTATCCTGGTACCGGAACGTGGCACCCGATCCATATACTATCCTAGTGTCGGAACGTGACACTCCGATCCTCATATACTATCCTGGTACCGGAACGTGGCACCCGATCCATATACTATGCTGGTGTCGGAACGTGACACTCCGATCCTCATATACTATCCTGGTACCGGAACGTGGCACCCGATCCATATACTATCCTGGTGTCGGAACGTGACACTCCGATCCTCATATACTATCCGGGTACCGGAACGTGCCACCCGATCCCCTAATCTCACTACTTTCGTTCATCAAGCCTTCTTTTATACCAAGGCATCATCATTAACAAAGTAGATTAGGGTTTCTTTTCTATACTTAGGATTCAATAGCTTCATCATGCTTCTTATATCACAATTTCATAATCACATTCATGCAAGCATACAATTAAGCATATAGTAGGGTTTACAATACTATCAATACATATCATTCGCTATTAAGAGTTTACTACGAATAGCATAAAAACCATAACCTACCTCCACCGAAGATTAGTGATCAAGCAAGCAAATTCCCAAAGCTTTGTGTTTTCCTCTTCGTTTCTCCTCTCTCGATCAATTCTCTCTCTCTCTTTGTTCTTTTTATTTTCTTTATTCAAACCCTCTTTCTTTTACCCTAATTAGCATATAATTAAGAATAAAAGATGGCAATAATAACCCACTAATTAACTTAAGGTTACCTCTTTTAACCCCCAAGTAATTAGACTTATTAACATTAACCCACTAACTTTATAATTAAAGAAGGAATAGTCAAAAACGTCTCTTAAAACGTGTAAAGAAATCCGACCCAGACTGGAATTACGCAACCTGCGATGGCCCGTCGTGCCTGCGACGGTCCGTCCTGCAGGTCGTCACAAGGTTAAGAGACTGGATTTCCACTGAAGACTCTGTGACGGTCCGTCACGCCTGTGACGGTCCGTCCTGCCATTTCGTCACGAAGTTCAGAGAGTCGATTTTCAGTACCCAATTTCAGAATTTCCAAGTGTTTTGAAATGAGACGCTGCGACGGTCCGTTGTGCCCATGACGGTCCGTCGTGGTGTCCGTCATTTCAGCCAGTTTTCCAGAAATAAAATCTGCTGCTCAAAACGACTAAACAGGTCGTTACAAAAGATATCAATTTACCCATCGTTCGTCCTCGAACGATCACAAGAAGAAAAACAAGGGCGAGAAGGAGTACCTGAATCTTTAAACAGATGTGGGTATCTTTCTTGCATATCGACCTCCTTCTCCCAAGTGGCTTCTTCAACCGGCCGATTCTTCCATTGCACCTTGATGGATGCAATTTCCCTTGACCTCAACTTGCGAACTTCTCTATCTAGAATAGCAACAGGCTCCTCCTCAAAAGACAAATTCTCATCAAGCAAAACTGAATCCCAACGGATAATGTAGTTTCCATCCCCATGGTATCTTTTCAACATAGACACATGAAATACCGGATGCACTCCGGACAGCCCTAGAGGTAAGGCTAACTCATAAGCCACCTCCCCTACTCGATTAAGTACTTCAAAGGGACCAATATATCTTGGGCTTAGTTTACCTCTTTTACCAAACCGCATCACCCCTTTCATGGGCGAAACCTTCAGTAAGACTTGCTCACCCTCCATAAACTCCAAGTCTCTAACCTTTCGATCTGCATATTCTTTTTGCCTACACTGCGCCGCTAGAAGCTTTTCTTGAATAGACTTCACTTTCTCTAATGAATCTCTCAAAAGGTCAGTACCCCAAGGTCTAACCTCAAATGCATCAAACCACCCAATGGGAGACCTACATCTCCTACCATACAATGCTTCAAATGGGGCCATGTCAATGCTTGAGTGATAGCTATTGTTGTAGGAGAACTCTGCTAAGGGTAAGAAGATATCTCAATGGCCCACAAACTCTATCACACATGCACGAAGCATATCCTCCAACACTTGAATCGTTCTCTCAGACTGACCATCGGTCTGAGGATGGAACGCAGTACTAAGGTCCAACCTAGTACCCAATTCAGCATGCAATGTTTTCCAAAACTTAGAGGTAAACTGCGTACCTCTATCTGATATAATTGAGAGTGGAACCCCATGCAATCGCACCACTTCCGAGATGTAAAGTTTGGCTAACTTCTCTGCATTGTAAGTCACCTTGACCGGAATGAAGTGAGCAGACTTAGTTAACCTATCGAAAATCACCCAAATAGAGTCATACTTACCCAATGTCTTTGGAAGACCAACCACGAAATCCATTGCAATCCTTTCCTACTTCCATTCAGGAATGGGCATTCTCTGAAGTGTTCCTCCAGGCCTCTGGTGTTCATACTTTACTTGTTGACAATTTGGACATTTGGCAATAAAATCAACAATATCACGCTTCATTCTACTCCACCAAAAGTGCTGCTTTAGGTCACGGTACATCTTGGTTGCACCCGGATGTATCGAATACCTTGAACTATGAGCCTCAGTCAGAATAGTGTTGATCAAATCATCGACGCGGGGTAGACATACCCTTCCCTTGATTCTCAAAACACCTTCCTCATCAATTTGTGCTTCCTTAGCCTATCCTCGCAATACCTTATCTTGGATTCTGCTTAGTTTCTCATAATCAAACTATTTTCCCTTAATCTTGTCAAGAAAAGAAGATCTTGCCTCCTCACAAGCCAACAATCCTCCCTTCTCATTTACTTCTAATCTCATCAAGTCGTTAGCTAGAGTCTGAACCTCTCTAGCCAATGGACGTCTGGAAGCTTGCAAGTGAGCTAGACTTCCCATGCTTCCCGCCTTTCTACTTAAAGCATCCGCTACAACATTCGCTTTTCCAGGATGATACAAGATAGTGATATCGTAGTCCTTTAGTAGCTCCATCCATCTCCTCTGTCTCAAGTTCAAATCTTTCTGAGTAAAGACATACTGTAGGCTACGATGATCCGTATAGACCTCACACTTAACCCCATACAGATAGTGTCTCCATTGCTTTAATGCAAACACTACCGCAGCCAATTCCAAATCATGAGTTGGATAGTTACGTTCATGCACTTTTAATTGCCTCGAAGCATAAGCAATCACATTCTTCTCTTGCATTAATACTGCACCCAAACCAGAATAGGATGAATCACAATAAACAATGAAGTTCTTACCTTCCACGGGCAAGGTGAGAATGGGTGCGGTAGTCAACAAAGTCTCCGCTCCTCATATACTATCCTGGTGTCGGAACGTGACACTCCGATCCTCATTCTATCCTGGTGTCGGAACGTGACACCCGATCCATATTCTATCCTGGTACCGGAACGTGGCACCCGATCCATATACTATCCTAGTGTCGGAACGTGACACTCCGATCCTCATATACTATCCTGTTACCGGAACGTGGCACCCGATCCATATACTATCCTGGTGTCAGAACGTGACACTCCGATCCTCATATACTATCCTGGTACCGGAACGTGGCACCCGATCCATATACTATCCTGGTGTCAGAACGTGACACTCCGATCCTCATATACTATCCTAGTACCGAAACGTGGCACCCGATCCCCTAATCTCACTACTTTCGTTCATCAAGCCTTCTTTTATACCAAGGCCTCGTCATTAACAAAGTAGATTAGGGTTTCTTTTCAAGATTTAGGATTCAATAGCTTCATCATGCTTCTTATATCACAATTTCATAATCACATTCATGCAAGCATACAATTAAGCATATAGTAGGGTTTACAATACTATCAATACATATCATTCACTATTAAGAGTTTACTACGAATAGATTAAAAACCATAACCTACCTCCACCGAAGATTAGTGATCAAGCAAGCAAATTCCCAAAGCTTTGTGTTTTCCTCTTCGTTTCTCCTCTCTCGATCAATTCTCTCTCTCTTTGTTCTTTCTATTTTCTTTATTCAAACCCTCTTTCTTTTACCCTAATTCGCATATAATTAAGAATAAAAGATGGCAATAATAGCCCACTAATTAACTTAAGGTTACCTCTTTTAACCCCCAAGTAATTAGACTTATTAACATTAACCCACTAACTTTATAATTAAAGCAGGAATAGTCAAAAACGTCCCTTAAAACGTGTAAAGAAATCCGACCCAGACTGGGATTACGCAACCTGCGACGGCCCGTCGTGCTTGCGACGGTCCGTCCTGCTGGTCGTCGCAAGGTTAAGAGACTGGATTTCCACTGAAGACTCTGTGACGGTCCATCACGCCTGTGATGGTCTGTCCTGCCATTTTGTCACGAAGTTCAGAGAGTCGATTTTCAGTACCCAATTTCAGAATTTCGAAGTGTTTTGAAACGAGACCCTGCGACGGTCCGTCGTGCCCATGATGATCCATCGTGGGATCCGTCGTTTCAGCCTGTTTTCCAGAAATAAAATCTGCTGCTCAAAACAACTAAACAGGTCGTTACATTGACGGACCATTGAAGGTATCGTGAAGGGTCTATGGTCCACTAAGGGTTCATGGACTTGATCTTTACCCCTTTTTAGTCTTTTTCAAAGTCCAAGGTGTTACACAGATGATTCAAATTCTTAAGAGTAAAGTTGTGAGGTGTTATCTAATGATTCAAGCCTTAGTTTAGAAATTTTTAGGATGTTATAATATATCCCCTCCTAGGATCAGTCATTCTCGAATGAAGGTTGGACTAGGAATGGAAAGAAAATGAGTTACAAAGGAGGAACTGATTCATACTAAGAGTTTGAAACCTTCTATTACATAAGTCAAGAATGATATTGTTCTTGAAATAGTCATGCTCTATCTAAATTTATCTTACATGAAACAAAGAAATCTCGGCATGAAGTAAGAATAGGACCATTACGACTTAAGCAATACAACTACTAACTTTCAAGCCTATCAACACATCTAAACCATGCCCTCTTTCAGAATACCGCAACTCATTAGCTGCAACTCATAACTCCTTCAAGGGTCTACGTCTACTCTTATTAGGTTCAAGCCTAATCTTTAAACAGAAGATGCTAAGCATGAGATGGTTATACTAATCTAGACCACATGTTCAAGGTCTACAAGGAATATCATCCCAAGAATACATTTTCTTATAACTGCATTAAACCAACCCTGAACCCATATCAAGAAACACCTAATGCATCACACTTATTCTATATGTTAACAACACTATATTCATTCCTAGTACTATGATCACTCCATTACTTTTACTAACCAATCATTCTAAGAATTTGTCATTCTCTCATCATCTCTACCAACTGAAAAATTCATACATTATTAACATGAACCGACTAATTGCTCTCATTTAACTATTTCTCATAGCAAGACTTTACTCATCCTTCCTGCCACTTTTATAACCTTAGATAGGATAAGCGCAGTACTGCTACCAACATCTGAAACATCAACATTGTTATTATTCTATCATTACTCAACTAATATCATCAACATCACTCTCTAACTAAAAGGATGAGTGAAAAAGCTTCTGGGCCAAAGATCATAAACACGATTCACACGAGAATTTTGATATACAAATATGCATAACATAACATTAAGTTGCTAGACATTGAATCATGAATTTGAGAGAATAAGCATACTATGAGACATGCGGGCCTATGAGTAGATTCATATCATGATGCTGATATCCATAACTTTATAGAGTAGGATTAAGATCAATGGGCTAAAGTATTTACCCCTCATTGTGGGAACTAAGCATAAATGTGAATTTGTATGAAGTGTATGAGCATAAATCATGAACACAATTTTTATATGAGAGATATCAACATGATGTTATAATGACTGTCTTAGGGGAATACACTAGAGAATGAATGGATCAACATATCTCTAAAACTCTTTTTGAACACATCACTATTTGATTCTCCACTCTAGAATTGATTTCTCATCTTATCATCCCCATTTGGTTTGACACTTACACTTTAAAGGTATGAAACTATTCCATCATCTCTAAATTGATCTACATTTGCTTTACTGTAATATTTGGGAAAGTCTTATCTCATGGATACTAAACTCTCTATATGCAAAAAAATAAGATTCATAAGACCCTTTCTTAGATTCTTCTCTTAACATATTCTCATTGGCTTATAAAGATGCTTAATCGAACTCTTAAGAGTCTGACATCTCCTTCTTATCCCACTAATACCGCCCTCCTAAGTTCATATCAAGATAACTGGAGGAAACTTGAACTACATTTAAGAGGTTCATCCTTGGCTATATATGTTCCTTACTACGATACTCTTTGAGGATAACAAATAATGCTTACATCAGTGTACTCCATATTGACAATTCAAATATACTATCTAGGTACACATGAAAAATCATTAACTTATTTCGAACCTCGTCTAACTACATATGATCTCAAGTATACCCCTGTTAATTCTCTTGCTAATCTAATGACTTAGCCACACTCCCTTGCTCTTATCTTTGAGTCATAATTCCACACTTATGCCACTCACGCTTATCAAAAGCAACACCTTAATTTCTCTCCTAATTTATGTCAAACTTACTAGATCAAATCTTGAACTAACATATCACCCTCATGTTGTCATCATTTTGATCACGAACTCATCTCAAATTCAAGCTTAGTGTTTATTATTAAACACAAATATTAATATAATTGCTCGCTTACTATAATAACTTATAACTACTAGATAAAATTATACTTGCCCACTAAGACCTCAAGAGAAGTAGTCAATCTTTATCCGCAGTCTACATACTTACAATTTACTGTCACATTTTATATATGACAACTTGAGTACTATTTACCCATTCACATCAATACTTAATTAGTTCTATAACCCTCTGAATATCATGTGGGGTTTTCCCTTATTATCATAAGCTTGAATATGTCTATCACCTTATGACTACTCTATTTTTTTAATTCAAAATATATACTTTGTATTCATTAACACAATGTTAGATCGAATAACTTCCTTTCTACTTAAAGTATAGTCTAAATCATCCTAGAGAGTAACTACTAATCTATCTTCTATCATAAAATCCAAATAAATTCATCACTTTTTAGTACACCCATAAGGAAAACTTCTCATTAATAACTTACTGGGTACATGAATGCAACAACGTAATTTGTCTAATCACTATCTTTCGTTCTTAGATTACTATACCTCTACATGCATTCTTCTAACTCTGGGCACTTTTTACTACTACTACTTATAACATTGTAACTCATACTATCTTTTCGGATGAAAATACCACCCAAGCTCTACAATAAACTTCCTCATAAGGGGATCAACTGAAACGAGGTTTAGATAATAGAGTCTCGAACATATAACTTTTAGCTCGAATGCATGATTCATATAAATAAGAGAGTGCAATTTAAAAATCTAAGAACTTAAGCTTACTCATAGTTTTCTCTTATGCCCTTGGAGTGTCATGACTTTCTTATAATTTTTCTAAGAGTAACTCATAAATAAGAATCTAGGCTTTTCTTTTCAACTACCTTGAGTATGAGGAGTAGTGAATAAATATGAGAATACACAAATTTGAACAAGCTCCTTATGACACAGTTCTATTGCACGATTTAGAGTATGAATAAGGAAACATTTTCTTAAATGCATTTATAAAAGTGAGCTCGTCCCAACCATCAATAAGATCCCACTGACATGACTTCATAGATACCCTAGGAAACATGAACTATATGCTCAGGTACCAAGTTTTTAATGCATTGAGACTACGCCCTAGACTTAGCCGACACTCGCAAACTATCGTTGGTCCCCCAAGCATACCCTGGCTGACTGTCACGACCCGAATCGTCGCTAATTAGGGAAATAAGAATTTGGAAAAATTCTAGGCCACTGTCTCGCTAGGGCGGGCAGATGTCGCTAAGGCAGTGGTGCCAAGTGGAGGTAAGTTGGCGCCAAAGAGGGATATGCGATACATAATGTAAATAACATAAAATTCTATTTTCTCTTTCTTCCTAAAATACCTAATTTAGTCATAAAACACATGAGAAAACACCACAAAGCTGCTCGAGGCTTAGGAAGGAAGGAAGGAGGAGATCTCAGCGTCAAGAGGTCGATGGATTGTGGATTTTTGGTCAAGATCACCATCACGAAGCCTAGAAATAAGAATCGAAGTAAAAAATCTATGTGGCTAGTTGACACCCAGGTAGACTAGGTTTTATGAATTGTGTAGTTATAAATATGTTCTCACTGCATAATATAATTAAATCAATGGTAGAATTTATCCATAGATCTTCGTTCACAAAACAAAATATGAATTAATCCTAGAAATAAGCCTTAGATGATGAACTAGGTCTAAGTATGGTTGAATTAACGTTACATGATATACATTGATAAATAGTTCATTGGGATGTTGTGATTCTTAGATTGTGTGACGTATGCTCGTTCCTGCTTCATTATGATACTTGTATGTATGTGAAAGTTGCATTTTTTTATCACTCTAATTGTAAATGAGAATATAGAAATGATGAATGCCACAAATCATGACTTGATTGTATGATTATGAGTATGTATTTTGTAATTGTGACTTGTTGAATAGATCGAGTGTTGCATTCCAACTCACTAACTTGGATCAGTTGCCACGTTCCGTCATAACTAACTTGGTTTAGTTTCTATGTTCTGTCATAACTATATGATCAATTGCCATGTTCCAACATAATTATTTAATTGGGTGCCACATTCCGGTTTGTTAACAGTTTGAGTTTGGGTTCCATGAGAGGACAAATAATTTGACATAATTGTATATCTTTAGGATTTTGTAACTGTACCTTGTTGAATGATAATTGGTATTGTGTTTCCCCAAAGTGCTATATGGTGATGAGGACTTATGCTGATTGTTCTTCTATGTTGAGTAAACTTGATATGTACCATAATGTTGAGCGAACCGGAAGGGGCAAACCCAAATAGGGATGTGATATTATGGGTGGGGACTATGGTTCGAGAATTGCTAATGCCTGGGTAAAGAGTATTATATGTGGTAATGGTGAGAATTAGGGGTAGCGTACGTGATGTAAATGTATAGGTGTATTTCATTCTGGAGAAAACGGGATTCGTGGTTAGTCGTAAGAGGTATTAGTGTGGTTTTTGGGGTACCTAAATGAGGGCAAAGGTGGATAAGCGAGTGGTTTATGGTATAGTCTTAATAATTGATTTCTTAAGTTATACGATGAGTGTTGGGTTGATTGATGATGCCTACTGGTACGTGTGGTTTCTACTGATACTACTCTTGCTATGTCTTTGACATAGTCTATATGCAGGTTGGTGATGTTTCATTCTATTCTCTAGCAGCTTCTAGTTTTCCTTTCACATGGTGGGAGTTGTGTCTTCTATTATTATGTCAAAGTTGTACTCTTAGAAGATCTTGTACTTGTTTAGACTACATCCTTGGGGGTGTTAATTATGTTACGAGTCTTCACCAAAATTGTGTTAAAGGAATCCTATTTATAAAATTTCATTAGTACATTTTACTTCTGTTTTATATAATTTCTGCATATTGTAACTATTGGGATAAGAGTGTTCTCCTACTTATGTGGTAGTACGTAGGAGCCCCCACACACCGGTGGGTTGGGTCGTGACATAGGCTACTTAGCGAAAGACTTACTCAAGTGATAAAAGACTTAAAATAGAATTTTTGAATTAAAATTCAAAATTAAAACTCAACTCAAATTATCTTTAAAAATACTAAGTAACATAAGTACAATAATTTACAAAAACATCACAAGAAAAGTAAATACAAAAAGACTCGTTAACTTTATTAATCTATGAAGCCTCTACTATTAAATAAGAATGTTTGGACAAGACCCATGATCTCAAAGCTAATAACTAGAAAGAAAATATGAAGTCCTGTGAAATGCTACGAGGCTCACCAAAAGCTACTTGGAATGTAGAGTGATCTCAACGAAGCGCATGTTGATAATCCTAAATACATGTAGCTACGTCTAAAAAGATGCATGTCTAATTAAATCAATACATTAAATGTACGAGTATGTAATATATTTAAGGTGAAATAACGGAATGAGATGACAACAATAAATATTACATAAATTTAACTGAATGTAAAAAATCAAAGGAATGAAATCATTTGAACTTTTCAGAAAATACTCACTCATCTCATAAACTCAATACAAAAAAAATATATAATAAAAATACACTTTAAATTATATCTGAGAGATTCTCTATTCGATAACTTTTACGCGCTATGTGATGATACATCTTGTTTTCTACTCTGCCAGAATTGTCCTATATAATGCCGGATTATAGGACACCTCAACTAAGTAAATATACTAAGTTATCCCCGAAGACACTAAGGATTTACCCAAAAGGTATGATCATGTACCCACGTTGACAGGATATGGTTTGTGAGGGCTGTGAGTTGCTTGCACTCTCCTCCATATCGATGCTCAATACTACTCTCAATAATACATACTCTTACTCTAGTTTGAGATAATTGCTTGAACTGTCCTCTTAAAAGATGTAACTACTCTGAAATATCTGTGAAACTCATTGCTCATTAAGAAAACAAGCTTTCTCTTTTCTCAATGTAAAATATAAACTATAGGTTGAGATAGTTATTATAAAGGGGACTCTTTTAAGAGGTGAATGTTCTGTACTAATCTTTGTGACAAGGGAAAATACATCAAATCCCTCCAGAACTTGGCAACAAAACTTACTTTAGTACTTTAACTATACGGGCCTCTAAACATCTTTAAACTGTATTAAATACAACCTTGAGAGTAGAATACCACTCTCAACTACCACATCATAGCCATGTAAGCACCACGTCACATCCATGTAAGTATCACACCATTAATTTTTAATTTTTTTGCTTATTCACATTTTTTGTTTTCTGAAACTCATTACACTAACCAATTAATTTAAAATATATTCTAAAATCAAATTGCCACATCTTTTTCAACCCCTTCTCTTTTACGGTCACCCTTTTCTTCTTTCTTGATTTTCACCATTTTCAACCTTCACTAGCTTCCCCCCCCCCCCCTCGAATTTATAACCTTCAATGGTTGTTTTCTTCTTTAACTTTCATCAAATACTTACTTTTTCTTATTCAAACCGTCTCTCTCCCAGAAATTTTCCGATTGGAGAATAATATTTTTTGCAAATTATTTTTTTCTTAACAACATAAATGAAAAATGAAGGATGTGCAAAAAGTTGATAGACCCACAGTTTTTTGCATCACAACAAATAAATTCAAAAAGGGTTACTTAAAACTTAAGAAAATTTGCATTTAATTATATGAATTGGGTGTAAAAGTTTTGTGATTAATGAAGGACGGGTGAGGTGAGGGTTGAAGATGAAGAAAAACTTTTAATATAAAAGAAGAAAGATATAAGGAATGCTTCAACAGGAGAAAAAGACATTTGGGAAGACAACAAAATAAAGAGAGAACAAAAAAATTAAATATTTTTAAAAAATAATTGAATCCAAAAATTTAATTTATATCTAAACAAGAAATTTCACATTCTTTTAACTTTAACTTGTAAATTTTTTTTTATAAAATATTAGTTAGATATTGACCGATAAAAGAATGACATGTGTATGATTTTACCTTTCAAATTTTATTTTTGTTAATAATTTCACGCGTTTTGAGGAGAGTGAGTACACTCACTTTGCAACGTCAGCTCTTAGGATGATATTTAATTAGTTCAGAATTGTTAAGGGGGTATTTAAATGCTCGTAAAATTAAAGTACTAAAGTGAGTTTTGCTGCTAAGTTTAGGGGAAATTTGATGTATTTTCCCTTTATAAAATCTTCCAAATTTTCTTTAAAAAAAAGTTTTCATTTTTTATTCATGTAAAAATAAAAATTTGGGAAATGCTTAAGTTCCATTATACTCTTTCTCGAACTACTCTTCAGTTTCTCAAAACTTTCTTTAAACAATAATGTTTTGTTTAAAAGGTTCTCAATAATGACTAAATGGATACTCAAAAATAGGATTGATGGTGAAAAGTAGTCATGAACAATCAACTCAATAATCACAATGCACAATGTACGACTATTCATTGATTAGAAATATGAATTCAATAATCAATAACTCAAGTGTTTATAATTAATATCTGCTCGTCTAGAGGATACTGTCATTCTAAGCATTGAATCCTAGATTACTCCTGTACTAATTTGAAAGTAGATGTAGGGCGTGAGGACGAACTAGTTCAACACTATGTAGGGCGTGAGGACGAACTAGTTCAACATTATGATGACCTTACATACGTGATTATGAAGATTTTAGTATAGAAACTTTGGTGGAGACTTGATTTATCTTGAACTCGAAATCTTGGTGCTTGATCTTGAGAGAAGGAACTCTTTTGATGAAGTTCTTAGAGTGGAAGAACTTGGAAAACCATTGGTGGAAAGATTTTCTTTATATCTTGGATTATTGATTTGAAGGATTAATGTTCTTGTTGGAGAAGAGGAACCCTAGGTGAGTCTTAAATGAGTTTCTTAAAACTTGAATTTTTGATTGATGAAAACTAGTTAAAACATTCATAAATGACTTAGAATAGGGTTAACATGACATAGGGGAAAGACAAAAATGACCCCAACTTTAAACTGATGAGGTTTTCGAAACGGGTGGTTTCACAAATCGTTTAAGGATTTATAGTCTGCGAAATTCTTCACGGGCCATCTAGTTGGTCGTGAAGCTTCATTTGCTTGACAGTGATTCACTAAAACATGTATAACCTTTTACTCCGAGCTTGAAATGAGGCAAACTTGGTGTTTTAGGATAGAGGGTTAAAAGACCTTTAATTTTGATTGGTTATGTGACACCTAATTCATTTGAGCTGAGAGATACGATCGTTTAAATTTGATCCAAAACTTAAAAACTGATGGATGACTTATATGAACCCTGAACGGACTGTACAGGTCGCGACAGGCCGTCTAGATTCTTGTCTAGGTAACTCCCACCTTGTAAGCCTTGGAAGGTTATCCACCATGCCCTAAATGGGTCGTGGACCCCTAAACGGACCATCTTAGGTGTCATGAAGGGTCTATGGTCCATTTTTGGCCCGTTACCCTTCTTTAGTCCTTTTCAAAGTCAGAGGCGTTACACAGTCGATTCAAATTTTTAAGAGTAAAGTTCCGAAGTGTTATAAAATGATTATGTTCTTAGATTAGGAATTTTTGCGGTGTTACAGTTTTGTACCATTTCCAATTATTCAATTTTAGGCCTTTTTCCATATTCTTTTTAAAATTATAACTCTTAAGCTTCAGTATTTCATTCGATGTAAATTATATAAACTTGATTTTACAAAATATTCTTACTTTGAATCTTACAAATTTGATGTCGATGCTTAATAAACCCTTAGGAGTTATTTGGTTATTGGTTTGAGTTATGCATGTATTAATTATGCATGATTTAAATATGTTGAGTTTAGTTATGAGTGTATTAGTTATGTGGGAATTTATTATGTAGGTATTATTCAGTTAAGTAGAGATTACAATGTGAATAATTAATATTGAATATTGAATTTGTTGTGAATAAATACATATTATTTAAAAATAAATAATTAAGCAAATAGTATAAATTCTCCATCCATTTGAATAAAAAGAAAAGGAAAAAAAATTCTCCCTCTATACTTAACTAGGACTTTGTAGTAAAAATAAAGTAAAATAAGACAAGAAATATAAAAGATAAAGCGATAGAAATAGGGAAACAAAAGATGAGAATATTTCTTATTCTTCAAATTATTCATCAAATTTTCAACTCTCTACAACTGGAACCCTTATGCCTCTAATTATAGTGTAACATAGAGGCATACAAAAGGTTAGTCATAAACATGACATTATGTATGAACATAAAGAAGGAGGTTATGGAGGTGAAAGGTTGCAAGAATAATTATCATAAAGGTGGAGGTAATCTTCATAATGGAGGGAAGTAATGTAGTAACTTCTTGATGTAGTGAATTATCTTCATAATGGAGAGAAGTAATGTAGTAACCTTTTGGTGTAGTTGACATTCACAATATATTATTTTATAACACTCCCTCTTGGGTCCATAGATAATATGTCTCGTTAAAACCTTACTAGGAAAAAACCCTGTGAGAAAAAATCCTAGTGAAAGAAAAAGAGTACACATATGTTTAAATACGCTTTAAATGTTACCGCGTTAAAAACCTTACTAGAAAAATCCAATTGGGACAAAATCATTGATAAAGAAAAGAGTACAACGCGTATTTTTTCCTCTGATTAAAACTTCACTTTATATCTAGAAGACAATGCATTCCAATCTTGTATCACAACTTCCAAAATATTGATGTTGGCAATCTTTAGTGAATAAGTTTACAAGATTATCTATTGAATGAGCCTTTGAACGTTTATCTCACCATTTTGTTGAAGATTACGTGTGATAGACTTTTGGTGAACTATACTTCGTCTGATCTCTTTTGATTGTATACTCCCTTCAATTGAGCTATATATTATTGTCGTAAAAGGTGGCTGAAAAATCACATATTTTCTGAATATGATAGATCATGATTCTAAATAAACAGCTTACTTCATAGATCACTATTATTTCTGAATGATTTAAAGATGTGGTTACCAATGTTTGTTGAATGCCAAGATATTGTTGTGCCTCAATATGTAAGCAAACAACTCATCCATGATCGAGCTTTTTGTAGATCAAATCAATATTCTGCATCTACATAATCAAATCATTTCTGACTCATGAGAGATTGATCAATTTTATTGAAGCTCGTCTTTTCTTGTCAAAGAAAATCATACATCTTATAACATTTGTATAACCAGCGATATGTAAGTGCACCGATGCACTAATACATGACATTTTAAATCATTTTAATGAGGTTAAAAAAACTCTTTCTTTGTGTTAAGCAATCTCAAAACCATTGGGTACTAAATGGAATTGATTTAAGACCTTTTAAATCCTTCAAGGATTTTCATATAACCTCAATCGTCTAGTTAGACATAATAATCGATCATTATGCATATTCAAATATTTCATCTATTGCCAAGATGAAACAAGTCTTATTGAATTTTATCTCCATGTCAGGATTTTTAAAAAAACTCTTTGTGCCTCAAGACACAAACTGTACTTTATATCTTACGGTTATACTTTTGCACAATGATTCATTTGTACCCCATTGAGATATATTTTGATTTAGGAACTATAAGTTCAAAAATATCACTTTTCAAAGTGAAACAAAATATACATAAAAACTGTATTTTATTTGGCTAATTACTTATCTGTGCACACTATATGATAATTTCAAATTTAACATCCTCATAACCATTTATAGCATTGAGTGCTACTTCATATCAAATTTGCCGTCGCCGACTATTTTGATATTGATTCCAATATGACATAACTTATCTAGATCTCTTCATTTTTCATTCTTTTCAGGTACCTGAACCTTTGCCAAGGTTTCTTTAAAATGTTATGTCATAGTGCTCTTTCAAAGCACTTACCTCATTATCACTGACCTGTTTGATAATTTGTTCCTCTCCTTTCTCAAAGAGTTTTACATTTGGAATCGATTGGTCTATCACGCTTTTAATGTATCATAGACTCTGTCCTTTAAGGACTATTTATTGGAGAATTTGCAACTTAATTAAAATATTGGGTCTGCAAATACATCTGGCCAATTACTTACAACATTTTGCAAATGAATTCCCTTGAACTTCAAGTTCACATTTTTTTACGAAGATCTACATAATTCATTCCACATATAATTTTCAGTTGCTACACATATCTCCCCCTAATGTGAGGAAATCCAAGATTCACCATTAACCTCAATTGGGGATCCATCTTTGTGCATGGTGGAGCAATAAAATCACATGTGCACACGTCAAAATTTTCAAATGAAAATTTTTTGGTTCCTGACCCTGAACCAATTGTGTTTGGAGAACCTTATTGGCTTGATGAATACATAGTAAATAAACTGATGCCATACCAAATTTTATTTGAGATATTTGTTCTCATAATCTATGGTCTAGCTATAATTGGAGGTATACAATTTCTGCTAAACCAACCAGCATTATCAATATGATTTTATAGTTTGAACTGTGCTCTTAATTTATTAATTCTAGGAAATAACCTTACAAAAGTCAATTTGTAAGTTGTTACAAATGCACATGTGACCATACCATAGATGCATGTATTAAATCATAATAGTAAACGGTCCACATGGCAGGTGAACCGGCTCATATTCACCTTTTTATACATTCCAAATAATTTCAGGGGATACAATCCCACCCTTAGCTGGTACAATGATTATTTTATCACAAGAACAAGCAACAAAAGAGAATTCTTGAAGAATATTTTATTTCTTCAACATATAACTGCGTAAATTCTCAATTTCTTTTGCATCACAGTAGAATTGGAATGGCCAACCGATTGTGTCAACTGATATTTATTCTAGTAAACTTCTAGTTTACTTTTGCATGTGATTCCATCAGCATGCTCATGTTTGTATACAACAAACAAGAAGGAAAAAATGGGTAATCTTATACATAAATATTTACAACCCACTTTTGTTGTAGTAATTTGAAGATATTTAATCTTCCCATAATTTATAGTCTTGATATAATATTTTTCTTTTCAATTCTTTTGAAACGTAAAAGTTTCTTTTGAGATTCAATACAAACCCAATATTATGGACAATTTCTTACCTTCGGATAGTAACAAAATTAGTCCTTTCGAAATTCTCAACTAATTTTATGTACTATCACAAATTTCACAACGTCATCATTATGGTGGCCATCTTCTTCAAGGAGAAAATTATTGTTATTATTGTCATGGTTAAATTATCACATGCATGACTTATTTCTTGACAATTAATGACTTTTTTTTATTTGGTCATAGCCACGGCCTGAATAGTAAAGAATTTTTTTTTCTTTGTCCTCCAATAGTTCATAATTTAACATATCACAATATTTGTGTAGTACTTAAAGTATATTACTATATCATCATTTATGTCAAAATATTTCACGTTCAATATCTCAAACATACCGTAGAGGTGAGATGTGACATTTATCCAACAATTCATGGACATGTTCTTGTCCATAAGAACACAAGTCATATTTTGTTTAAGAAATGGACCATAACCATTTGAACATGCTCCATAAGTTTCTATAAGAAACTTATTGTCATACTTTCACATTTATCAAATTTATGTAACTCACCTCAACATTACTTTAAGAGATCAAATATACTAAATGTACTATCACTTTATATTCTTATTTGATGGAGGAATTTAGAAAAAAAATTAAATTTGGGTTGCCCCAACAACAATGTGTCAAATAACTTCTCCTACAACTTTGATGGATAAAAATTACCTTCACATTTGAAGGACCATCTTAAGAACCCATAATGTTCTTCCTCTTCATTACCACAATGATGACCATTAACATTTTACCATATCCATATTCATACATTCAATCACTTATCATTTTCCAGACATATTATGCACTGCTGTCACATCCACATAAGAGAATGAAGCAAATTAATTGGATAAATTTCATGACTTTCAGTCAAAAGTATACAACTTTGTGTTAGTCATCATCATATTATCATTATAGTGCATTATGACTTAAACCGAATGTTTTACCCATATAAAGACACATTTGGTCATAAACCGATGGGATTTAAACCCAACTTCTTATTATCTTGGTGCACCGAGACGTTACTCGATGTCTTACCCGCTTGGTGCAGTGAAACTTGAATTCACTGTCTTACCCTCAACCAATGCCTTAAAAACCAAATACATTTTTAAGAATAAATAACTATTAAATATCATAAATATAATCTGAAATTGACTTAAAATTGAATAAAAATGAACGAAATTATTAATTAGAACAACATGTTGGAACCATATAGAAGTCCAAAGTTAAAATAAATTAAAATATTTTAATAGCCCCTCTCAATATTGTTACGAAGATTATCATAATTTACTCACTGCTTTTCAAATAACCACAAAACAAAATTTGTTAGTACAAATATTATATAGAATATGAAATATACCTAGCATGAAGAATTACTAGGATAATTCATAAATAATCAAAAAATACCTACCATTGATTCTTGACGGAGAATGAGCAACTCATGCTACTAACGTATTGTAACAATAAAGCAAAATAAGACAAAGAATATAAAAGATAAATCAATAGAAATAGGGAAACAAAAGATGAGAGAATTTCTCATTCTTCAAAGTATTCATCAAATCTTCTAGTCTCTACAATAGGAACCCTTATGCCTCCAATTATAGTGTAACATAGAGGTATACAAAAGGTTAGTCATAAACATGACATTAAACATGAATATAAAAAAAGAGGTTATGGAGGTAAAATATTACAAAAATAATTATCATAAAGGTGGAAGTTATCTTCATAACGGAGGGAAGTAATGTAGTAACTTCTTGGTGTAGTGGATTATCTTCATAATGGAGGAAAGTAATATAGTAACCTTTTGATGTAGTTGACTTCAATTTTTTTTTCTTTTTGCTAGTTTATACTTAAAAAAAATAAAATATAACTAATCTATTACAAAAAACATTATAATATCTTATGTGAATATTCTATCAATATGATGTGTATATATTTTTAATATATCAAATATATGAATTATGTAAAAATCCTTGTCCTAACAAAATAATAAAATACGTTAATTAAGTATGTGGAATATATTTAATAATGAATATATAACGCTAATATATGATTACATATGCATCGTCAAAATATATACAATCTAATTTATAATATTAATAAAATATTTACATTTGGAATTCAAATGAAAAAAATAGGTCGTTCGTGTATAAAAGAAATAAGAAAAAAAGTTAGGAAAACAGTTTAGTCAGGTAAATTCTTGACTAAAAAAAGATTTACAAATAAATCTACAGGGGTAAATGTATAATTTACTGTTTTATGACGTATATAGCTAATATCGCATAACTTATTCCACCTCTATCATGCATAACTTATAGTATATTTTCATAAGTTAGATTGATATTAATTATGTAGAACTGTAACAATTACAATCAAACATCGAATAAAATTTATAGTACATGAATAATTTTTATGCAATATCTAGAATCTTACCAACCAAACATAATATAAATTAATACAATACTTCAATCAAACATATTTAAAACTGAATGTACCTTATATGCCTCTTAATTCGTTCCTTCCCTTCTCATACCATGGGTTTCACTTTGTTCATTATTAGTTCATTAATTATGATCATATTGAAAATATTTGCAAATAGTGTTTCTATCTCTATACGATAGGAATATGATTTTCATATATCGGTTAGTTTGGATAATTATGCTCCCCTTTTAATTAAAGACACTGGATATCTCGAAAAAAAAAGCTTAATTAAAGTTTAGTCAATTGAACCTCTTGAACATACTATAGAATACAAGTGGACGATATGGCAACCAACAACATATACAAAACAAGAAAAACTATGGTTTTAGTTCATCCAAGAAATTTACTTGAATGATAAAACATATGTCCATACAAAAATAATCAAAGATTAATTAGTCATGTCTATATGTTGTTGACTATAAGGTTAAATCCAAATTATTTTCCTTAGAGGAAGAATTAGAAGAAGAAGAAATCCCAGAAAGTGGCTTGTTGAATGTAGTAGCACAAGCTGATGTTGAGGCATAATTATGATGATAATATGGATACATGTAAACCCAATTAAGAGGCAAAACTCTTTTCATCATGTAATAATTAATAATAACACTTGGCACATTTTGACTTTCATAATTATTTCCGAGTGGAACAATAGCATGATCATGTGTATCATCTAATTGACCGAGACGAAGGTCAAAAACACTTGATTTCTTGCGATATTTTCTCTCTTTAGCATCCAATAATCTCATGAAGTACTTCTGAGCATGACTAGCAACTTGTGTTGATGTTCTACTAGGCACGAAATCCTTAACAATCTTAGACCAATTACCTTTCCCGTGAAAATCCAATCCCTTCAAAAATGCTATCTGTTCATCCTCCGTCCATGGATTTCCTTTCTTGATTCTTCTCTCCATGCTATCTTTTTTAGACATTGCACCACCAGCACTAGTAGCTGTAGTAATCTCAACACCAAACAATTTAATAATTTTGCCTTTCTCACTGCATGTTCTTTGATTATGCCCATTCCCACCACACAACGTACAATTCCTTTCCATTGTACTATTTTTTTCTTCTCTTAACAGACTAATTTAATAAAATCAAGAACTATATTGTAAATATATAAGGACTAAAGTTTCCTTTTTTATTCAATGTAAAAGAGAACCGTGTTTTTTCACCTTTATGGTAAATAATACTAGTAGTAGTAATAATGTTACAACATCTTATTTTATTTATATTTTTGAAGCAGATTATGTATTATCGATTAATCCATATAGAACATCAAATAATATGTATCAGATTTCATTAGAATTTTTTTTTTACTACTACTATTTTACAGATCTTTGTTTTACCATTATTAAGGTTTTGCTCCATCGAGATCTTTGTTATATATTCGTATACAAAAGATTTTACTTTTATATGGTATAAAAGTTACTTTGCATTTATGACAACCTAGAGAAATAAAAGGAAAGTGTGTCTTTGGACTAAGGAAGATCTTTTGAGTTTATTTATGGGAAAGAGGTTAAGGATTATCATTGTACCAATTATAATTTACCTCCTTTTTTTTTCTTTGTTTTAATATCTTAATATATGATAATCAAGAACACGCTGAAGGTTATTGTTTCCTCTAAGATTTGATCTGAAAGTAGTTCTGAAAAAGTGATCAATAAATCTTGTTTTTTTGTAGAGGATTTTATTTGTAATAATAAGTAAACCGAAATAATCTGTATCTCCGTAGAATTTAAGTTGGTAATAAATGTTCTTAAATTATATGAAATTGAACAAAAATGTCCTTAGTTAGTAGATGATTTAAAAAAGTCCTTATTGTTACTCAAATATAGGCCAAAAATACATTTCCTAAAAAATATATTAATATTTTTTAAAGTCCGGTAGATCTAACCTTCTTATGTTGCTCTCTATCTCGATTTTGATTAACGTCAATCTGATGAGCAAGGTTCTCCACTTTCTGGGCAATAACCGGTATCAAAGATATATCCATATCCCCTACAAGGATATTGCTACTATGTAGTTTCTACTTTCTAATCATAGGTGACTCAAGGCCATCCACATACCGATGTATTCTAGCTTACTGGAAAAATACTTGGCCAATGAGACGAATTTGAAACTGTACTCTCTAACACTCATATTGCGCTGCTTGAGGGCTAAAAGTTGATCAACTTTGGCCTCTTGAACCTCTCGTGGAAGATAGTGAGCTAAAAAGGATTCTGAAGAATCCTCTCATTTAGCTGGAGGTGCATTCGATCCCCTAGACCTCTCCCAAGCCTTGAACCACAAAATGTTAACATCCCGCAACCTAAAGGATGCCAACTCTATGGACTCCATGTCTGAGGCATGCATAACTTAAAGCACCATGTAAAGATCTGAGGGTCATCATTCATGCTAGAACCCATGAATATAGGAGGAATCAAGCTAATAAATATTAGACATGATAGAGCAATGGTGCAGTGGAAATATAGTGTGATCGACATACCTCCAAAAATTGTTAACAATATAGTCAATGTCTACAATTCTTCTTTTCTTCAAAGATCTTCTAAGAACTAAAAACCTCACTCTTAGATGATATGGAGTTTTTTTTAGAAGTAATGTGCTTAGGGACCTTTGAACCAAACAACATATTTATAACTGTGCTTCCATCAAGAACGGTTAAGAGGTTATGGGAAGTCACCAACTACTATAATAGTATGGTACTTAATCCATGTAGTGGGATAATCAGTAGTTAACTACCTTTCTATTAGTGGGATAATGGATAGTTAATACCTTCCCATTAGTTGGATAATGGACCCATGTAATACGGAATATGTCAACATTAACAAAAATGCTAACGTTCTCCCACTTGGTGTGTATATTCTAATCCATTAATGAAATATAATACAAGAATAATCGCGATAGTTTAATATTGACATTTTTGTTAATGCTTATATGGTCCGTATCCATGGGTTCATTATCCCACTTCATGGACCCATGATCCTACTAATGGGAAGATAGTTAACTACCCATTATCCCACTATATGGATTCACTATCCTACTACTTTAGTGGTTGGTGACTTCCATAACCTCTTAACCGTTCTTGATGGAAGCACGATTATAAATATGTCATTTGGTTCAAAGGTCCCTAAGCACATTATTTCTAAAAACTCCATACCATCTAAGGGTGAGGTTTTGAGTGCTTAGAAGATCTTTGAAGAAAAGAAGAATTGTAGACTCCGACTATATCGCTAACAATGACTGGAGGTATGTTGATCACATTATATTTCCGCTGCGTCATTGCTCTGTGATGTCTAACAACCCATGTAATACAGACCATATCAACATTAACAAAAAAGCTAACATTCTCCTACTTGGTCCATGTATTCTAATGCCATTAATGAAATATAATAGACGAATCATGATGATAATTTCTCCTGGAGCGAGTATTGTATTCCATGTGTCACAATGCACTATATCGCTAAACTTTAGCCTATATAATTAATGAATAAACTCAATATCTATTGAAGATCGACACTTTAGTGACAATTTTGAAAATAAAACTGAATGTGTACACAGGTAACGAGAAATATTATCTAAAATAGAGTTTCTTAAGCATTCATTGTTACAATGAAATTTTATATAGTGGGACTAAGTCCCATTGTGATTACATGATCCATAAATTTTTGTGATGGCATGCCTTTAGTTAGAGGATCAGCTAACATTACTTCAGTTCTAACGTATTTGATGACGACTTTCTTGTCTTTAACACATTTTCTTATGACTAGATATTTGATGTCGATAGGCTTGCTTCGACTACCATTTTTATTATTCTTAGCCATAAATACAACAACTAAATTGTCACAATAAAATCTTAATGTCTTAGATATAGAATCGACAATTCTAAGTCCAGAGTAGAACTCTTAAACCGTATACCATGTGAGGTAGCCTAAACAAAAGAAACAAACTCAACCTCCATAATGGAATTAGTAACTAGAGTCTGTTATGCACTTCTCCAAGATATAGCTCCACCGGCTAACCTAAATATGTATCCTGAAGTTGATTTCAGTGAATCAACACAACTATCAAAGTCTGAATCAGAGTAGCCAATGACTTCCAAGTCATCTGATCGTTTGTACATAAGCATGTAGTTCCTTGAAGATATCTTAAAATTTTCTTTGCAACTCTCCAATAGTCAAGACCTTAATAACTCTAATATCTTCATAACATTCTAACAACAAATGATATGTCAGGTCTTGTACAAACCTGAGCATACATTAAGCATCTGACAACAGAAGCATAAGGACTTTCCTTCATTTGTTCCCTCTCAAGATCATTTTTCGGACACTAATCCAAATTGAACTTGTCACCCTTCACAATAGGAGCTACAATTGTTGAAAAATATTTCATTCAAACCTCTCTAAAATATTGTTGATATAGGATTCTTGAAATAAACCTAAGGTACCTTGATTTCTATCTCGATGAATCTTAATACCAATAACATAAGATACATCACCCATATCTTTCATATCAAAGGTTTTAGAGAGAAATTGTTTCACATCATGTATCATTCCCTTATCATTAGATGTAAATAAGATATCATCCACATATAGAACTAAGAAACATATTTTACTCCCAGTGATCTTATGGTATATACATTGATCCATTATGTTCTCAACAAAGTCGAATGAAGTGATAACCTTATGAAATTTCAAATACCATTAAGAAGAAGCTTTTTTTAGTCCATATATGAATATCTTTAACTTGCATGCTAAGTGCTCACCTTTAATAGAGCAGAATCCTTTAGGTTGATTCATATAAACCTCTTCCTCTTGACAACATTAAAAAATGCGGTTTCCCCATCCATCTGTTGCAATTCCAAGGGAAAGTGTGCTACTAATGTCAATATTATGCGCAAGAAATCCTTTTTAGATACAGGAGAAAATGTTTCTTTGTAATTAATTCCTTCCTTTTGAGTTAATCCTTTAGCAATGAGTCTTGCTCTATATCTTTCTATCTTCCCTGATGAGTGCTTTTTAGCCTTAAAGACCCATTTACATCTAATGGTTTTAACACCATTAGGCAAAATAAAAAAGATCCCAAACCTCGTTACTTTTCATAGAATTCATCTCTTCTTTCATGACATTGTACCACAATTCAAACTTTTTAGAATTCATGGCTTGTGAAAAAGACTCAACATTATTTTTAACTCCAATGTCAGATTCTTGTAAATATACAACTGTCACTAGAAATTGCTGATTTTTTTTCTCTAGTAGGTCTTCTCAATGTAACACCAACATTTTCTTGCGGATCATGTTGTTTAACTGGTTGTTCAATAATTTCAGGAATTACTTGAATAACATGATCTATACACACATTTTAAGCAGTTTCTGGAATCTCATTGATTGGTTGCTCAACACGCAATCGGCAGTGTTACGTTGTTCAACAGAACTACGAATACCAGTAGACATTTCGGTCTTATTGAACGTAACAATTAAACGGTTAGAGTGTTCCCATTGTTCATGAAGATTTACTCATCTTGAGTGTTAATTTCATTAATAGGTGCCTCGTCTTTCCTGATAGAATAATCAATATCCACATATCAATTCTCCTTCTAAATCTTATAATTGTCACCATTCAGTTCGAGCATATAACAAATATCAGAGAAATTTGCATGTTGCATAACTGTAAAAAATTACATGACCTAAATTTGAGGCAAATAATATAAAATTGAATCTAGTGACAAAAAAATTGCCTGTGGGCTAAACTTTTAATTCAATTAGATTCATATTTATGATAAAATTACCGATTTAGTAGCATGATATTCTATCTTTATTACAAAACTATGAAACTCTCATTCATAATTCCTGTTGGTAATTATGAAAAGTATTTAATGTTTAATCTTAATTAATTATGCAACTTAATATTAAAGAAATTAAGTTATCATATCATGCATAATTAATTACAATTCTAATGTCTAAAAACTTCTTTATATTAACTTTAAAATTTTATTCAATTAAAGATGTTGTGACTAAACTTTAATCAAGTAAATTCTAGATTTCTTAGACATTTATTTCTTTAAGTGATCCAAAATATAATATATATAATATCATTTAATTAAAATTGTTGTGGCTAAATCTCAATCAAATAAAATTATATGAATCACTAAATTTTAAATCAAAAGCATATACAAGATTTATTGTTGATCATTATGAAACAAAACAACAATTTCTTTGACTTTTATTATTAGAAAATGTTTCAACAATTTCAAATCAAGATATGAATTTTTATGAACCATATTGAGTGGCTTTAGAGAATTCAAAAACTAACAAGGCAGAGAAAATTCTACAATGGCGGAGCGGATATATAGTGTGATCGACATACTACCATTATTGTTAGCGATATAATCGGAGTCTACAATTCTTCTTTTCTTCAAAGATCTTCTAAACACTAAAAACCCCACTCATAGATAGTATAGAGTTTTTAGAAGTAATGTGCTTAGGGACCTTTGAACCAACTGACATATTTATAACCGTGCTTCCATCAAGAATAATTAAGAGGTTATGAGAAGTTTCCAACCACTAGAGTAATAGGATATTGGATCCATGTAGTTGGATGATATGTAATTTACGACCTTTTCATGAGTGCGATAGTGAGTAGTTAACTACCTTACCATTAGTGGGATAATGGATCCATGGAGTGGGATAATGTATCCATGTAGTACTGACCATATTGACTTTAACAAAATTAATGCTAACAATAAATTCACAGGCCCTAGATATCTTTGAGCCTCCTAGTCTATCACTTGTTGATGCCCGTATTTGTTGTTGTTGTGTGAACACCAATTAGGTTAATAGCTGAACCACACTTCTTACATCTTGGTCTCTGTATATGTTGACACTCAATTTTGGACCTCCACAATACAAATTAATCATCGAGCTTCATAAATTCTAAACGAGTAAAAATAATTGACCTTATAAAATTTGTAATATTTTAAAGTCATGTTGATGTAGCTTTATCGATTTTATAATTATTTTGAGTAATATATATTACTTAGTTTATTTTATAATATATTCGACTCAAAAGGATTATAGTTTTACTCAATGCTTTATTAAATTAATTTTATCTAATTTAATATTTTTAATTTTGAGTCATTAGTTTACAATTAAGTTAATTATTTTATTTCGTTAAGATTAAGAAGCTTGTTAATTAATTAATATTAATTCATTTTATTTATTTTTGTCAAACTTGCCAATTAAGATCAATTTGACTAACTTCTTAATTCAAATTGACTAAGTTTGCAATCCCTTAGACATTTTCTTAATTACAAATCCAGCCCACTCCTTTTATATTGTACCCTAACCTACTCCAAAATACCAATCCCTCAAAACCCATTTTAAAAGCTAGCTATTGGACACTCTTTTTAAATTTCCAGCAACACAATATTGCTCCCTCAAGCCACATTTCTAAACCATTACCTTTCCCTTCTCCGATTCCCAGCCCAACATCTCCGACCCGGTCCACTCCTTCTCCCCTTCCCAAAAGAAAACCCAGCAGCGTTCTTTTCCCATTATCACGATAACAGCGTGCAACAACAACACTCAGCAACTTGAAATTCCCAGTGAACAAAACCCAGAAGCCAGTAGCACGTGATATGTCGTCCTCCCTTGTCCTTATCTTTGTATGGCTGCAGTAGCAAAATGCACTAGCAAGACACGTGTTTTGCGTCCTTGCAGTCTCCAGATAGAACCAAGTCGCAATAAGGATGTTTGGGATCGATCCCAAGCGTCCATTCCCCTTTCTTATTCTAGTTCGGGTTGATTTTCATAAAAAGGTTGCTGATAAAAAAAAGAAAAAAGGATTTTTGAATTCGAAATGGAAATGAGCCCAATCTCATCTTTTTTCACTCCCCCCAACCAAAATTGAACCTAGTTTTCCCTATGTATACTTTTAGATTCACCGTTAAGGGGGATTTTCTTTGACTAAAGTTGGGATCTTTTTCGGTTGGATTCTTTCTTTTGGTTGGAGATTTCTGGAAGAATTTTGAGAGATTTTTATAGTTGAAGAAAAAAAATTAGAAGAATGTTAGAGATAATTTGAACTAAGCCAGAGAGGACAGTTCAAGTAGTTAAGTCACAAAAATACATATAAAACGCATTCGAGAAAGGGTAAACTAGGACTTTTCGCTTGCTATTCTTTTCGTGATTGTGTGGTGGAACATGCCGTAATTCCCCTGCTCGTTCTTGTCTTGGTCGCTGCTCCTCAAAACGGATATGACCCACACTCTCTAATTTGTTCAGTTTCAATATATCTCTCGACTTGAGTTGTGGTATGTATGTAAAGCAAAATGTTGTCGTTATTATTTGCTTCACATTTTGCTGAAATGGTAATGAAGATTCTACTTTCAAAGTGACTAGATACCTATTCTCGAAATAGTTTCTCTGTTTAAATTTTTCAAATTCATAATCATTATCATGCTCGCCTCGATTCTTGGCTTGTTTCATTGGATGGTTATGATATTATTTTTTTATGCCTTCGCCATGTGCCTAGAAAGCGTTCAAATGCATTAGGCTATTGTACTTTGGTTTTGCTGTGCATATAAGTTGATTTTGTTGGAGTTGTGTCCTTTAAAATAATGGTTGCAAATCTGTTCGCATCCTTTTCGAATTGGTTGTTTCCTAAATATAACTTAGGCCGTTTTGATGTTGCTTAATGGTCAAAAATCTTAAAATTTTAGTCATTTCTAAAGTCACCCTGCATCTTCGTATTTGTTTTATGGTAGATTTTTTCTTCATAATCTATGGTGAAATTAGTCTTCTTACTTTTGACTTAAGTTGACAGTATTCTCTTAGAACCTCTCCATATGCCCCCTTTAACTTTTGGTCATTAAGCATTTCTATATTTCGATCTTGAAATATTATTTGGTGCCTTGAGTTCTTGAATTTCATGGATAATTTGATATATGTTGGACTATAGAATGTTTTAGCATAGTTTGATAAGTCTTGATGTCAAAATATGTAACATGGCTTGACAATTTCTTGAGGCATAGCTATGCTTATCTCTAACCTTCATTCCAAATGATTTGGTCACTTCTTCTTTATTATTTCAATTTAATGTGCTACACTATATATATATATATATATATATATGTATGTATGTATGTATGTATGTATGTATGTATGTATGTATGTATGTATGTATGTATGTATGGGTCTAAGTGAATAGCTTAGTTGTAGTCCAATTTTTCTTGCATTTAATGTTATTCGAATAATCTGCAGTACTTGTTTGACCCCGTTAGTTATATTATGCTTTATTGGTGTTTTATTCTTCCATCTAAAAAAAGTATATAATAATAATAGTTGAGCCTTATCTATTTTCCCTCTAAAGGAAGTGATGTAAATAATAAAAAAAGTGTTTTGTTAGCGTAAAAGTTTGAACTTTTGTTGGTTGATTAAATAAGTATTTACTTTATTGCGAGATTAGATTACTCCTTGATATCATTCGAAGAAAAAGGCTTGGGATATCTATTTCGTCACTGGTCGATGCCTAATTTTTCTAAATTCTGAGTTCCAATTTTAATATGTATGAGTTTATATGGCGATGCGAACAATAAACTATCATTCGTTATATTTTAGTTTATTTTACTTTATCAATATATTAGATTTCCTCCTCCTATTTGTTTTCTTTTACCTTTGTAGGTTCATTTATTTTCTTGTGGGGTTGGTTAATTTATGTGTTGATTATCATAAATAATGTTTTGTTTGATTTATATTGACTCAAATTGGCTCTTATAATGATTACATTTTTTCCATGTGAAAGCTACTCGGGTCCTCACGGATTTTGCCGTGACATCTTCCTTAAGGACATGGAGGACCAATTCCTTTTACTCGAGTCAAGATTACAAAACTGATGAGCAAGTCCCGAAAGGAATGAAACCAAAATGGAAGAAGTTGAAGAGAGTGGGCCATAAGGGCCCAAATTATTTTTCTGAAAATTTTGTATTTTTTTATGTTGGGCCTAAGACCCCTTATTTCATTTTATCATTATTATATTGTTAGATTCCTAGCACAGGTAAAAAATTAGGCCTAAGCCCAAAGCAAAATGAAATGGGTCCAAACATCGATCCAGGCGGACAGAAACCGGATTTGGACTCAACTCTCTCTCTCTCTCTCTCTCCCTCTTACTTTTCCGCGTATTTACATGGTAATCATCGTTAGTCTTAGGGTTAAAGATTCAAATCCCCGCAGGACACCACTTAATTGAATCTACCAAGTATAAATAAACTTAAAATAAATTTTGCAAGTCAAGTCTCACTTAGATAGTAAGTTGATATTTCAAGGATTTTTATATGAATTGCAATGAGTTAAGTTTTTTAGCCAAACTAATTAGTTGTCGGATAATTTCAAGTAAGAGAACGTCTTAGATGCTTTCAAAATCTTCCTAAAATGTTAATAAGAATCCCTGAACCCCCTTCAAAATTCTTTCAATTCTATTTCCTATTTTTGTCAATTGGAAGAATAGTTTTTCTTGATTTCTTTCAAAAATTAAGTGGCGACTCAAAACAAGTCAAAACTACAAAAAAAAAAATATTTTCCTTAAATAAAACAAAATGACTACTCTGCTGGGAGTTTGCATTGTTCTAACCTTAAAACTAACCTATTTTGGATATGTGTAAATAACTGTCTACTTGCTTTATTTATCATATTATATAACTGTTGCATTTCATGACATCAACTCCCACTAATCGGCAAATAGAAAACATTAGGACAAATGCGGTTACATGACTTACCACAACTGTCCTTCAGAATAAACACAAGTCTAATTTTTGGAAGTAATAGAAGTATAGTTAGCTTGCAGTCATCCAACGTCGTTTATTATATTCACCCCGTTGTTTGTCCCACTCGGGTAACCGTCACTTTTAAATAAATTCTAGTTAACCTAGGATAGAGCAAAACAAAAACAAAATCTAAGCACTAAACTAAGACAACATAATACCCAAGGCGTATTAAGTCCATTAGTGAAACCTCCAAAATCATGTCCAAGGTCTCTGACCTAATGACATACCATATTATTTGACATTTGAAGGTTGTATATATGGAAACCTAATTTTGGGGAGGGGAAACTTAACCGAGTTTAGTTTTGTAGGTATGGATCGTTTTCCTAAGTTTGACATGGTTGTAGAAGCACAATGTCACTCAAGATGTTGTATAATGACCTTGACGGGGATCACAGAAGAACCCTCTTTGTAGGTGCTCTAACTGAGCTACTCAACATGGCTATTTTACTTGAACTCATTGAAATCCTCACAGGATATTGGGATTATGAAAAAATGGTGTTCCTCTTTGGAACCGTGGAAATTACCCCGACAACGGTGGAAATTCGAAACTACATTGACACATTTGATACAGGGTTAAAAAGAAGAGAGAAAATAAGAAGACGTCTTGATCCTTAGAAAGTCTTCTGTCAATGATATTACAAACTGGCTTGGATTGTGAAATGACTATGCTTACTGGGACAAAAATCTAGTGTATCATTCATCTAGCTTAATTTAGATTCCGGAATGCGAGCTTTTATGCAAACTACAACAAAGAGTTCAGAGTTACCTAAAGGGAATGAAATGAAATCAACTTCATAGTGTTCACCATCGCGCTATTGGGTACTATGGTTTTTCCACACGGCCCGAGCTTAAGCATCAACACTTGAATGATAATGTTTGCACACATTTTATTCCACGGACATCAGATTCAAGGAAAGTGAAATATTATACTATTCCTCCTATCATACTGTCAAAAATGTATCGAGCTTTGCGAAAATGCAAAGAGGGTCATCGTTACTTTCAAGGTAGTAACCTGCTCCTCCAATGATGGATCCTAAGTCATTTGGCAAAAGGATATGGGACTCAGAAACTGCATACCCTTGACGATAAAAATACTCTTGAGGATTTGAATGATATGCTATTTTGGGCAAATTTTGGGGAACAGGAGGACAAGAGGAAGATCTACTCAAATTTTTTCCGAGCTAAGGGATGAGAATGTCTAATGGATGCTCGATTGCTTCATCTCAAAGGATATCATTGTGGGGGGCCGCAAACAACTCGTGCTTCCATTACCAGGTATTGGGGAATTCATTCTTACGCACCCTTCTGAGTCCTACGATAGTTTGAGAGGAAATAAGTCACACCTCGAGAGTCGTACTATCGTGCTTACGTGTATCACATTGGGGATGATAGAGTGGATGATGCTACACAAATTCTAAGGGAGTGGAAAGGGGCCAAGCGGATGAACAAAGACACCATTGCTCCAGATCGGTTTGACTCTGGATATGATGAAACTTATAAGATTTGGTTAACAAGAAATATACAAAGTATGTTCTCTCTAGTCCCAAACAATTTCCGCAGCATGGAAAACAAAGATGCCGAAGCTGTGATCTAACTAAGAGAGTTAAACGGGAAGCCTATGAAATGCACACCAAATTTCTCAAAACTCAATGTGCTCTCGAGAATTCAACTAAGGAATTGGAAAGATTGAGGAGAAGTTTTGATGAGCTTGACTTATAGGTTAAAGATAAGATAGATGGGATGTAATACAAGAATGGGGATGAAAAAGGACGCCGAATGAGAGTTACCTGCTGATGCTACGACACACGTTCCATCAATACAAGACACATGAAAGCAACATAGAAGCAAGGCCATCAGGGACAACGTAGTAGATATCTCCTCGGGTTTTTCAATATGTATTTCTTTCTTTATCAGCCTATGTGTGGGCTTGCATTTCTTGTGTTTTGATACGCTTTTAAATGACCCCTACGTGAGCCTTTCATTTTCGTTTGTTCCTATTTCCCATGTTTGAACATTATTTATTATATGTGAAATTTTTTTGGGGGTAACTAAAAGGTTCAATTCCCACGTACATCTTTAATATACGCCAGGCCTACACTTGGCACAAAAGCGTCCCCTACCTATTTAGGACGCGATATATATGCTTTTAATTGTCTATGTGATATGTTGCTTTGAATGAGGAAATTGCTAATCAATTCCTTTTCAAAAATTCCTAAAAAAAATTATATACAAGTCATTATTATAAAATGTTCGACCAAATTTCCTGAGTCTTAAGTTTCTCAATCAAAAAGTAAATTCCTAGTACCCAAATCCTAAACATTACTCTGTCATCTCAGGAAAGGTAAAATCAAAACTATGGATAAGGTAAAGAACATCGAGACTGAACCAATTGGAGAGGATTTACAGTTGCTTGAATAAGGGCTTCATGAAACCATAGCAAAGGGGTTTGAAGTAGAGGTTGCCGCCGCAACTTTAAAGCCAAAAACATGCCACCAAAAGAGGATCCAACGACTAAGGGTGTTGAAATGCACTATCATAGATGAAGAGATGATCAATGTACGGAGGGTGCGTGAAAAGTACCCTCCCTTATATAACACACTCTTTTACCTTGAGAAATTGAAAAAGATTTTGAGGAAGTAGTTTCCCAAAAACCTTCTTTCCAAAGACGTCTCATAGAAAGGGACCAGAAAATTACTCTCGAAGTATATCTTCACAAGCATCGAGTAGGGATGAAAGTCATTCCGTGTGCTCTCATTTACGAGCACTTTTGGGCTGAGCATATGATAAAGCTCATCGAGAGAACTACTTCCCAAGTAAGATCTGGGGTTGTCCGTAAGACTTGTGTATGTCATCCTAATAAGAAAGGGCTCACCATAGAGGAGTGTGCGGAGTTTAAGACTCACATGCTTGATATTGAAAGAGTCACGAAGAGATGGGGTGACAACGTTATCATTGCATGTGATGAGCCAAGGCTCGACATACCGGTGATTGAGAAGATTGAGTTCTACCGTTACTCCTTCACACCCTTCAAAAAGACAGTGCTGAAGGTCTACTTACAATTGGTTCGAAAAGGGTCTTTGTGCCTCTCTATAAGGACGTGGGAGTGTTATATTCCCTTGAAATAGAAGTTCAAAAATGATGCCCCTATCACCGGGCCATTGTCCATATCATTGAATAATGCCTTGCATTTTGCCATGATGTGGAATCCATTGTCAATATAGGGAAGATTAAAGTTGAGTTTGTCCCCCGTGACTAATGCAACAACATACAGAAGAACGGCTTGGACGGGGTCACCTTATCTTTTAGAAGCTTTATTTTCTATTTTTCGCTTTCCTTGTAATTGTTGAAATGAATGAATGAAAACAAGTATTCCTTTTGTACTTGAACAACGTAGGCCATAATTTTCTTTGTGAGATACGTAGGCATCATTTCAAGGCCCGACCTCTATCCTTCAAAATTTTTATGCTTCCCTTTTCATTCTACAACAAAATATGAAGTCCAGATCAACGGATGTCCAAAGATATGCAACAAGAAGACTTAGCTCAACATGATTTGACCTTTCTAAGATAGTCCCAAATTAAACAAGCAAATTTCTTCTTGTTCAAAAAATAATCTTCCCAATACTCGTGGGTTAGCATGTCTTCAAACAAAAACAACTTTTGTGTGTTTACATGCTCTCTATGTGATATTTTGTATTATGTATTCTGAACTCAACCAAACAAATTTTTCTTTGAGTTGTATTTCCTTCCACAGGTACTTAAAACTGGTATGTGTCGATATATTGGCTGGTCATCCTTACTTCACAAGATCTAAAGGCTGTAGATTTCTTTTTGGGTAAAGTTTAGATAAGGGAAAACAGCAATGGGTGATAACAATGAATAAATTAGTGATACGCTCAAATTATACTTCCCTAAAGAAGTATATGTGGTCATATCAAGTAAAGAATCCAATTGTTAATTTAGGGTCGATTCCACGAGGAAAATGATTTAGACTGAACTTGAATCTACGATTACGTCTATTTAGTCGAGTCCTTTCCTGAAAACAATTATTAAGGGGGGGGGGTTGTGCAACAAAAGTGTTAATTATTTCTAGGTAAGATAAATAGCAAGTTTATAACTTTGGTCTTTATCAAGTGACGAGAGAAATAGGGTGTAAGTGTTTTCTGTAGGTTCATAACGTGGTAATTAGCTATAACAATTCTTTCCTAGTGTCTTGCATGCAAAGTGGCATGTTATGTATTCGTAATTCCTTGGTCCGAAAACTAGAGATCACTACGTACCTTGATCCAGCTACGTGTATCTACTTTACTAAACCTTACCTTTACCTCATATTAAGCATCATATTCAATGTATGGCTAAGTTACTACTTTTCACCAATTGAAACTAGCCTATTACATAGTGTATACTAAATCTATGTTGATTATTCTTTTCCTATCAACTACCTCCTTGGTCCGGCAAATAGAAATAGGGCAAGTTCTAATCGTGCACTCGTTAAAAAGACTTCAAAACAAAAGAATTATTTATAAATGCAAGAACCTATTCTAGAATTGTTATTTACCTAGTTTTACCTTGTTAACTACCCATGGTTCCCACAACCCTAGTTGTGGATTTAGTTACTTATGCTTAGAAATACACAATTCATAGTAATTAAGCAAGAATTTATGTACTTACTTTGACAGGTTTGAAGAAAATCCAGAAATAACACTTGAATTAAAGAAAATACCTTGAGAATCGATTTCGGAAACATGAAGTAATTCTCAAAATCCAAAATTCAACTTCCAATAGAAAGAGTATGAAAAATAGCAAAAAGTCTAACCCCAAAAATGAGTTTTTTTAACACTATTTATAATAATAAAGTCCTAAATAAAAAAGGGTTCTAAATAAGGAAAATCTGTCCCAAAATGCGTCTTCAGTGAACGAACCAACTAATGGTCCGTCAATGAAACGATGGACCGTCGACTGCCTCCGTCGGTCTACACTTAACTTTTTCTTTAGCCTTCACTTTTGCATCCTCTCTATTACAATCGACGGACCAACAGCATGGTCCGTCATCTCAGTTACGGTTAATAATAAAAATATAGTAAAAATAATAATGACCACATGATGGGGCAATGATGAGTGAATCATTAGAAGAAATAATGTACTGTTAATTGCATGTTGATATGCGTTGATATGCAAGTAGTGGATTGCATAATGTAGTAAGATTTTAATGTTCCTTAGATTATTATAATTATAATTATTATTGTTATTATATGTGGGCATAGCAAGTGTATATATATATATATATATATATATATATATATATATATATATATATATATATATATATATATATATATATATATATATATATATATATATATATATATACTTATTTAACTACTATATATTTTAATAATAATTATAATACTAAAGAATTTGGTGTTAAAGTAGTGGAAAATTGGATGCACTAAATTCTGTAAATCTAATGTATGCATATGCTATAGTTTGCATATGTTATAGTTGAGTTGCTGTTGGTCCGTAGCCACAGGTTCTTGTGACCATTGGCATTCATTTTTACATATTGATATCGTGTTCTTACCTTATAAACTATTTTTTAATATATTGAGATAGGTAGCTAAGTATTAGGTGTATTAAATTATTTAAATTCCATTAAAGTTATTCTAAATGGGGGAAGTTTAATTTACCCTTAGGTTTGAACTTTATGAAATTATATATAGAATTAGGTGAACTTTTGGGTCTAGACTAGATAAAGAATGATATGAGTATTCCTAGACTCGTTAACTAATAAATTATGCACACATAATTGATAGATTGGAAGGGTTCGGAGGCATTGAGGAAAGGAAAAGCATTGGAGAATTAGTTTCTTAACTTCGGTTCTTCGGTGGAGGTAGGTTATGGTTTAAATCTATTTGATAGATAAACTCTAAACAGCGATTGATATGTATTGAGTGATATTGTAAAGTCTCTTATGTACTTGATTGTGTGGTTGTATATTTTTATTGTGTGGTTTGTGGTTGGCATAAAATTATGAGGCTGTTGAATTTCTAATCTTGAACCCTCTCTATTAAAATGACGCCTTGAATAAAGAAGGCTTGATGAAATAAAATAATGAGATAATTGGATCGGAGTGTCACGTTCTGACACGGTATTATTGGATCGGAGTGTCACGTTTCGACACGGTATTATGGGATCGGAGTGTCACGTTCCGACGCAATAACATTAAAGGAAAGAAAACTTGAAGTAACTTAATATACTTAACTCAAAGAACCTATTTTCCAAATGAGTATGGTGTGGAGGCATGAGTCCTCATAGGTATGCTTGATGTTGTGATTGATGGTGTACCTATTATGGTGTTGTTGTCAATTGTTCATGTGTTTGTTGCTTGACACCTGTTAAGTATTGCAGTTGATTTTATACTATTGTTCAATATATATTGATTTCTATTTTGAGTTGATCGATGATACCTACTCAGTACATGTTCCTTGTACTGACCCCTACATGTATTTTCTTCTCTGTTCTTTTGTGGAGTGCAGCAAGTGTACCAATGACTTCGACTCGCCCTCAGCTCTAGCTAGTCTCCAGCACATCAGAGTTCAGGGTGAGTTATTAATTCTGTCTCGTGATGGATTCTTTCATTCACGTCTTGATGTCTTTGAATTTCGGACATGGACCATCTTTTTGCTTATTTTTGTTTCTTAAACACTCTTAGACTTAGTAATTTGAAAATAGGTGTCCTTGACATGATAACTATCAGATTTTGGGATGATAAGTATTAAACTTTAGAAACTTATTTGAATTGGTTGCTTAGTTCTTTTGGATCTTCCGCATTATTTATATTATTTATGATTGAACTATTAGTATATGTTAGGATTTAGATGTGTTGGTTCGCCCACCTAAGGAGGTAAGCGTGGGTGCCACTCACGACTCGTTTTGGGTCGTGACAGTTACAATCGATGGACCAACAGCACAGTCCGACGTCTTACTTACGGTCCATCGGTGCCTCCGTCCTTCCATACTTAATGATTTCTTAATGTCAGGTACTAGGACTACTTTTTTTTAGAAACAACGGTTTGCCAGGATGGTCCATTGATTAGTCGACGGACTGTCAGTCCTTCCGTAGCCCTACACTTTGTAAGATTTCCCCATGTTTCTTCCAAATGCTTGAACCTCCAGTCGACGATCACCACCTACGTACCGTCTATGGGTCGACGGACCGTCGATGGCTTCTGAATTTATAACTTCTGCACTGATTTCTGCACAGTCTTCTGCATTTCCATTTTGGACAACTTTCTTGCAAACACAGATAAAAATATATTAAAACTACTACAGAAAGGCTTTAGACACACACTAATCTTAAAGAAAAAGCATTGAAAGTACCATGATACCACGTTACATCAAAACCCTCTACTTAAATTCGTTGTTTGTTCTGAAGCGATGCACTATGACTCACCACAACAGCTTCATACAAAAGTATCCTTATTTAAGATTTTGCAATGATATGGCTATCAATACCGATTATTTTTATTTCTTTCATACATGATATCACTCTTAGGCTCGCTCATATGGATCAGACCATGACACAGACTCACCACGCGGACACCTCTACTCTTTTTTTCCTAACAAAGACACCAACTCTCCAATATTACAACTAGTGTTCTCACTTCAAAAGATATCCTCCTTTTTCACTTGGTTGTTTCAAATTTGAGTGTGAGGATAATTATTCAACACTTATTCTCATAAAAACTTCACACCTAATTGATACTTGTCGCCATAGGCTTGCCTTATTTTCACTGCTTTAAGTTCCCAATATTTGACTCTTAGGATCACAATAGGACTTTCTTGGCTTTAACGTAGGCTCAGGGTCAGGTATGTTAGATATCTATCCATTTTAGTGACTTGTTGTCCTCCTTGATATTACGGCTAAGCGTCCTAACTCTTTTATATTCTATTATGCCCTATTCATCCTTTTCTTGTATTCTTTGCCTTATTTTCTCCTTTCTTCCTCCTTTTGTGCAAATGAATCTTCTTTTATTTTTATTATTTTTATTTTATTTTATTTTCTTTCACTTTATTTAACTTTGATTGAGTCACTTCTCTTCTTCACTATTTCTTTTCCTTTTCCTTTCACATTATTTCTTCAACCCCACTTTTTGGAACATTACTCATAATAGCCACCCTCAACTCTTAACTTTGCCATGAGTCGAGTAACATAATACCCAAGGTTGGGTCAGGGCCAAGACGATATTGGTTTCTGCATTATCCACCCTCAACTTATGCTTTTGCCCTAAGTTATGGTGCACATGTCCAATGAGGGACCAGGGCCAACACATTATACGTAGGAAAGATGAGTTGGGGTAGAAAAGAAAAGTCCATTGTAAGCTCAAATAATTTAGATCAAAATGGTATTAATTTTATTTGGTTTTATATTATTTAGGCTAAAGATTAATTAATTTGAACAAGGGTCTATGATCCTTTCCTTATCGTCTAACACGGAGTACTTTTTGGATGATTAACCGGGCAAGTTCTAGATAGGTACCAACAGTGGACTATTCAACTTTCTTCACATTTTCTTAACACCTTATGACCCTACCAGATTATCGTACACCTAGTTAAGTTTTAGATTTAGGGTCATGCTATGGTGTATCTCTATGTCAGACTTAGATCCAACACATTGAACATTCACTATGCCTAATCATGCAAGCATTCTATTTAAAACGAGATATCATTGAGTTGGGCTAACATGCCGTTTAAATAGTAAAATAACCAGTTTCTTGGGGTAAAAGAACATAGTCAGGAAAACCCCAAGAGAGGATCGTGAGTTGGGCTACTCAGACTTCAGCCTAACACTCACTTTACATATACCCGACCCCCAACAAGAAAGCATGCAATTGTCCCCAATGCATAAGAAATATAATAATAAGGTGGCAGATGAAGCAAACCTGAGGCGCATATCAATGAAGATCAACAAGACGCGGGTCCGGTTTCCCAGAACCCACTCCTTTAGTAGTAGGGACACCATCAGTAGTGTCCGCAACAATATCTGCACCCTCAGTGGATGTCCACTCAACATCCTCAAGCCTGGAGGTAGACGCCTCAACAGCCAACTCACGAGCCCTAATCTTTCGCGCCTCCTCATCTACAAAAGAGCTCTTCTTGCGGCCTCCAACTTAGTGCGCTCCTTCTTAGCTCGAGTCTCATCACTCTCACTGGGCCGGTGCCTCTTGGCACGCTCATGTGGTGGAGGAAGTGGCGCTGCGATGGTCTTGAACAAAGTACTAAGCACCGTATCCTCAGCAAGCTCCGCAGGTGTGGCCTTAGGCTCAGGCACCCACACATCTAGAATGGCATCCACATCAGCCCTCAGACTTACCACAACAGCCTGGAGAATATTCAAATCAATAGTAGGGGCTGGCCGAGCGAGAAATCTCAACTTGAATGCATTAGTCTATTGGGAAATCTTCTTCTCGATTCGATCCTCCACCTCAACAATGGACCTCTGCATCAGAAGCTGGATATGATGTAACAATGTGGCCATCTGTGCCTCTAACTTATAAACCCTAGCAATCGGGTCTAGTGCTGATGATGGTGTAGATCGGGAGGAGCTCGAGGCTATGCTACTGCCCGGTATAGACTCAACCGGGGTGGTGTCGATAGGCTCTGATATATCCTCATCAGCCCCTTGGGCTTGCTCAACCCTGTCTGCCAAGTTCTCACCTAGCGGCTGCACCTCTACTCTGGGCCCTCTGTTGGTGCCGCCTCATTGGCCTCATCCCGGATGAGATCAAATATCCATTTTCCTAGTAGGAGCCTTGAGAACATCAATGTGCCAAATAGTCACTCCTGCAGACCAGCACAATTGAAAAATCATACAGGGAAAGGGGTAAGTGGTCAAGGCCGTAAATGACCTCTAATGGATGACTGCCAGCAAAAGCCTTAGAAAAGCAAACCTCGAACCCCACAACCATAGTAACAACCAAGACTGATTTATCCTATGTAAGAATGTTGTCAGCGGCTGTGGGGGATAAGCAGTGGCGGAACAATAGCCAGATGAACTTGGCAGCAAATGTGCGGTTGGCCTTCTTGAAAAGGTCTCTTGGATCCAGCACCCAGTCTGCACCCTCACGATCCACGAAAATATGATGGGCTATCCACCTCTTGGTGGTCTCTTTCACAATCTCGTCTTGCAGGAAATGACCCTCCTTAATAAGTTTACAACGGTGGTAAGAGGGTCCCTGGTGACATCTGTATCAGCACCGTATAAGAAATGGCGAATGGTGGGCAAAGAGATATCCACCCTGCGGCCACGGACTAGAACATGGGTAAGTGGTTCCTCTTTTGGGGGATGAAACTGATTATCCAAATAATCCCGAAGAGTCGCTACGTAAGTCTTTTAAAACTCACGCACCAACTCCTATGTAGCGCCCGACGCTCCTAGACATCCATTTAAGCTGATGGCGGGTGATGAGATCATGTATAGTAGGGACCGTATGGAGACTCCTTGTAAGAACGCGCTGCTCGACTTTCAAAGTATTAGTCATGACACCCTTATCATTGAGAAACTTAGCATCCCTGTAAACCTGGTATTGGCCTTCTACACACCATCGGTTGGGCTGATAAGCAACCAATGGAGGAACATCAAACTGGGGTGCTGGAGTAAAATCCGCACTATCGGCCTCATAAGACAAGGCAGAGTGGGCAAGTGCACCAAGAACAGTGGCACCATGCAATCTTGAAGAGTGGGTCGACTGAATCCCTGAAGCCTCCTTCGGAGCAAGTCGCTCCCTCAGAACCTTCGATAGACGAAGACGGCGTGTCGGCCAGTGTGCGCTCCTCATCAGACTGGGAGGCAGTGACCATGCCGGACGCCACATTCTTGGGCGTGACCCAAGTAATCCTAGCAGCAGGTTTAGGTGTTCGGGTGCCTGGTGGCACGTATTCATGATCAGTCTAATCGTCCGACGAACCAATCACCAATAGTGTGAAGGGGTAACAGACTTGGATCATCGTCGAGCGTAGACCATATAGGGCCTGGGGGAAATTGTGTACCTGCAAATGAGGGTTATTAGAAAGCTTTGGAGAGAAAGGTTTTATTAGAAATGACAGACGTGTAGGATGGTCCATCGATTAATCGATGGATCGTAGTCCACTTTTGTTGTTCCAGATTTAAACTAGTATGAGGTGCAACTATCGACAGACCCTACGACAGTCTGTAGACGGGGTCTCGTACTGTCAATCATAGATAGATTATGGTAAGCCATTTTTGGCAACCCCAAAGGAAAAGTTTAAGAAAATTATGACACATCATGTTCATATAGCAATAAACACCATTTCGTCATTCCTAGGGCTTCGATTTTTGCAATTTCAATCCTAGATTATAAAAGATCATCAAGCCCTAAGTTGGAAAACATCAAAACACATAACAAAGTTCATTTAGACACTAACACCCCCAATCCATTCACTTTCCATCATTCTAAGGGACTAGGGACCCAATTTTAAAAAGTTAATTATGCAATTTCGTCCCAAAGTCAAGACCCAGATACATTTTCATCATTCTCTTATGCAAATGAATGAGAATTCATTGAGAGTATGAGAATGGCATACCTTTATACTGTAGTTGAGTGAATGGGATGATGAATTTTACAAGAAAACCACCGAGCCCGCCTTCAAACACTGACCAGAAAAATTAATAACATTGCCTCAATAATACTCTTGAGGGCGTGGGGCAGTAGGTTGTATCCTCAGAGGGCCCTCATTAGGGTTTTCTATGATGATTTAGTTATGAGCATCAACTGGCGGATGAAGTTGACAGTTTATTCCATCACCAATATTCTCAGGATTGTGTGGTTCATTCATTCTTTGGAGTGTACGGTTCAGTTTTGGATCAAATGGAATTATTGATTCTCCTCGGCTTCTTGTACTTGGCATGCACTAGACCTGAAAGAGATAAAAACAAAAAAAAGTAAAATTAGGAAAATATTGACTAAATTTGTAATTGCTCTTAAAGTTAATCTAAAAGCCACTATCCCCTGCAGCGGTGCCAATATTTGATATGCTCAAATATACTTCCCTACAAAAGTATAAGCGATCGTATAAAGTAAAGAACCCAATTGTTAGGTTTGGGTTGATCCCATGAGGAAAATTATTTAGACTTAACTTCAATCTACAATTACATTTATTTAGTCAAGTCCTTTCGGAAAACAATTAATTAAAGGGGAGGGGGGGTTTGTGCATCAAAATTGTTTAATTATTTCTATGTAAGAAAAATATCAAGTTTATAACTTTGGTGTTTACCAAGTGATGAGAGAAACTAGGGTGTAAGTGTTTCCCATGAGCTTATAACGTTGTAATCCTAGCTATAACAATTCTTTCCTTGTGTCTTGCATGCAATGTGTTAAGTTATGTATCCCTAATTCCTTGGTCTAGAAACTAGAGAATTTCACTCCATAGCTTGGTTCAACTACGTGTGTCTGCTTTACTAAACCTTTCGTTTTGTGATAACCCAAAAATGACTATGCTAAGTAAGGCCTAAAGGTATATATAATGCCTAGGTTAGACCGGGTTCAGACGGATTGATGCGCGTGGAAATAGACCTCTGAACCTTTGCACCAGGCACGACAACAACCTTGGTGAGTAAGTTGAGCTAGGCAGGGTTGGTTCCATCCATGTTGGGTACCCGAATACTAGGATTCACCCAAATTAGTCTTAACTGGTCTTAGAGGGTTAGTCCTAGGTTTGAAGGGTTCTAGGGGTATAAAGGTAATTTTGGAGCTAGGGGTAATATTGTAATTACCCTAGTATGACATTTAATTAATTAAATAAGGTTATTACTTAGTCAAATTGGTTCAAATATCGATGGTCAAACCCGAGTTTTACCCGACCTCCACACTCAGGTTTGAGCGAGTTTGAGGCATTAGGAGGCACAAATTAAATGATAAAAAAATTAGATAAAATAAGGAGGGGCATTATAATAACATAATATATATTTATAATCTGATTTATTTACCATTTAAATTGTGTTGAATAAGTCAACAACAATTCCAACAAAAGGGGCGCACGACTCCTACTAGGAGTGTGATTCATGCCCACTCTTAATTGTTTATATTACTCCTAAAAACATTTTCAGCTTTACCTCAAAATTCAAAAAAAGAAAATAAACGTAAACTCACTGTTCTAAAAGTATTCTTGGCTGCATCCATCAAAAAACAAAAGGAAGAATTCGTATGCTTAAGTGTTTTAAGTAAAGAACTTTACATGGGAACAAGAATCAATGCTCGGAAGAAAGGTTTGTGTATGGGTGGGGACGTGTGGTTTTGGCTGGTTGTTGAGGCTAAAAAGGTATGGGTTTTCTTATCTCTTGGTACCTTTCCCAATAGTCCCCTAAGGTTCAGTTTAAGTCCAAACGAAAAACTAAGGTTGTCCCCCGTTGCTTGCCCCTGTAATTAGATCCTTTGAAGGAATTGATGCATGCGTTGGTATGACTTCTGGTAGATGATTTTAGGAATGATTGTGATTGTGTGCAATGTGTGTTTTGGGATTTTTATGATTTGTTATGTACGTACGAATATTGAATGTCATATGTGCACGAAACATGCTATTTTTCCGTAGTTTTATTGTTACGGTTTACTTGAAGAAAATGGTGAATCATGTGTTATGTAATGTTGTGTGTTTAACAAGCAAAAAGAAATTGTGATGTTCATGAACAAGAAAGTGAAACTAAAGTCCGTAATGAATTGGTAAAAAGTATATGTAAAACTATGAGTTAAACGCATAGGTTAAATGTAAGAAAGTGAATTAAAATTATATGTTAATTGAACATGGTTTAGGCTAGGCACTAGTATAAATGAAGAGAAATAGATGCTGCCATTTAGGGAGGATCTCGAGACTTTAAGGTCCTAACACTAAGAGAATAAGCCTTAAAAGAAAAGAAAATAGGGCGAGAGAGGGGATTCGAACCCAGATCATTCAAAGAAGCCTTAAAAATATAAAAAAGAAATAGTGTGAGAGAGACGGGTTCGAACTCGGATCCTTGGCCAAGGGTGTGAGATACTTAAATCTCACACCAAAATAAAATAATAAAAATTGAGGCAACTAGGATTCGATCCCAGATCCTCTTGGCCAAATGAATGAAGTCACCTAGAACTCTAAATAATTGAAAATAAAGTGCTTCCCAAGGGACTCGAAAATGGGTCCCCTTGACAGAAATTGTGTGACACATAAGTCTCACATATAATGAAATGAAATGCAGCCACTAGGGATCGAACTTGGGTCCCATGACTGAATGTGTAAAAAATGCATAAGTCTTACATAACATATACTTATATTATAATGAAACACTTAGTCAATTATGAGTAACCCGACATGGGTAATACCATGAGTTAATGGTAAGATTAATAAATGATCATTCAGGTAATATGGTGAGTAATTATGTTAAACTATGATGCTAATGAAAGTGGTGACAACATGATAAGAGGCTAAGACTAATGGTGAGACAAGTCTCAACCAAGCCTAAGCAAAGGTCACTAAAAGTACTCACCTAACAGAGTGTTGAATAGTAAGAGACATGTCTCAATAACATTCTATATGTAAGTGTAAGGAAAATTCACACTTAATACGTGAAAAAGAGATGAGAAATTATCTAATGAGCTATGAATATCTCATGCTAAGAAGCAAGCTTCGATGATGTATGAGTTGAATGTAAATAGGAACTTTAAACTAAGCACTGATAGCCTAGCTATGAGTGGTGATACCTTCTTTCGGGAAGGGGGAGGTTCACATAAATCTCATGTGATATGACTGTCCACCAAGGTGGTATGGGTCTCCCTAAATCTCCTAGACTTTGAACTATGTTTCCAAAATAGGGAACTAGCTTGGTTCGAACCCACAAAGCTAGCATGTTTTGGTTTTACTTTGGCCAGTGACTCCACCTCTTTTTGGTGTGGGGAAGACATCGGTTTTGATGATTCTCACATGATCTATGTCGACTAAGGTTGGAAGTTCCTCAAAGTATTAAGGACAATGAAATGAATGATACCTAAGGTGTTTGTGCATGATAATCAAAAGGTGAAAGCGGATTCAAGTAATGACATTAGGTCATTCTTGGTCATTGCACTTCATGATCCCGACGAGATTCTTAAACTTAATCCTAGGTATAGCTGGCGTTCACATAAGTCTATGATTGCAATGAATAATTTTAAGTACAAATGAATGAATGAAACAGGCTCTGTGTCTGTTAAAGGAGACCCTTGGGTTGAGATCCCATATGTTGGGCCCGCACTTGAGATGTCTTGATGCTACGTCTACAATTCCAAGGTCTCATGCATATGAAATGTATTCTCTATAAAACATAAAATGTATATTATGTGAGCCTATCTGTGTACGATGTGTGATATATTCATGGTATGACCTTCCTATCACGAAATAGTCAAAGTCAAGAGACTTGACCTTCAAAGAAAGCATGTTGATTAGGAAGAGCCATTCTTGTTCATGTATTACCATTATGTGTTGTTTCATGTACCGATACTTAGTAAAAGTGTATACTAATTCCATATAATATTGATATTTTAGGTGCAGGCTCAGGTGGACGTTAAGGGTATCGTTGCAGCTGTTCGGACTGAAAGATTTCTTTCGGACTTGGTATGTCCTCATGCATTCGAGAATGCCTGCCTTTATATTTCTTGCTTAGTAGTAGATTTGAACTAGTGGGATATGTTCCACTAGTGTATCTTTCCTATTTTATTCAGATGCTTGTAATGATGCCATTTTGGCAAGTATTAC